>JAPWDM010000001.1:178634394-179020361 GCA_035578155.1 Brachynemurus nebulosus | reverse complement strand
CAATTTTTTTTACATAACAATACTACAAAAGCGAACAAAATATTTAAAAAAATTGGATTTGGAAAAATTTCTTAATGTAAATATTTATTAATTTTTTTAATCTTTTTATCAAAGCATATTTTCATTATAAAAATTAAAAAATTGTAATAATTGTAATAATTAATTTATGAACTATTATGAATCAGTGGACACGTGTGACTTTACAGAATCTTAAATTTCTCAGTCATAAATATTCCTATAGATATGTAGTTATTTCCCCATTAGGCATATTTGTAAATTTTCTAAAATTTGTTAGTAATTTTTCGAATAAGATCTCAAAAAATAATAAAAATTAAAATATTTTCCACAAAATAAATTGTTAATCTTTTATTAAGTCATTCGAAACGCATTCTTTAGTTTTCGATTCAATATATTCAAACTTCAGTATTATGTCGTCTCTATAAGTCAAACAGCTGTAATCATCTTTCACATTATCATAATCATTGAATAAATTAATTATAACATCCATATCTTAATAAATTTTAGAAAAATTAGGAAAACTTTTATATGTGGAGTACAAAATCTTTAAAAAAAATATAGGTTAATCATACATCGTCGTCCTTTTGACGCACACTATTTCAGTATAAAAAAAACGACAATAGCTATAAATAAAATTTATATGTCTTATGTGTTATAATAACAAATAAATTAGATAACACAAGTTTTCACAGCGAGCAGGTACCGACAAGTCACATTATTGGAGCAGGTAGAGAAGTTCGTTCGTCGTTTTGACGAGTACGTATGATTCTAGGGTTAAAAGAGGATTGGCGTGCTAGGAATTTAAAAACTATAAAAAACCCAAAGAAATCTATCATGTATTGCCACAAATTAAAACTGATTTAATAATTTAGAAAAAAATATTGTGATAAAAATGGTCGTTAAACCATAGATATTCAGTATGGTTCAAATAAATTTCGAGACATTTCTAAGTTCTCTCAACCAGCACAACACTTTTTTCCATGGCCATATTTTTTAAATCGCTGTAGGTCCTTGAATTTTCATTTTTTCTAACTTTTTTTTTGTATATTCTCAAAATATTAATAGATCGATGGTAAAAAATATGAATAATAAAAACATTAATATTTTTATTTTTTTTATTAACCCCTATAAAAACCAAAATTATCTCTCTCTAGACTAACGCTCCTTTCACATTGTACGGTTTTTGCGTACGGGAAAAAACCGTGCGGCTTTTTGCCGTAATATTATTGCTTTCACATTGCAACGGTTTTTTGCCGTTGTAACTGAATATCTTCATTTAATTTGCAACATTACACAAGTAACAAGTGTGATTAAAGTTAATTCTATAAATCAGAGGAAATAGAAAGTACGATTATTTATTATCACACTCTTTGAAGACCTGAAAAATGACGAAAATAAATTTTTCAAACTATTTTTGGACGTTTACCGGCTCCTTTGATTAATTTATAGGCGAACTTAACGTCAAAACACACAATTTCGAAATTACATACAGTCTATTCAAAAACTGGTTATCACATTCAACATTAGTTTCATCCATTTCACAAATAAAATTAATACTTAACATGAAATTTAACAAAAATATTGTTAATGCCGTACGTTAAAAAGCCGTCTAATGTGAAAGCATCCATTTAATTACATACACTACTGAGTTAAAAACGCCGTACGGCACCGTCAAGTTCAGTGGCAAGTGACGGCTGCTACACGGCACGGCAACGGCATTTTACCGTGACCGTGTAATGTGAAAGGTCCAATAGTCTTCTTCACTCCACTAAAAAAATGCGACCGTACGGTTTTTTGCCGTACGGCGAAAACCGTACAATGTGAAAGGAGCGTAAATTGTTAAAAATCTACCGAGAAGTATGTGGTTCCATAACAAATCGGTGCGGTAACCACGGCACACTAAAGACACTAGTCCTATGATCATTGTAATCTAAAATTGGAATCTTTACCCTACAGTAATTTTTAAATACGATACCTCTAATAAGTATACGATGGTATTTAATTCATTATACGTATATTAAATTGTTTATAAAAAATATTTTTCCAAACATGAATGTAACCGATCATAGGCGTCCTGAATGGCATTGTGGATCACGTTGGCGAGCATAACATGGCGCTCCCGCAATTCTTTCATTCGTTGGTATTTAACACGTTAGCATTTTTACAGTCTCACTATGTATACAATTCATAATACATATATTTAATATCAGAATATCACATATCAAAGCTTAGATACAGTACATTATCAAAAGAAATGAATCAAATAATCGATATAAGCACCTTTGAAACGATAACATTATATGTATGTACATAACAAAGAAAATCAGACGAAAAAGTTGGAAGAAGTGAGTTACAAATTTCGATAATTGACTGTACATGAATACGTGTACATAATATATAATAAATAAATAAATAAAAAATAAATACGAAATTCAAAGCAAGGAGAATCGTGTGAAACAGTAAGCAAAAATTTCCAAGGCATTGCTGAATTACGTGCGAAGCAATAGAAAAGAATTACGTTTTAATTTTTAACCCTTGACATATAATATTTTAATTCACAAAAAAAAATTATTAGAGCTCCGCTCAGAATCGAACTGAGGACCTTCTGCGCGTGAGGGAGATGTGATACCCGCTACACTACGGAAACATATTTTAAACCTAATCCAAAAATAAATCTACTCAACTATAATCCACATATTTGAAATTTGTAGTGATTTTATCAAATCGATAGCAAAATTGGGATCATTGTCCTGAAAATATCAATGTCCTTCCCATTTTAAAGGTCACTCGATCGTTAATGGAGTTTGAAAAGAGTGATAAGAGGCTCAGTATCTGTTAAAATGTAAAATATTTTCTATTCATTTATTATACTTATGTGATTATAAATTAAATCACGAAATTATCGTAAGTCATCTTATTTAGTTTTATTTTCAAGGTTTGTTTATGATTGATAACATTTTTGCCAAAATAGTTTGAAAGTAAAAAGTAACTGGATTTATAAAAAAAAAATATTAGTAGCTGATTTTGTAAGGGTAGTACACGCCAAAGTTAAGAGATTTTTTATAAGTTATTTGCTATTAAAAAGAAAATACTTTTTTGGTACTTTTTGGGGGAAACTATTTATCGTAATAAAAAAAAAACTTTTGTATATAAAAGTACATATAATTAAGTGTATCTTGTAAATACATTTTCTTTTATCTTTTATTTTTGATCAACCGTCTGCCCTTGTAAGCCTGTTGAATGTCACAGACCTCAAAAAAACGGTGATGCCAATGATTCAAAGAAAACTATAAGTCCGATTAGACTAAACTTGGATGCATTCTCTTTATTATGGTGCTTTTTATAAGACTATCTAGAATTAGCCCTTAATATAAAACATTCGATTTTTTAGAACACCTGAAAGGTAAAAAAACGGATCAATTTTTCTTACTTTTTTATTCAAAATGACGCCAAAAAAAAAGTATAAGGTCTGATGGGGTGATCCTAGATAATCTTACAGAAAACATCATAATGAAGAGAACGCATCCAGTTTTAGTCCAATCGGACTTATAGTTTTTTCTTGAATCGTTGGCACCGTTTAAATTACAAAATTTACATGTGACATTCAGCAGGCCTACAAGAGCAGATGGAAGACCAGACAAAAAGAAAAATACCCCTGTCGCAGCATCCTGCATAACATAGCGAATTTCCATTTCCAAACGTACGTTTTTCTCGAAAACTAGTTGATATAGAATAATTGTAAATAAAAAAAACCTTCTTTATGTGAATTTTCCGCCTCGTTCCGCCAAATTTTTTTCACGAAAAATGTCCAAAACACCGTAAACGTTTTCACGAAATTTCTTAAAAATAAGATGTTTCGTTCTAGAGTTATCGTGCGGACACTTAGTAAACAAATATATAAATGTGTGCGGGAACCGGGAGCGGAGTGATATCGTAGTGAGAGCGGAGCGTTAATGTAAATCGGGCCTAAATGGTCAAAGGTGAATATAATTCACATATAAAAACTAATTAAAAAATTCCGATTAAAGAACAAAAATATTTTTCCAAAAACAATTAAATAAATAAAAATAAAAACATTAATTTTCTTATCAATAATAATTAATATTTTCTCAAATTTATTTATTTTATTTATTGATTTTTTTAAAGTAAATTTTCGCTGATTTGGAAAATTGTTAATAAAATTGATAACACGGAAAAACTGATGAACATAATACATTTTCCAATCGATGAAAATCTATATTTGCAAATGACATTCGATCCATTTCATAACAACATTTCAATGAGGTAAACATAGGAAATTTTTAACACTAAAACATTCAATACACCTATTTTAACTAAATTCTGAAACTTTAGTCTTACCCTATACTACACAGTCTTGAAATAAATTGAAAATTTAACACATTGATGGTCATGGACGCTGTAGAGCGTCAAATGAAACTGCAAACACAACATACCGCGTCAACAATTCCATTAAAGTGTATTAGTTGTCAAAATATTACAAGTAATGACTATGAACGTGTTAACAAGGAAAAATTTCCTTTTTATTTAAATATTTGACGTAATTTTTAAAAATTACGTCAAATTGATTCACGATACGATTGATTCACTAATCGGATCAATAAGGAACGACAGATTTAAGAAATATTTACAGTAAAATTACTAGGAATTTTCTCAAAAACGGTTCAAATGTCTGAAAGATCAAATATTTGACGCAAGAATTACGGGAATTGATTCAAATTCATATAAATTAAGTCTATTATCATTAAATACTTATAGATATAAATATTAGATTGTGCCAGAACACATAAACAGGAGTCTTAGAGAGTAAGGCCGGGCGCACATTCTGTGACTCTTGTTGTAGAACGGGACAGCGCGAATTGAAACGCAGAGCAGAGCAGAGCAGCACTGTGTCGCACGAGACCAATGTGGCACTCGTGAATGTGATACAGAAACTGCACGATGCTGCGCGACATTATAACACGTTCTTGAGTTTTAGTTGGTTTTATTTCGCCGAAATGAAAGAATTGAAGAAATTGAGGAAAAACAGTGTTGCTCTGCTCTGCTCTGCTTTTAAATTCGTGCTATCTCTCGCGTTCTACAACAAGAGTCACAGAAACTGCACTGCCCTGCCTGCGTTAACTGCGTCTCAATGTGCGCCCGGCCACACAGTTTATTTCTCGTGCTTTTCTACCCTGCCCTGCGTTTACTGCGTGACGCAGCTCAATGTGCGCCTGGCCTAACGCTTCATTTTTTTTAAACTGGTTCATAATACATTTTTGATAATGTTATTATCAAATTTTTAAATCTACATATATTTTTTTAGAAATTTTTTCTTTCTTAAAATAATGATATAATCAAATTATTTTTAGGCACGTGTCTGTCCATGCTTATCAGACATGATAAAAATTTTATCGAAAATATCTTCTTTTATTTTTTTAATTTCTTTAATTAGATCCTAAATTATTAAGATTTAAAAAAAAAATTCATAAAAATGTTTTTGGCCAGCATCGTTTCAAATTTAAAAAAAAAAACTCAAAGAAATTTTAAAAGAAAGAATTAAAAGCGTCTCAATAATGTTTCCGAAACTTTAATAATAAAAATTTCCTTTCGGGTACATGACCGTTTTAAGTTACTATAGTTTTACCCGCGGCTTCATTCGCATAGTATTCAAAATTGTGAATAAAATAAAATCCGAAATTGTTCCAAAATAAAAATAACCTAAGTTGTTTTTTATTCCTTCTGTTAATAAAATACAAAGCTTGAAGTTTTATGGTTTCGTTTTAAGTATCTTTTCCCTCGGGAATGAGATTTTTACTGTGGTAAAAGATAGCCTATATACTTATAGGCTATCTTTTATTATAGGCTATGTGGTAAAAGATAGCCTGTACTTTGTGATTTTTACCTTACTATCACTATTAAAAATCGACTATTTAAGCAGCTGAAGTCTGAAGACGTGGCAAACAGCGTTTTAAATAAATTTCCCGGGGTGTTTTCCCGGTGCAACAAGTAGCCTGTCCTTTCTCCGTTCCTCCAGCCACCCCCATGTAACGTTTTGAGTCAATTGGTTAGGTTAGGTTAGGCTGAGGTGTACAACCGAGACAAGCAAAGAATTAAGTGTGATTCTAAAATATTAATACTTTTTTTGCAAATTTAAGCCATCAGCATCTATTGGAGACGTAGCTAAAGCAATTAGAAAACCATTTTTCCTATAATATTTAACCCTTATATCAATTTAAAATCCACTGAGAAATTCTGTTGAAAATACCAAAAGAGAACTTCACCATAAAAGGGTTAAAAAATTCTTGCCATAAAATTACATTCATTCAAGCATATTAAATATTTAATGTCAAAATTCAGATAAAAATGTAAAAATTAAATTTATTGATAAAAATTTTCTACCAAAAAAAAAAATAAAGTTTAAATAAAAATTCATATTTATACATACCTTTATCTTAAAAAATACAACAGTATTTAGTCAACAGTCAACTATTAAACAATTGATATGCAAGTAAAAAAATTTGAATGTTTCAAAATTGTGTTTTGTTTTGTTAACAATAATTAAAATGTGAAATTTTGATGTGGTGGTATAATCTGTGATGCCGAACGATGACAAATAAAAACTATATCATAGCAACTAATAAAAATATATACGCATATATTCTCAATTTCTCTGATAATCAACGTTTTTTTTTTTTTTTTTTTTATTTAAATGTGGTAATAATATTAATTCAATTTAAAAAAATAAAATTATTAAAAAAAGATGATACAATATATTTGATATTATTTGTAGATATTATTCACTTTCTCTAGCACAATTGTACATACTCTATGGTTACTTATGGTTCATGACCTCTGCAAAGAGCAGAATGTTATATTTATGGTATTAAAAGTGGCTGGTGAAGTTTTTTTTTTCTGTTTTGAGAAGACATCATCGTTTGAGATTATCTGTTTATTGAAAATGATAAGAGAATTAACTTTATATCATGTTTTCTTGCAATTTTTTTCTTGTTTTAATGTATTTTAGTTTTTATTTATGTGGTTGATGACAATATTGCAACTAGCAACTTGGATAATTAATTTGTTTTTTTTTTTTTAATTAATAGTTAAGTGGAAAATTAATTTTTTTTTTATTTATGTAAATTAAATATCAAAATATTACTTCCAACTTTGCTAAATTGATTTTTATATAAATAATAAACAAATATTTTACTTCGCAAAAATACCACTTTTATTTTGAAACAATATTGTCACAGTTTCAAAATAAAAGTGGTATTTTTGCGAAGTAAAATATTTGTTTATTATTTACAAATATGGAATACCATAAAGTAACGCTCAAATCTATTAATATGATTTTTATATAATTAATTGTAGATAGTTTTACTTTCTATGAAAATCCATAATATATATGGCGAAGAATTTGGCGAAAACTTTGTCAAATTTTCACTTAAATATAGAAAAATACTTTTTCACAAACTAGTTTTCGGTTTCTTAAGCCATCTTCAGGTGAACTCTGAATTGAACTGAATTCTGTTGGGACAGGTATATATCTAAATAAAATAAAACAGAAACAGGTTGAAATGTAGTTGGTTAAGAGGTGGGAAAACCCAGAAGAGAGGTAAACAAATTGCACGTGTACCGGATTTTTATAGTAATTTTTAAATTTGTCCAAGCTTTAAAATTTCCTACCAGTTGAAATTTTGTGTAAAGACACTTTGGACATGTCCGAAACATATGCCGACTACTTGGTTGAACCACCCCAACCACTTGAGAACAACTAAGAAATTTTCAACCTTTTTAAAACTATTTAATAATACCACTTTTTACTACAACTTTGAGAGCTCCCCCGGGGTCATCAACTCCACCCCCGGCTATTGTCAAGAGAGACAGTAATAGGATAAAATACGCAATTTTATAATTTCAACTACACTATCATTTTAATTCGTATAATTATTATAAAATGAACATTTAAAATTAAAAAATTGTGATGAAGCATAGATTCTCGACGCAGATGAGATGCTTATTAGTGACAGGAAACTGATAAATGTTTTATCAAAAACGGAAACAGGACAAAACGTTTAATAGCTTCCATTATGTATGTGACAATAAGCAAAGATGCACATGCTCGAATAAATTCGTTTTAAAAATAGAAATATTTCTTTGTTTAAGATTTAAGAAAAATTTAACCCTTTCTCGATCAAATCTTCGTGCGAGAGCAAAATGAATTTTTCTTTTATGTTTTCCAATGTATTAAGGGTTCGTTAAAGTAGATATTTAAGAAATAATTGTAACCAAGTAGGTTTTCAAAAGCAATGGCTAGAGGCTAAATTTTAAAGCCGAGTAATTTGGCTACTGAAGAAAGTCGTAATAATAATTTCCATGGTCGCCACAGATTTTTAAAGATCAAATTTCCTGACTGTTCCAGGCTTTCCAGGAATTTTATGAAAAAATTGCCTGACTATTTCCCGCTCCTACTTTAACCCAAAAAGTTAAAAAAAATTTCTTAATAGCTTTTTAACACTTTTTTAAAAAAAAAGGAAGACGAGCAAAAAAAAAAGAAATCCGCGCCAATTTTTAAATCTAATCTCAAAACAAGTGAAAAACTGATTGAAGTTTTATCCCTAAATATACAAAAGTTTAGAATTCCCTGACATTTCCAGGTTTTCCAGTAATGTAGCCACCATGATTTACACCAGTAGTAGGAATTAAAACCCTTTTAACGAAGCCAAAGTTTTATTTTTTTCCATAATTTGACATGTACTCATGAAACCAAACTCATAATCGAAATATGTCGAATCAATCATAATTCTAAAAGGAATTTCGTCATTTTGATGGAAAAATAAAAAATTGATTCCCAAACAGCTCTAATTCAAATCATTACAATAAAGTAAGATTTAACAAAACAATTTTTTTTTAATTTTTTGACGTCACCGACGTTGACGTCAAATTTTCGTAGTGCATTAAAAAACGTACATAAAATGATATAGAGTGATAAATTTGGAGACAAATTATAGGTTCTTTGAAGTCGTTTCAGAAAGTAAGTTTCTAAAAGGAATTTCATCATTTATTAGGTCACCCGGAAAGTTCGTGCCGTTTTCGGAGCCGCTCGAATGAATTCATATTTCTTCAAGTAGCAACCCCAAACGAAACATGCAACAACATGTTAGTGTTAGGCCGATAGTGTTCCTTGTAATATGCACCATAAATCTTTAAACAGTGTTTAAATAATTTTTTTTTTGTCAGTAATATTGAGCAATCTTACACATCAAGAAACATCACGTCATGTTATACGAGTTTAAGGGGGGAGTTCACGCCAGAAACGGCTAATAAACTAATTTTTTTCGAATCTCGGTTTTTGTTTTTATTTTGTTCTGTGGTTCTTTACGAACACGGTGATATATAAAACATGGCCAAAAATTTTTTTCAAGTAGAAAAATATTTATTTGTAAGCCGCTCCACAGCCAAATTGCTGCTCCTTTGCAGACAACGCACGCCCCCCTACCCCGTTGCGATTTGATCAGTAATATTTAGTTTCGGTGTGTACATGAGTTATAGTATGCACGAAAAAGGAACAAGAGGGGACAATGTATGGCGCTGGAGAGTTTTAGTAAACAGTGAGTAAACCGTTTCTTTAGTTATTATTTTTGTTTTTACCGTTTCCCGAAAGTTGTGTTTTTCCCGACAAAGCAAATTATCACTCAAATTCTAGAAAAGATAGAGACTTAATTTTTTTTAATTTTGTTCATAAACATATTGCATAAACATAAAGTGGAGTATGCTTTTTCTATTTGAAAAATTCTAACTATTTTTAAACATTTTTTTCAATAAAAAATTGGGTTTTATAATTTTTAGAAGTTTGGGATTACAATTTTATAGTTAATTTTTAAAATTACCTGAAACCCATACTCAGCTTTATGGACAGGTCCTTTGGGAATAAAATAATAAAAAAATATTTAAAAAATATTCATTACTTTTTGAGATATGGCGTTCCTTGTAAACACTTAAAAACTTGTGAAAAAAGGCCCCCTCCCTCCACAGGGAACAGTAATGAATGTTTCAAAAACAAAATTTTCTATTTGAAACCCTCCCTAATTTGGAAAAAAAATTCAACAAGCAAAATAATCATAAATAAAAAAGTTGCTTTTTTATTTGAACTCCTCCCTAAGGTACTACTAGTGCAGCTGACGCAACGGGAAATATTTGTAGTGTTTATGGTGAGAATGCGCTTTCTAACAGAACTTGTAGAAAATGATTTGCTAGATTTCAAAAGGGTAATTCTTCTTTGGAAGATGAAGCTCCCTCTCCAGTCGACCTGTGTATATTGACGATGAAACAAAGCGTCAAGAAATAAAGCGAAAGTCGAGGCAAACTGTCAAGAATTAGCGGCAACTTTTAAGCATTCAAAATCCACAGTTTTCGGCCATTTGAAGAAAATCGGGATGGTCATTTACACCAAAAACGGCACGAACTTCCCGGATGACCCCATAGATAGCAAAAATAAAAAGTTTATATCCAAATTACCTAAAGTTTAACAACAAAGTTTGATTAGATAATGAAAACAGCAAGTTTATCACAAATTTTTAACGTCTTAAAAGCCGTAAATAAAATAAGACATAACGCGGTTCAGACAAAACGATTTTTGTTACTTTTTTCTTGTAAAGGAATTTGACCCTTTTTTACCGGAAAAATGAAATTTTATACTTAAATTTCTCAATTTGATAGCTCAGATTTATATAGTATTTAATTTTGAAAAATGTCGTGATATCCACAACACTTAGACAGAACTGTACTTTGAATAATAATATCAATATTACATATATTTTGTTAAGCAAATATTGTCCATTTAAGCAAATATCCGCTAACAAATAATTCGTTTTTTTTTTTTTCTTTTATTTTATGACATTGTACTATACAGAAAACAGACTAAATATACCCGAAATCTCTCCGGGTACAAACTACACAAGTCGAAACATATAAATAATTTTTTTTTTTTTTTTTTGTTTACTTAATTTGTGGTTAAATTACTATTTTTATATTTTTGATAAAAAAATGCACTTATTAATTACTTGGCACTTTTTGATAAATTTTTATAATAAATTAGTTTATTCTTTGAATTTTGATCAGTGTTTGTGTCTGTGATAGGTCGCCCTAATATATCATGGCGCATATTATAAATATAGATGCACATATTTTTGCATTTTGTTTTCTTGCAAAAGTTTTTTTTTATGTGTGGTATACAGGCTGAATTTTTTGAGAGTTGCCGTTTTTATTACGACTAAACTATTGGCATTGTACAGGTGACAGTTTTAGATACCAATGAGGGTGAGGAGCAGGGCCGGATTTACGTCGGTGGAGGCCCAGGGGCACTTCTCGTATGGAGGTCCCTGAGTACTTTTGTGGAGACTCCCTTAAGAAATAGGGGTAAGGTTCTGAAAAAAATAAGGTTGGGGAGCAAAAAAGAAAAAAACAAAAAATAAAAAAATAAATAAAAAATTGATTATCTTTTCTATTCCATTCCTTAATTTTGAGATTTTATTCCATTTAGTGGAAGCCCATACTGTGTGGAGGCTTCGGGGCACGTGCTCTAAGTGCCCTTATGTAAATGTAAACCGGCTCTGGTAAGAGAGGGAGGTTATTCCAGTTTTCGGACTATGATACAAATTTATCTTTTTCTAAATGAAACTATATGTCAGTTTGTTAATGAAATTGATCCAATGCATCAATAAAAAACGTAATTGGAAGAAAAAAGTTTTTACCAAGTTTATTTTTTTAATTTTTCTTAAATCATTAATTTTTAGGCAAAGTGCTACATATCTACATACTGTGTGAGTTTTTCGAGAGTTGCCATTTTTATTACAGCCAAACCGTTAAGTTAATCGAAAAATTGTTCAAATAAGAGTTGTAGATATCGACGGGGGCAACCGATTGCTATAGTCAGGAGCTTTATAGCACTTATGGTTTTCGAGCAATGATACAAACTTATAGATTTTTAAATGGGACTATATATTAAATTTTCATTTTTTTTTTCAACATAAATGGGCAAAAAAATTTCTTTCACCCAAGTTTAATTTTTAAATTTTTCTTTAATTTATCAGTTAGGCAGTAAAAATATGCATATGTACTTGAGGCTACTTCAACCGATAGTGTTTGTCTTGCTTACATTTCCATTTAATCCAAGAAAAGAACCTTTTCCAATACCATTTCTATCATAAAAATTTGGTTGTAATTGAAATGGCAACTCTCAAAAAGCTCACATGGTATATAAGAGGCTACTTTTAATCATTTAGTTTTACTTTCCTTATCCAAGAAACGAATCAATAATTAACAGATATTAAAAAACAGACAGTTTATCTTTTAAAATATAGATGTCACGTATCAAAATTTAAGGTCTTAATACTTTTGAAAGATAAAATTAACTGTTAATTTGATAATTTGGTCCATAGTTATTAATTTATTAAAAATTATTTACGTTTGTTTTAATTTTTTTACTTCAGTAAATGTTAAACGTCTAACCTTGCTATAGTTAAATGAGAGTTAGATGTGTCCACTGTGATGTTCTAATCATTCTAAATAAATCCCCAAATATTTCCCCAAATGTATCTCAGTGACATCTATGACATATTATATTTTTTCCAGTAAAATCAATCAAGCTGGTTCAAAAGGTAAAAATTATTTTCAAAATTTTGGCTTTAAAGCTTGAAACTTGGCTAAATCACTACACCCATTCATAGCAATCTAACAAAAACAAATAGGAAATAATAGGCGGCGGCGGAGGCAGATTTACCCTTTATTACCCGACTATGGCCTTTGTCATCATTCAGAAAGTGTACGTTATTAATACCGATAGTTTTTCGTCTCGAAACTTATTTCCAGAAAATTCCTGATATTTATGAAAATACGTTTGTCTACCAATAATTACATGTTTACAGTAACCTCTGACCATCGTTTTTTTGCAAACGCAATAACCGGACAATAGAATTAACACATGCATGTCAAAAATTTAATAAAAATAATTAAAAAAATATTTAATTATAATTTTTTTTGTAAAAAAAAGAATTAAATATCTCAAAAAAAAATTTTTTTCAAACAGATAATTTTATTATAATTATAATTAATGATCATGTTTTTAAAGTGATTAAAATTAAATTAATGTTTTTAATTTCGTTAACAATTTTTTTTCTTTTTTCATGCACTGCAAAATATTTCGATACCAACTATGTATACTTATTATTAGTTGGAAATAGATAAAAATTAATACATAATTTTATTGATAGGTTTGTGTGGTGATATCTTTATAATAATGTAATATAATTTTAATTTATGAACTAACCTAAGACAATAACAAATAAATAATAAAGAGGAATAATATCTATTTATTTAATTATACACTTGAACTTGACAATCAAAGTGTGTGCCGCAGACGTTTTTAATCTGAATTATAAAAAGAATCAGAACAGTACATCAAGTACACTAAAGACGTAATCAAGTAATTATTAGACAAAAAAATGTTAATTGCATATCTTTCATTAACAAAATAAAAAGTAATGAGATGGGGCATAATTCATATCGAACTAAAATGGATTGATGAATCAATTTGCTAAAGCCTCTGAATCACACCAAACATCAAATACGAAAGAGAGTTTATGTGTTTGTCTAACTTTCATGACCCAACAAGTTAATCGATCGATTTAGAACTTTACAGTGAGATAGTTGCGGCGAGAAAGAAGGGCACAGGCTACTTTTTCACTCTGAGAAAATGTATTTAAAACATTCATGTCCTTCACGCTTCAACCGCTTAATCAATCCATTTGAAACGCCAGCTTAGTGAGGTAGAAGGACATAAATTCGAAAACAAAATGACACAATATTGAAAAATATCTCAAAAAAGGTATTAATTTTTTGAGATCTCTACTTGTAACATGTAGGTACATGCTAAATTAAGGGTGTGACAGACAAAGAGACATGAGAAAATTATCAGGGTTCCATATCCTCAAACCAAAAAAAAATTGATGCTTCAAATTAAAATTACACAAAATATTGAACCAATTGCCCGTAAATAAAATTATGTACATGTAAATTATAAGTTATAAAGATAACGAATGTAAGTTTTAACAAATTGATTCACTTGGTCCAGACAAATCAGTTTATTAAAACTTGCACTCAAGTCCCATTTCTAAAATTCCAATATGTATTGAACTTATTACGCTTTCGAGTGCACATAATTACGTATATATTTACTTTTGAATTATTTAGTACCTGTAATTATAACTGTTTATCGTAAGAAACTTTTATTCTATTAAAGATTTTTGCAAACGCATATTCAAAACAAATGAGAAAAGTCTCAGAAGCACGTAGTCGTAACTCAGAAATATCTAAAATTATTAGAAATCCCTCAAAGTATTGATTTTCCTTATAATTATATTTTTAAGATGACAACTAATTATTTGGATATATTTAATAATAATTTATTTTGATAAAATATTTGAAATTGACCGTGAATTTCCAATTTTAATGTTGATTAAAATAAAAATATTACAATCTCAAAAATAAAACTGTAATCTAATGAAGACATTCATGTAGTTAAAACTGATGATAAAAAAAATTTTTGGAATACATAATTACTAAAATGAAGTTTATTATTAAGTTTTGTTTGTATTATAAATAAAGAACTTTTATTGTAAACAATATGAACTTTTGATCCACAAAAATACTGATGGCTATATTTAGAAATCAATAATTTTGGTGAACGTCAAAATTTCAAAAAATAATACCACGCAAAATTTTGATAAAAGTGAGTGTCAATTTTTAAAAATTTTTTGGTGGAAAGATACCAGATTGAAAGTGACTCAAAGTTTCCAAAATCAGAGAATTGAACAATACATTTTCCATAAAAAAAAAAAGTTTAGAGTGTTTAATAGGTAATTAGGTATAAACCAGCGAACAGAGTTATGTTAGTCTAGATTCAGCATTAGATAACAACATAAAATATATAATAGTTATAAATTTTACTTATTTTTCAATACTCCCCTTCATGATCTAGACCGAATTTTTTAAGAAAATTTTTCTAATATCAGAACATACCGATCTGCATACAGAAATTCGTTTACTGGGAACTACAGTTATCACAAGGCGGGGGGGGGGGGGCTCCGTGACAAAAATGCCAGATGAAAAAATTTCAGCGCACCGATACTTTTTTAATTTTTCCCTGCAAAAAGCAGGTGACGAGCAAAACAGAAAAAAAACAACATTTTACATTTTTCCGCCCAATTTAGGTTTTTGGCGTCCCTAACATAACAAAAAGTAAGTGACGAGTAAAAAAAAAGAACCCTTAACACTTTGCATTTTCGTGCAAAAAAACATCAAAAACATCCGATTTCGCCGTTTTGGCGCCTCAAAAGCTTGCGGGGGGGGCACTCCCTAGATCCGGCCCTGCTAGGAACGACTCAACTGACAAAAATTTGATTGTCTGTATTATCCGAATGTTAACGACACGACAGCCAAAAATATTTTTTAATCAAATTTACTGGACTCACGGCTCAAAAATGAGAAATGGTAAAAAAAACCTCAACTTCTATAGTAGGTACATGAAAAAAGATTTAACGCTACTTTCTACCAGAAAGCGCCTCAAGAAAGTAGAGTATAATTTGCCAATAGATTTCGTAAACAGTGAGATACAGTTTCGGTTGAATTAGATGAATTATGCAAAGACGCCGCGAATGCTATTCCTAAACTTCCCAAATTCCATATAGTTTAAAAGCTACATCCATATTCCCTAAGAAAGCCAAGAGTTCGGGGTCATAGATAATCATAGGAAAATTCTGAGAAAATAATATTTTGATTCCACATAGAAAAGTACTGTAAGAATGTGCAGATAAAAATACCATAGTTTTTACCAGTAAAAAGTTATTGGCAGAAACAGAAATTTGGAAAATTACATGGAATCTGGCAGATTTAATGGTAGCGTTGGACGCATCTAACGCTACCGCATATTTCATCTAATTTAACTGAAACTGTATCTCTCACCGTTTATGAGATCCCCATGCTAGAGCAATTTGAATAGGGACATCCTGTATACTAACTGAGATACTACCTAATTAAGGAGGGAGTTCAAATAAAAAAAGCAACTTTTTTATTTACGATTATTTTGCTTTTTGAAATTTTTTTCAAATTAGGGATGGTTTCAAATAGAAAATTTTGTTTTTGAAACATTTATTACTCTTCCCTGTGCGGGGAGGAGGCCCTTTTTCACAAGATTTTAAACGTTTACAAGGAACGCCATATCTCAAAAAGTAATAAATATTTTTTAAATATTTTTTCATTATTTTATTCTTAAAGGACCTGTCCATAAAGCTGAGTATGGGTTTCAGGTAATTTTAAAAATTAACTATGAAATTGTAATCCCAAACTTCTAAAAATTATAAAACCCAATTTTCATTTAAAAAAAAAAAAATGTTTAAAAATAGTTACAATTGTTCAAATGGAAAAAGCATACTCCACTTTATGCGCAATATGTTTATGAACAAAATTTTAAAAAAATTAAGTCTCTATCTTTTCTAGAACTTGAGATATGATTTTTCTTGTCGGGAAAGACACAACTTTCGGGAAACGGTAAAAAACAAAAATAATAACAAAAGAAGCGGTTTACTCACTGTTTATTAAAACGTCACCGAAGGCATACAAATAAAAGAATATTATCTCAGCGCATACTCATGTACGTACCAAAACTAAATGTTACTGATCAAATCGCGAGGGGGGGGGCGAGCATTTTCTGCAAAGAAGCAGCAACTTAACTGTGGAGCGTCTCACAAATAAATATTTTTCTACTTGAAAAATAATTTTTTGGCCATGTTTTATATATCACCGTGTTTGTAAAGAACCACAGAACAAAATAAAAACAAAAACGAGATTCAAAAAAAATTACTTTATTAGCCGTTTCTGGCGTGAACTCCCTCCTTAACTGAATTATGAACAGCGCCGTAAAGATAAATGGCGAGCCCTGGGAATAAATCGCATTTTTTAAAAATTTCCTCCCCAAAAATAAATTGTGAGCAAAAAGAGCCTCGTAACTTTTTTCCCGGGCCCTCTTTTGACAGTGACGGGTTCGCTCATCAAGTCCGGACCCCGAGGCTTAAACCCCGGCTACCCCACTCTCTCGTCGAGCCTGATTATGACCAACAGACCAACTTTTCCAATTTTTTTTTTGTTTTTATTGCGAATTACAGCAATGAAATTAAACTTTAGGTATTGGCGATGATAAAATTTCCCTGGTGAGCGTTTGTGGAACTAACATATGACATATGATTAATATTATTTCATTGCTATAAAAATTTTGTGATGATTTCTTTGTTGAACATTTATGAAAGAGTAAAATATACGACGAGACCTTTGCGAGTGTGAACAATATTTTAAAAGTGGAATGTTAATGTGTGTTGGCGTTAAAGAACGAAATTTCAATAACATAAAATATGTGGGTTTAGCTGCACAAATTTCTGGAGTATTAAGTTATCCACATAAAGTAGAATGTAATGTTGACACCTCAAAATGTTCTGAGCAAACACGCATAAATACTGATGGAGCTTTCATTTTATGTAAGAATAGTTTCTCAATGTTTTTTTAAGTTTGACACTGGTAGGAAAACTATGAAAGCTCAGTCCTTCCCTTTTGTAGTTCCTGCACTGTGGAACACAGCAGTAAGTACTCCCTTTTCTTTTGTGTTCAAATAGCGGCTGTTCATCTCAACACTTTAAATCACGGAATTATACGCACAATTTACGTGAAAATTTTATTCAATTGCTATTAGAAAATTCAACTGTATAAAAATGATCTATTATATGTTAGTTCCGCGACTTGTCGCTAGGGAATCTTATCATCGCCAATATTTAAGAAATTTTTTAAGTCCTTAGATCAAAAAAAAAAAATCAAAAAATTATTTAAATCATTTTATAAACTTTATCAAAAATACTGATCATGTGTATTTTTTGTACTTTTTTGGACAGACTAAATTTTGTCTCCATAATATTTTGATTCTCTTGACAACAAGCATTTTAATTTATTTTTCTTCTTGTTCGAATAATTTTTTTTTTTAATGGGTTCATAATTTCAAAATATTTTGATGTTATCACACTATTAGTGAGTACATTATTATAATTACTGTTTTTGAAAATCAAAGTTCATTATCGCAAATCTTTTCTGCCACGTTCATGGTCATACGTCGAGTACGTGACGGATGATCTGATTGATGCGCTAATATAAAAAGATCCACATGGACCCGGATCTTCTCGACAACAGCAAGTAACAGCAACAATGCAATTTGAGTATATTTCGCGGACTACTATACAATTTGTGATTCGACTTGGCAAGTTTTCGAGATAAACTGTTACCATGAGAGTCAATTACATAGTAATTTAGTAATTCTCACTGAAAGTTCCAATCAATTTTAACTGTCACTAACTGGTTTCAAATCGTGGTTAAAAAATTAGAAAAGAAACAAATTATATAAACACAGATCTGGAGGTCAATATTTCGGAAACAAAGCTTAAAAATGGAAAATAGTAAAGAAATCGAAACTTTATTGTGAAAGATCTCTTCCCGGAAACAATGCATATAATGGGGTAGGTACCCAGAAAAAAAAAATTCGAAGGTTTCCTCACGTTTTCATTTTTACCAAAATTAGCAGGGCCGGATTAGCCACTGGTCTAGGGGCGGAAAATTTTTAAAAAAAAGAAGAGTTGGAAGCGACAAAAGTTGGAATTTGAGGTTTTTATTTTGCTTGTCAGTTATTTTTTTAGGGAAAATTTCTAAAAAAAAAAAGTAGGAAAAGTTTTCTTTCTTTTTAAGTAAAAGGCAGAGGCGGCATTTTTCACGGTGCCTAGGGCGGCACTTAGGGTAAAATCTGGCCCTGAAAATTAAAGATGTAAAACTACTAGAAAAAGAATTTCTTACTTAATTATCTAAAATAATTTTCGTCATTCTGATAACAAAAATGAAAAGTCCACACCCAAATTACCTTGATTGAAGCAATCATTCCTATTCAAATCACTTCAATAAAGCTTGATGTGAGAAAAAAATCTTAATTTAATGACATCATCAAGCTTACTACATTTTTTCAATATCTTAAAAATCATAGATAAAATGATAGGATGATGAAATTGGAAGCGAATTATTTGATTTTCGGAGTCGTTCTTTTCATTTTAACCCTAGAATCATACGTACTCGTCAAAATGACGAACGAACTTCTCTACCTGCTTCAATACTACAACTTGTCATTGCCTGCTTGTTGTGAAACTTCTGTTATCTAATTTATTTGTTATTATAACACAGCAAATGTATAAATTTTGTTTATAGTTGCTGTCGTTTTGTTTATATTGAAATAGGGTGCGTCAAAATGACGACGATGTATGATTAACGTATGTTTTTTTTTAAGATTTTGTACTTCACATATAAAAGTTTTGCTAATTTTTCTAAAATTTATTAAAGATATGGATGTTATAATTAATTTGTTCAATGATTAGGATAATGTGAAAGATGATTACAGCTGTTTGACTTATAGAGGCGACATAATACTGAAGTTTTAATATATTAAATCGAAAACCATAGAATGCGTTTCAAGTGACTAAAAGATTAATAACTTATTTTGTGGAAAATACTTTAATTTTTATTATTTTTTGAGATGTTATTCGAAAAATTACTAGCAAATTTTAGAAAATTTACAAATGTGCCTAATAAGGAAATAACTACATATCTACGGGAATATTTGTAACCGAGAAATTTCACATTTTGTAAAGTCACACATGTCCACCGACTCATAATAGTTCATAAATTAATTATTTGAAAGAAATGTCTTATGAATTATGATACAATTGATGTATTTATCTATTTTTTAATTTTTATAATGAAAATATGCTTTGATAAAAAGATTAAAAAAATTAATAAATAGTTATTTATATTAAGAAATTTTTCCAAATCTAATTTTTTTAAATTTTTTGTTCGCTTTTGTAGTATTGTTATGTAAAAAAAATGTTTTTTGCAAATAAACTCTAAAGCTCTCCGTAAAAAGTCCATTCGTCAAAATGACGCCGATGTATGATTAACGTTTCTCGTAGACGAACGTATGATTCTAGGGTTAACCAAAATTAAGCATCATTTCCTCAAAAAAAAAAAAAAAAAATTATTTTGAAGCTCAATATTTTGCAAAAAATTTTTTAACGGAACCTCAATTTCTAATTATTATTCCACACACAAAATTTGGTTCTCACTTTGTTGTAATATTTACGGGACGAAATGTGACATCACGAAATTATGTGGTCCGAAATTTTTTCTTCCTTACTCTAATAAATATAAATAATTAAATAAAAAACATTTTTAACAAATTTTAACCACAAGTGTTTATCAGTGGTCAACTGTTGGTTAGCTTCTGTATTTTACACGTCTTACACAAAAAATTTCAACAATTTTTTTTTTTTTAAATTTCCTCTAAAAATAAAATTTAAGCCGAAAATATTTATTTACAATTTTTTCAAATTTTTAACAAAAAAGACCGCGAATGTTTCTTTCCAATATTTAAGAGACGGTGTTCATCGCTTGATAGCTCATGTCAAAATAAATAAGAAAACAAACAAAACCGCTTATCAATTTTGTGATAAGACCCCATCCATACCCCAAACCGTCTACATATTATATGTACGTATATCACTCCAAACAATACTTCTATGTGTTAGATAAGATAATAGAAATGCATGTATTCAACAACATAAAAAATGGGAACAACATCGCACACTAACCTGGTTAAATTCGCCGGTGGCGGCGAATGCACAGACGCCGTACCCTCAGCTGACAGCTGATGATAACCACCGTTCCCCGGATGTTGCAACGTCGTAATCGACTGCGGCTCTAAATCGTACATCTCTCTCGTCTCGCCCGACGACTGTAAACTCTCCAAATGTGTTAAATCGGCAAGCGCTGCGGCTGATGGCGTTGCCGATGGTGACGTGGGCGAACGGTTCTGTATTCCGGATGATCCTGATGCAGATCCGGCTGGTGAGTGCCCACCACCACCGTCCAAGGTGATATACTGTGGTTGTACAATGTCCTCGCCGTGATTAACCAGATGATACTGGTGCTGAGTCGGACTGAGATCTGTCCCTTCAGGGTGTTGTGGTGAATATTCACCACGATGATGACCGCCTTCGTTGGGGGTCGACTGGTTTACAACTGGTGAATAGAAATAGTATGCCGGGGTATTACCACGATTCGAATCTGTACGCATCACCGTATAGATCGAGGTACTATTATTATTGTCCGCATGCGAAACGGCAGATGCAGCAGCAGCATACGAGAGACACGTTGTGGCCGTTGTTGAAGATGAGACTCCAATGAGCGCCGGCCCCAAAGGCGTGCCCATAGGCGGCTCCTCCACATCAATTCCCGCCGTTGTTGAGTCACGGTTGCTATGGGGTGGGGAGCATTCGTTATTGTTGCTGTGGTGCGTTGTTTGCTGTTGTGTCGGTTGCTCTTGGTGGTGGTGGTGTTCGTGGTGTTGATGATGGTGTTGATGATGATGATACTCGTCATCGCCGACCGGTGCCAGACTGCCATCGCTTGCGATCACCGCAACCACCACTGACGAGCCCTCTGGTAATTGTTCGGTGTGTTCCGCCTCTAAAATTAACAATGCAAATAACACAAACGTTAATTCATTTGCATAAATTTATACAATAAAGCAATTTTTATAGTCAACGTAACATAGTTTCGTGCATATTTAAATGTAATTTAAGTTGAAATATTTAAATTTTAAGGTACACTTTATATTTGCATTATTAATAAATTAAAATAACCATTGTTTTTTCTTTATTTTTTCTTTTCTTTTTTGTTTTGATCGTCACTTGTACTTTACAGGGAAATTAAAAAAAAAATTAATTAAATTTTCGGTATTCCCTAATTTAGTATATTGACTACTAAATGATTAAGACGACTTAACTTGTCCTGCAATATGGCGGCCCAAAATGCTGTGATATGTATATATTCACTGATACAGGTGTCGCCATCTGTGACAGATTTTCCGAAATACGGTATAATTCTAAATAATGTTCAATTTTGACAACATAGTTTAGTATAAGTAATTTATATTTTGCAAATTCCTAGGATTCACTTTTAGCGAATTTCCAGAATGGAATTCAGCTATTACAGCCACTGTCATGACAAGGCTGTAATAGTTCTGTAATTGGCTGTAACACTGTAAAAGGCTGTAACACTCTTATTTGAACAATTTTCCGATTAAATCAACGATTTGGCTGTAATAAAAATGGCAACTCTCAAAAAAATCACACAGTATATATATATATATATATATATATATATTTATATATATATATATATATATATATATATATATATATATATATATATATATATATATATATATATATCCGCGCACGATAACTCTTGAACGAAATGTCCTACTGTTACAAAATTTGGTGAAATTTTTTGCCAAAATTTCCACTTATTCAAAAAATTTAAAAGAGGAGAAAAAATTACATAAAAAAGGTCTTAAACTATTCTTCTATGTCAACTAGTTCCCGAGAAAAACTAATTTTTATAAACGGAAATTCGCTATGTTATGCAGGATGCTGTGACAGGGGTATTTTGATGTTGGGTTTTTTGTTTTTTTCTGTGTCTTTTTAGCCTTATCTATTGTACTTATCACTGGCAGTAGAAGTTCGGCATTTTGAGACAAAAAAAATTTTCCATATGGTTTGTTTAAAAGGGTTAAGAAATATTGGTAGTACAAATACCAAGGGGTCAAACTAGATTGTCTATGTCTCTGTTCCACTTGTAATGAGTTTGTGACGTAAATCTCCCCACTCTATTGGTGTAGATACACACTGTTTGCAGTGGTATTGGTTTAATGGTTGCGTCTGTGTGCGTATTTACACATACTACTACACCACACGTATTACCAGAGAGAGAAATGTGTGCTGCTCAACTAACAATGTCTAACAATGTAATATAATGGACTGTGTGTTCGGTAACGGACAGCGACTGACTACATGACTTAGCTGTGACAGGCCTACAAATGACTCCAAGCGAATTACACTTTTTTGATGTTAGTTGGCTTCTAGTGTTCTATGACAAATACCAATGGCCAGTGGTGGATTTACCAGCAGGCTAAGTAGGCAGAAGCCTAGAGTGGCAGATTTTAGAGGCGGCAGGCAAATTCGGTGTCAAAATGTGGAAAAATTTGGAAATTGAAATTTTTTCTTTTTTGCTCGTCACTTATTTTTATGGGAGAAAAGTTAAAAAATTATTAAGAAATTTTTTTAGGAAAAGGCAGGGGCGGCATTTTTTACGGTGCCTAAGGCGGCACTTACAAAAGAGGAATGGACGATTTTGAATACACTAACGATTAGGTCGTATTTTTTATTTTTTTTACTGAGGTCCTCAACGCGTAAAATATTCCCTCAAATTAAATCAATTGTTTTTATTACTGATTTTGAGGTCAGTTAAGAAATTTTTAGGGGAATTTGTTACTAAACAGAGAAAGAAAACACAAGTACATACACTATATTTTAAACATGATAGACGAATCCAGGCTACAAAGAAATAATTGTGAAAACAGAAAAATTTATAATGATTGAATCAATCGACAATTATTAGAAATGTATGCAATCACCATATCATTAAAATAAAACACAATAAATTGAATGGTTAGTAAATGATTGAAAATAATTTTATGTTCTCCTAATACATAAAACGTAACTGTTGCTGCTTTTTCTAATCAATAAAGAGGCCTCGGTCGAATCTGTTGGGTAAACAAACAAAAAACGGTCCATTCCGTCTTCTCTGGAACATTCACGGCGCTTCCACCATAGTACTTTTAAGAAAGAAAAGATTATGAAACACAATTTTCAAATTTAAATTATTCAGAATATACCCCTGTCGCAGCATCTGCATAACATAGCGAATTTCCAAATCTTGGGCACTGGCGGATCTCATCTAAGACCTGTACCTATTTAAAATAGTTTAGCTTTCTAAGAGTAAAAGAATTTTTAAAATCGGTTGGGTAATTAGTTTTGGTATTTTTGGGGACCCAAGAACCCGAACGAATTTTGTGCAGCATAGTTGTATCCATCTAAAATAATTTAGTTCTCTAGCAGTGAGAAATTTTTTAGCATCTTTTCGATAGCTTATTACTGGCGTTTTCGGATCTGCAAGATCCCGGTGGACCTCATTAAAAAATCAGCTCGACCGTATATTCTAGGCGGACTTTATGTAAAATATATATATATATATATATATATATATATATATATATATATATATATATATATATATATATATATATATATATATATATATATATATATATATATATATATATATATATATACATATATATATATATATGTATATATATATATATATATATATATGTATATATATATGTATATATATATATATATATATATATATATATATATATATATATATATATATATATATATATATATATATATTCAAAACCCGTTGTGTAGCATTCTACGCCGCATTTGCATCCGCAGGACAGTTGTGGATCTCAGATAACACAACCTGTACCTATCTAAAATAGTTTACCTCCGTAATAGTAAAAAGGTTTCAAAATCGGTCAGTTATTTTATTTTTGACACTTTTAGGTCCTACTGACACTTCCGACCTTACATAACGTAATCTATATGTATCTAAAATAGCTTAGCTCCCCAACAGTGAAAAAATTTTCAAAATCGGTCGGCTAGTTTATTTTTGACGCTTTTGGATCCGATGGACCCTGGCAGACTTTACATAACGTAATCTATATTTATCTAAAATAGTTTAGCTCTGTAACAGTGAAAAAATTTTCAAAATCGGTCGGTTAGTTTATTTTTACCACTTTTGGGCCCCATGGACCCTGGCGGACCCTAAATAACGTAATGTATGTCTATCTAAAATAGTTAGTTCCCCAACTGTGAAAAAATTTTCAAAATCGGTCGGTTAGTTTATTTTTGACACTTTTGGATCCCATGGACCCTGGCAGACCTTACATAACGTAATCTATATTTATCTAAAATAGTTTAGCTCTGTAACAGTGAAAAAATTTTCAAAATCGGTCAGTTAGTTTATTTTTGACACTTCTGGATCCTATGGACCCTGGCAGACCTTACATAACGTAATCTATACTTATCTAAAATAGTTTAGCTCTGTAACAGTGAAAAAATTTTCAAAATCGGTCAGTTAGTTTATTTTTGACACTTTTGGGTTCTATGGACCTTGGTGGACCTTACATAACGTAATTTATATTTATCTAAAATAGTTTAGCTCTGTAACAGTGAAAAAATTTTCAAAATCGGTCAGTTAGTTTATTTTTGACACTTCTGGATCCTATGGACCCTGGCAGACCTTACATAACGGAATCTATATTTATCTAAAACAGTTTAGCTCTGTAACAGCGAAAAAATTTTCAAAATCGATCAGGCAGTTTATTTTTGACACTTTTGGGTCCTATGGACCCAGGCGGACCTTACATAACGTAATCGATATTTATCTAAAATAGTTTAGCTCTGTAACAGTGAAAAAATTTTCAAAATCGGTCAGTTAGTTTATTTTTGACACTTTTGGGTCCTGTGGACCCTGACGGACCTTACATAATGTATTCTAAATCTATCTAAAATAGTTTAGCTCTGTAACAGCGAAGAAATTTTTAAAATTGGTCGTTTAGTTTATTTTTTACAATTATGGGATCAGTAAATCCTGGCGAAACTCATACAAGTCTAGTACTCTAACAGTAAGAAAAGGGTTCTAAGGATCTCATATAACTTATGGCAGTCCGTAAGCTTCTTGCGGACATCATTTAATTAATTAATTCAAATACTTTAACTTACTAACTGTGAAAAATTTTTTAAAATCGATTGGTTAATTAATTTCTGGCCTTTTTAGGTCCCGAAAACCTTGACCTCACATAAAATACCTTAAATCCATTTGAAATGGTTTAATTTTTTAACATTATTAATTATTAGTGGAAAAATTTTCAAAATCGATTCAAAATATTTTTCCGTACATACATATGTACATTGTACAGATTTTGTTTTGTTTTATATTTAATAATATTTATATCATAACATAATCTTCAATTTCTTGTTTACTTAAAAATTCAATAAAAAAAAAAAAAATTCTTCATTACATTAGCTTAGAAAATCTGTTTAATTTACATTTTTTAACATGGGATAGAACCATGCTAATTATAATGCAATAAATGAGAAACAAAACTCTATACATGTATGTGTGTTATATCTCATATATGTGAATAGTTTTCACTTGTTCTCACAAAATTTTTTAATAAAAAAGTGAAATATTTTTATACTTATTAAAAACTGAGATATAAATATAAGTTACTTATTAGACTAACAAAGAAAGAATAAAAGTGAAAATTTACATTTTCTCGAAAAATACTTAAAATAGAAAGAAAATTATAAGAATATTTTCTTCATAATTTTTTTTTTCCTTTTCAACGATGTAAAAATCGAACTGCCTTATGATAGGATCGAATGATAAAAAATGGCCAGAAAACCTACTTCTGGGCATCCAACGTGTCTGGCTAACGAACTTAGCCAAGCCAATTCAGAATCCAGTCCGCACACAAAATTTCATAAGCGTTAGACGTTTCGTTCGAGAGTTATCGCGCGGATACATATATATATATATATATATATATATATATATATATATATATATATATATATATATATATATATATATATATATAAATTTTAGTGAATATCATTTTCGTATTCTAGGGACCTCAAAACATATTTCTGATATGGTCCCGGGCTTAGGTCGCACCATGACACCTGGCGTAAAAGCTGAATTTCCAGTTTTGGAAATTCGCTAATATTCCGTATAAGTTAGTGTACGACATTGTACTTATTCGGAAATCTAATAAGAAAATAAATTGCCAAATGGCACACAGCTTCCTCGTACTCGTAACAGACTCGTACCTCGCAAATGAACCCTCGAAATCAAAATTCAACTTTTTGCAGGGCACATCCTAATAAATTGGACCACCATACTATCCGCTCTACTAAATTTCAGAAAGTCACTGATGTCACAAACGCACGGACACTGAAGTGATTCCAAAATCAGGGGCGTAGCAGCTATCGTGGTAGCAGGTGTATCAATGATACAGAGACCCCAACATGTGTGAGCAAAGAGCAAAAATTTTGTTTATCAGAGTGTCTTTTGTTAATTTTCCAAAGAGGGTCTCCCAAGAAATTTTTACATATGTACTTTGTACGAAATTTTGAACTATAGGTATGCATGACATTTATGTGTAAAGAAACACAAAAATAATTACATTTTTTTTTAATCTTTTGTAATCTTTGTACTGTGTATTATTATCTGTACAAAAATTTTACTTAGAAACTGGCACTTGTTTTTATTACATTTCAAGCTCTACGTAAATTTTAGTAAATTTAAATTCCATATTAGTAGTAGAAAAAGTATAGTATAATCACCGTGGCACGGTTCTTACGTAACTTTTTTCGCTTGTATATAATATGCAACTTACAACTTCAGTCGCGTAATATACTATTTTGGAACTTATAAACGTGGTTGTTTCTGATTTATTAAGCCAACTTTGACTCAAAAAATTATCATAGATGATACAATTTGATAAAAACACTTTTTTCAAAAGTCCACTTCATAATTTTATAATATACATAATATAAAAGACTTATTGTATCTTGACTTAAATCAGGCCTTAATTATACAGGCCTATTTATATACATATTTTTTTTTTAAATCAGTTCTCATAGATGTTTTTTTTTTTTTTAATAGGCATAAATTATTAAAGTATGACAATTTTAAATATATTTTTATTTTAAAAACGGTTATTATGTGGCTGGATCATTTTTTCTTTACGTCTCTTTAATAAACCGACGTACAGTTACAGAGTTCTTTTTGAGGTCACTAAATACTTAATCTATAATCTGATGAACTGACCCTTATCAGTTCATTTAATTATAATATCGTTTCATGATCGTGATAACATTATACAAGATTGTTTTTATTTATAAAAATAAGAATGTGGATTAGAAAACGAGAGGAGAGACGATTTTGAACTCAAATACTTACACCACAGTTTGACAATTATAATGTGTAAAACGGAAGAATGGTGTTACCACAGAATTCATAAAAAAGCTCATTTTTTAAATCATTAATTGTATAGTCTAAAGACTATAATAGTCCACTGAGTGGCGGCTCATCCATAGTTACTAAGGGAGCGTCCATAAACTACGTAGCCTGATTTGGGGGGGGGGGGGGGGTAGGAGTTATGCTACGCTAGGGTACATGGGGGGAAGGGGGAGTCAGAGTTGAGCTATGTAAGTTTTATTTGGAACAATCAAACAAACATGAATTTTAATGTGAAAATTCATGAATACTTTTGTATTAGGTACTTATGAGGTGCTTAATATTTTGGATATTTTGAATTTGACAAAATTTCTTCGAGTGAATTATGCAACCGTGTGGTCACACAGTCTTTACATTAAAATTCTCACTGTCAGGGGAAGTGTTTTTTGAGGAAATATTCTGCTAAACCAGTGTTTTTCAACCTTTTCCATGGCGCGACCCCCTTAGTATGGAAAAATATTTCGCGACTCCCTACCGTCCGCTATTACCAACTTTTATTTTTTTATGTTATAAATATCGAATCCGTTCATCATTATTAATTATTTTTATAGTTAGGTATCGATTAAATACGTAATTAAGGACTTGAAACAGACGTATTTTTATATCGACATCAAAATTGACGACTTATAGTAGCTTCTGAAGGCGCACGTGGCGTTAAAAGTGACATGCACACGCACGACGGTCGTCACCGTTTAACACTTCCAAGAGTAATCGATTTGAATTCTATGAATTGTGAACTCGCGTTAGTGTTTAAATTTATTGAATTGCCTTGTTTAGTAGTTGCTCACTTATTATTGTCTAATATTCAAAATTTTATGCTCATTGTAATTATTGAAAATGGATAAGTTTTTGGAAACATATGCACAACCGTCAACTTCAAGTTCCAATGAGAGTAATAAAACCAAAGAAAAAGTGTCTATATGGCGACAATTATTTAAAATTCGGATTTACTGTTATTGAAAATATTCGCAATTTTGAAACTTTATCGCGCAAAAGTATGAAACTCTTATATTAATGTAACCATTAATTAACCTTCTCTTTGTTAAATATCATATATTGAACTAGAGTGGTTTATTTTTAAAGTACTGCGACCCTCTTAGCAAGGCTTCGTGACTCTCCAGGGGATCGCGACCCACAGGTTGAGAAACACTGTGCTAAACTATAAAAATGTGCGTTAATTTTCATATTTTATAATTAAAAAGTTATTATTTGAATTGAATGTATTTTGGAATTAAAAATATTAATTAAAAAACTACGTTTCACTATGGGAGGAGAGGGAGGGGCGAAGACAAAAATCACTTGTTGTGGAGAGAGGGGTTCAAAATTCGCCAAAATGGAACTACGTACAACACATTGAAAACAGATACCCGGGGTTTACACGCGTCAGTAGCACTGACACTGACACAAGCACAGACGCGTGTAAACACCTACTGTCGCGTCATTTTTACTGACTGGTCAGTACTGACTAACCAACAATCTTGTCAGTACTGACAAGTCAGTAGCTGTTATTTTATTAAAACAAAATGGCGGAAAATGAGGAAAGATGTTAAGATTGCTTACTAAATATAATTGTTGTGACCAAAAAGATAGGTTATGTTATATTCATGTGAAAAAGAACAAATTGTATTTATTCTTGTTAATTTTTAGTTATATAAATAAAACTTTTTTTTATGTACAGTTATATATTTTTGTTGCAGCTTTTAGAAATGTCTCGAGATACAGAAATAAAGTCTGTTACTTTTAAAAATTTTAGAAAATCCGAAAATAAAAAATTAATTAGGTATAGTTATTTAAAAAAAAAAATTATTTTAGTGAATAAATAAATTTATATCAGTAGGGTAAAAGCCCCCTTTGTGGAACGGTATCTAATTATGAACATTTACATATTAATGAAGTTATTTCTGAAAGAAACGTCTGATAACAAAAATTATTATTAATAGAATGATGGTTTTTCAATTTAAATTCACCTCGCATTTAAAGTTTCCTTACTTAATTAAAGAAATAAATATGTAAATGTCAAAACTGTTCCAGTATTAGATACCGTTCCACAAGGGGGGCTTTTACCCTATCTTAATATTTTTTTTTACTAAAATAACAACTTTATTCTTCAACAATAGTGCAATTAAAGAATTTTATTTGAACATCCCCTGTCAGTAACCACAAGACAAATGAACTGGTCGGTCAGTTGACCGAATGCAAACGACTCTAGTCAGTAATTTAATAGCTCAAGGTCAACCACTGACAGCTTGTAGAACTGACGCGTGTAAACGCCGGGATAGTTTTTACGTGCAGACACAGATGAAACAGATCAAGCCTACATATAAAAAAGTGTGATCCGAAAGTTGCATTAAATAGCAGTTTATACTGCTTACTGATTAGTCGTCCATCGGCTCTTCAAGCGTACACCTGCATTGTTAAGTCGTGGCCACAGTGGTAGCTGTTCATTGTTACATCATTAGTAGCAGGTACATACATACGGTTGTTCGAGTATACGTATCCATTCCCACCTTGGACCACCCGTTACATACGTACCAAATATCACACACACACACTAATATCCACTACCCTACACATACCAACACAAACTCTAAATATGTACATATATAACCATAGAAAGTGGGGGGGGGGTGCTCCCTGCCACCTCTCTACCAAGTTTGATGACGTAAAATTCTGATTACAGTCGGAATGCTAACTATTATATTATAGTAGTTTGGCCCCTTGCGTGCAGATATCATTTACGATCGTGTTTCGAAAGTAGCCATCACTCGATTTTTATCATTTACAAAGTATATATAATTTTTTTTTATAATTAGTAATATTTCATTTATTTCTAATTAGTTCCATTAATTTTTTTCGTTCCAACCAACTAATATCAAATTTTAATGGAAAATAACTGCATCAAATGAGCTATTAATACCCGTTAAAAGGATTTAACGAAACATTTAGAGCATAAAAAGGAGGGATTAATATTTCTGAATTATTTTTAAAACAACCTTAAAAACATCTAATTTTGTAAATTTATTAGTTGGAACAAATTATATAGCCAGTATATCGGTAACAGTGCATACTTAACCTTTAATCCTTTAAAAAGGAGTAGTTAGAGTTATATGTAAAACAAGTGCATTATGGGGTAACAAGGTCGCTGTTATGGTAAATTTATATTTTCGGTTTGATGTGTTTATAGTAATTTTTCTAAATCAAATTAATAGCTAGGGAGCTGGTGGGAATTTCGGTATATGATTTAATCGTCATTGATACTAATATATTATACAGTTTACTACTGTGAGAATAAGGAAAAATTAGTGCAGAGTTCAGATGGTGCTGACTTTTCTTGAAAATGAATTTTAAAAATTAGAAGAAGAAGAAAGCTCCCTTAAATTATAGCATCGTGTCTGCCATTGATATATGGTGTTAAGGGAGGTAAGTATATAATAAATTTTTGGAAGGTAGACGTCTACATTGCTGTACTTTCTTTCAGGGGGAGGTTTACTCGAGAGTCCTTAAAAATTATGTATTTTTCTAGAATTTTTTTCTCAAGAACGGAAGTAAATATCAATTTCAAATTTTGTGCACATATTTATTAAGTATTAAACTACACAAAAAAAATTTTCAAGGAAAAATATAAAAATGTGTCCATTTTATAGATAGTGCAGTGTGACGATCCGAAAATCCAACGCCTTGTTGGTGGACATCCTAGCGCCGGTAATAAACCACCGAAATCCAAAAACAAAACTGATTTATAAAATAAAATATATGAAGAGTACCGGCACCTCTACCTATAATATCAATAAATTGCTGAAAGAAAAAAAAATGCCGGATGTTTGAACTTTTGATTACGATTTTTGTCTTATTTTTCGCTCTTTAAAGTAAACTTAAAAATAAAAAAAATATTGAAAGTGTATCGAACTTAGGTAGAGGTGCCGAAGAATTGAATTATCTTTAAAATAAAAAATTTAAAAAAAGGATCCATCGAATAGTTTTTGAGTTATCGTGTCCACCAGTTCCAAAAATGTAGTTCCGAGATATTATAAAATATATACAAAGAAACGTATTTTCAAAATTTTATATTTAATACTCATTATTGCGTGAACTACGTTTTTTGAATTTTTTTTTTTATAGACAGCTGGATTCGGTTAATGTGCAAGAATCTTGTTTTTAAATTATTTTCAGTAAAATCAGTTTGGGAACATATCTTACACATAATTTGAATCAGTTTGGGAACATATCTTACACATAATTTGCTATCAATTTCGGCAAAAAAAAAATCGATCTTTTTTATCAAATCTCAAGTAAACCTTCCCTTAAATTACTTTCAGCAAAATCACTTTGGGAACATATTCTACACATAATTAGCTACCAATTTCTGCAAAAAACAAAAAACGATTTTTTTTAACGACTCTCAAGTAAACCTCCCCTTAAAATTTTTTTTTTTTTAAATAAATTTGTCATTATTTTTTTTTTTTTTTTAAATGCAGCAATGTAGACGTCTGCCTTCCACAAATTTATTATATGCTTACCGCCCCCTTAACACCATATATCAATGGTAGACACGATGATGTAATTTAAGGGAGCTTTCTTATTCTTCTAATTTTCAAAATTCATTTTCAAGAAAAGTCACAGCACCATCTGAACTCTGCTCGAATTTTTCCTTATTCGCACAGTAGTAAACTATATAACATATTTGTATCAGTGACGATGAAATCATATACCGAAACTCCCACCAGCTCCCTAGCTATAAAAAACAAACAGAAAATTGTTCTATAGCCAATTCAGTTTTATTTAAAATATTTATAAATTAAAAAACAAAATTCTTTTAATTTTTAAATATCCGTTTCCTCTCTATTTGCGCAAGGTGACAAATTTAGAGTAAAAATCCTTTGTGTGTTTTAGGAATATAATATAAAAGTGTATTTATTTGTTTATCCAAAAAAAAGTGGAAGATTTACCTGCTAAAGCCTTGTATATTCAAACATTATTCAATAATCTAAAAGATCATATTTTTTAAACAAGAATAATCAATAAATGAAGTGATCACCCCACTCGAATACATAATAATTGTTTTCCAATCGTTAATTGGCAATATGTGCGCGTCACCCAAGGCCGTGAAGACAAATGCCAAGCTCTGGAGATAAACCAGATTATAACTGATGACAGATATAAAAATACAAGTGAGTAAAAAATACGTTGCCAATGGGGTGCGGCATACAGCTTCCTCGTACTCGCAACAGCACCTTGGTAATTTAATACCCAGTATATCTTTGTATAATTTAATATAGGTATATAAATTAATAAAAATAAATAAACAAAACGATTCATAAAAAATTGAGCGAAGTGGGACTAGCAGTAAATAAGATATTGACATTTAAATTTGTAGGGAACCATCTAGGAATCAGAACGCATAATTTCTGACAATTTCATAAAAAGGAATTGATTAGTTCAGAAGTTATGCCACTTGGTGCAATTTAGTATATTAATGGAATGACTTGGTAGCGGCGTAGCTACCGTTACTTCGAATTCGATTAAATTCATAGGGGACCATCTAGGAACGAAACTGCATAATTTATGAAAATTTCATTAAAAACAATCGAATAGTTCAGAAGTTATGCCACTTGGTGCAAACGGGCGACACACAGACGGACAGACACTAAACCAAAATTGTTAAGGAAACTCTAAAACGTAAAATGTGCGTAAAAAATTTTATTTTGGAGGAAAAAAATTCTTTATTTTTCAAAAGTGATCACAATGCTTCCGCTACTTTAGTACCTAGTCCCGGAAGCAAAAAAAAGAAAAGCGGGTCATTTTTCCATAAAAGTATAACTGACGAGCAAAATCAAAGAAAAAAAGAAAACACATTCATAGTTTGTTTGTTTTTTTTTACTTCTTCCCAGCTCTACTTTTCATCGTCAAAACCTAACATATGCTAATTTTCAAATTCCTACGTAACGTTGTTTTCGAGAAAAACTTCTGTGACAACGAATAGACGAACACAAGAGTGATCTTATTAGAAATCCATTTTACCACTTAAGTTACGGAACCCTAATGATGGTACCAGGGCTGGGAACTATTTAAAATGATTTCATTTTAATTATATATTTAAAATACAAAATGGCATTTTACATTTTCTATTTTAAATAAGTTCGGTCAAACCATTTTCCATTTTGTATTTAAAATGGAAATTTGAATCCATTTTACATTTAAAATGTAGATGCATGTATACTCAAGTTTATGTGTATATAATATTAATTATAGAACTTGAATTGAACGACTTGAAGTCTAACAAATTGTAAGTTAAATATGTAAGTTGATTTTTTGATCAAATTTTTTATAACTCGAGTTGCAATGACACTTGAGTTAAATTTGTTACTAGAATTGCAGTTCTCTTAAGTCAAACTTTTCTGACTCAAGTTGTGTACTACTATCTTTAAGACACGTCGATAAGAAATGTTTTTGTATTTCGAGTAGATGATTTTCATAATTTTGTTTAGAAGTTACAGTCGTAGCGTCGTCAAGGTTTGAATACGTCAAGACCGAATTCAATTTTATAATATTTTTAAGTAACAATATTTGAAGAGTTAAATTTCATTTTCATATCATGCAAACTTTACAAGATTTTCTCGAAAGACTGCCTTTATGTATTTAATTTCAGTACGTTTGATATTTTCTTAACTTTTTCTTTTTTAATTAATATAAATAATGATAAAAAGATTATAGAATAAATTTAAAATAAAAAAAATAAAAAAAGCATTTTACATTTTATAATCCATTTTAAATAACTATTTTCCATTTTTAATTTTAAATAAATGTTCAGCAAAACCATTTTTCATTTTGCATTTTAAATGCATTTTTGGAAACCATTTTCCATTTTCTATTTTAAATGGTTTCTAAGAATTTCCCAGCCCTGGATGGTACAATTTTCCATTAATATATCCTTACTCAGTATACCTACAGCAATATAGGTATTATTGTTAAAATTCTTTTATATCCGAGCTCTAGTGTCTTTAACATACATTTTAACAGCATTTATAAAGCCGGATTCACACTTAACAAACGTTAACGTTAAATAAACAAATATGGATTTGGTCACGAAAGCGAATAAACACAAACGAACAATCTCGAACAGCATGTTTCTTATTTTTTCTTATCGGTACATCAAAGAAAAAGATTCGTTCGTGCTTGTTTGTGCTTGTTAGATGTGGACGATTAAAACTTCTTCTGAGAATAATTTGAGCGTAAGTAGACAGTTTAAAATAAATTCATTAATAATTTAAAATTGACAGATTTGAAAAGATTCCGATTGGATTTTTAAAGGTTCCGATATTGTGGAATATTTTACATTGTTTTTACAAAATTACCAGAAAAAATGTCAGGTAAAATTGAAATCTTTGACGGAAAAAATTTGTCAACAGAAATCACTACGTAAGTCCTTTTTTAACAGGAATTATTCCTCCAGAATGATGGCGACAAAATTTACTTAAGCGGAATCTTTTAAATTGTTTTTACAAAATTGCCAAAAAAAAAAAAAAAAAATGACAGGAAAAACTGAAATTTTTGAGGGAAAAACTGAGAATAGAAATTGTAACATAGGTCTTTCCTTAACAGAAACTGTTCCCCCAAAATATATATTTTACATATTTAAATATTTTTGGTCCGATCACTTCAATTAACTGTTCGAAATCGGGTGGTGACAAAATTTACTTTACTTACTTAAATTATTGTCTAGTCGGAACATAAGCGATCATTACGAAATTAACGTTAAATTGTTCATTCGTGTTGTTCGTTCATGTTTGTTCGCATTCGCTGGCATTCTGTCTTTGTTCGTTATGTGTGGGTCCGGCTTTAACATACATTTTTTTTTATACTTTTATAACAAAAATAAATATGAACAACAATAAATACAACGCAAATATTTAATCAGTTTATTGTTTCATAGTCCCTGTGTTGTTAAGTTAGGTACAAGCAAACATATTCCGAAACGTCACACTCGTTCAGAAAAAAAAGGTGAAAAAAATATTATATATTATGTAGATGATTATTATTTATTTGCTCATTGTAAAATTTACACCGTCTGTCTGCTGGAAGGTATGAAATTATATTTCACGCTCATATAACAGCAAAGATTTGTGATGGAACTATATAAATTATTTAATGTTGACTTTTTTGTACATATTTTTCATTCCATTTATAAATTTGTAAAATTTAATTTCTTAAAATTTATATTTTTGAAAATTTTAGAAATTCTGATAAGATGAAAAAATTAAAATACCTACAAACAAATTAAAAATATTCTTTTAAACGAAAAACGTTAAAGAATTTTTTCTACAATCATAATAGAAAGTAGATTTTTGTGCTCTGTGAAGAAAGCGCAAAATATATGTTTACCGAGGACTGTTACTTTTTGCTTTAAAGCGAAAAGTAGTACTTGGTCACTCGCTCAACATAATATTTAATTACAAATCGGGTAGGCGTTGTTTGTATTTTCTATGGCAACAAATAAACTGATTTTAAACTTCCTATTATTTGTATCGTGATCAAATGAAATACCAGTTTTACTAAATTTCAAAATAACTACAAAATATTAATTAAAACGCTGTGAAAAAATGAATTTTTTTTAACACCCTTTACTAGATACAAGCCATAAGCAACTACTAATAGAAAAAATTTCGGTTTTTGATTTCAAATAAGGATTTCACAAATTACTCTGCCTACGGCGAAAAATCAGCGATTTTCGACAACTAGTTGCCAAAGCCCTAATTTTTGTTTTTTTCATGAAAATTTTTTTACACTATCTCAAAATAATAAGTAGGGTTGACCGGGGTAATTGTGAATTGGGGCAATTGTGAACGGCGCCTATAATTTCTAAAATAACATTAATATTGTTAAAAATCAACTCTTAATATGTTTTTCAGTCCTTTCTTATATGCTATCAAAATTTCATAACACTTCTCCAAGTGTTAGTATCTTTTTTTTATTTTGAAAAACCCTTGCAAAATTTTCTTGTATCTTACTTCGACCAATCCCCAAAAAAAATTTTTTTTAAATGCATTATCTTTTTTTTTAAAAAAAGTAAGGAATGGTTAAAAGTACTTTTAAAGAAGTAGTCTAAGCCTAAGAGGGTTCCTTATTAATTGCTAAAAAAATTGGACAATTTATCACCAATTCACAATTACTCCATGATTTTATAATTGTGGGGTAATTGTGAACGTCATTCACAAATGCCCTCATTCGGTCAGAAATTTCAGTAGTGTCCTTTTCAGAGTTGAAAACGTTGATGAAGGTGCTGGTGACCTTATTGTACAAGTTTCCGTTGTACAAACAATACAAAAAAAAAATTGTTTTTTATTCATGTAAACTAAATAGATTTCCTTGAAAAAGTCTTATTTTCCTTGTTTTTGTGTGAATACATGGAATTTTTTGATTTTATTTATATGATAAAATGACAAAATATCATCAAAATATCATTTTTAGCTTGTAATAAATTTGTTCCTATAATTTTTGTTATTTTTCTTTAACCTTGATTTTTTGTAGAAATTTGAGGTATGCGTAACTTGCATTAAACAAAGAGAAATTGTGACCGCTAAAGTATGATGAAAAATTTGAAAGTGGAGTAAATGTGAAGAATTTGACTTGGGCATTACTCTGACGTACCACACTTCTCTTGTAATTCATTCTAAATAATTTTTCTGATGGCATTCACTTTTATCCCGAAATTCATAAGATTTGCAAAACCGCACCGGGGAAATGTGAATGGCTTACAAAATTTTTGTTTTTCATACGAATTTGCTCAAAATTTGTGTGGTGCATCCTGAATAATGTAGAATTAAAAATAAATCAACCATAATGTGATGTATAAAATAAAAAATATTTAAAACAACGCTTTTATCTCAACTCATGAAAATCCATTCACAATTACCCCGGTCAACCCTATATAATAATATATCAAAAGTTGGAATAAATCTTCTTATATGTATTGCAAAAAAAAAGAAATCGAAAACAACGGCTTTTTTTGCTAAAAAAAACCCATGTAACCCCTTAAAACATCTAGCTGCCCAGAAATGTATGTACATTTCTTTAAGTCAAAAGGTGATTAACCCTTCTCATATGATCCCGCAATAAAATATATGTATTTTTACGTCGTTGTGTAATAATAAGAGTGTAATATCCTTATAAAATGTAACATAACCAATACAGTAGCATAAGTACAGTAGCAAATCGTTCTTCGGTCATAAAAACAATCGATTTCATTGTAAAATAATACATAAACTATTTGCAACCAACATACAATAGCTTACAAAACATTTTTATTCTAGTTAAAAGCGGGCGATGTAGTTACAGTAACAAGAGAATGCTTAACCCTAGAATCATACGTTGGTCTACCAGTCAAGTTAATCATACATCGGCGTCGTTTCGACGAATCGACTTTTTACGGGGAGTTTTAGAGTTTATTTGCAAAAAAAATTTTTTTTACATAACAATACTACAAAAGCGAACAAAATATTTAAAAAAAATTGCATTTGGAAAAATTTCTTAAGATAAATATTTATTAATTTAATCTTTTTATCAAAGCATATTTTCACTATAAAAATTAAAAAATAGATAAATACATCAGTTGTATCATAAAACATGTCTTTCAAATAATTAATTTATGAACTATTATGAGTCAGTGGACATGTGTGACTTTACAGAATGTGAAATTTCTCAGTCATAAATATTCCTATAGATATGTAGTTATTACCCCATTAGGCACATTTGTAAATTTTCTAAAATTTGTTAGTAATTTTTAAAATAAGATCTCAAAAAATAATAAAAATTAAAATATTTTCCACAAAATAAATTGTTAACCTTTTATTAAGTTACTTGAAGCGCATTCTTTAATTTTCGATTCAATATATTAAAACTTCAGTATTATGTCGTCTCTATAAGTCAAACAGCTGTAATCATCTTTCACATCATCATAATCATTGAATAAATTAACTATAACATCCATATCTTTAATAAATTTTAGAAAAATTAGAAAAACTTTTATATGTGGAGTACAAAATCTTTAAAAAAATATATAGGTTAATCATACATCGTCGTCCTTTTGACGCCAGAGGCGTATCTAGGGTGGGGCAAGTAGGGCACGTGCCCCGGGCGCCTTTCAAAGGGGGGCGCGCAAAATCGCCAATTATTAAATTTAAAAATGAAAATATAGCCCAGTAAAATAATTCATATCAAACAATCCCGTTCAGAATTCCCGCACTTCGCAAATGAGCGAGAGGGAGTGAATGGTGTGCTCAATTCAGGTGCGCTGAAGAGCTACTTGAATTTATTGTGCAGTATGGTGAAGAAAGCGTATTTCAGAACTTGTGCATTTTCATCCAAATTCTGCTCACAATTGCAGTATTCATCGCAAGTTGTGAGCGATCATCAAGTAAGTTAAATTTAATACTTTCGTATTTGAGGGCTACAATGGATTAAGAAAGGTTATGCGACCTAGCTTTGCTCAGTGTAGAGCAAGAAAAACGAAACATCGGAAACATCATCGATATGTTTGCGTCGCAGAAGGCCAGGAAGATGCAATTGTAAGCAGAGCTGCCAGTAAAAATTTCTGTTTTATACCATCAGGTCTCTGAAATTATACAAAATTGGCTTCTATTATACAAAACAACTTTTCGGTACAATGACAAATCAATTTCGGTAATCATTTTTGCAATTTTGCGAAAACGAAAGGAAATTAAAATGTACATAAGGGCATATTTATGTAGTTTCTTTGGGTCTAACGTGATGTCACATTAACAAAAAATTGTAGCTGCTGTGTTCAGCGCATTCAGTTTAAATTTTTGGCGTTCGGATCCAATTATACAGGAAAGTTTCTTATACAAAGAGGATACACTATACAGAGGATATCCAATTATACATTCTGGCAGCCCTGATTGTAAGTGTAACAGTTTTACGGTCTTACTTTCGCTGTAAAATAGAAAATAAATGCAGTAGCGAAGGTAGGAGGGAGTGGGGCAAGGGGGTCTATCATACCCCGGACGCCACTTGCAAAGCGGCGCCAAATGTGTACTAATAACGTACCATATATTACTATATATGTTCCTGAAAGGGGAAGGGGCGCCAATAAAGGATCGTGCCCCGGGCGCCAATTATGTTCGCTACGCCACTGTTTGACGCACACTATTTCAGTATAAGAAAAAAACGACAATAGCTATAAACAAAATTTATACGTCTTATGTGTTATAATAACAAATAAATTAGATAACAGTAGTTTCATAGCAAGCAGGTACCGAGAAGTTGTAGTATTGGAGCAGGTAGAGAAGTTCGTTCGTCGTTTCGACGAGTACGTATGATTCTAGGGTTAATAGAAATCGTACAATGACTTCTAATAAGAAAGTTTTTTATGTCAGATTTAGATCAACTGGATCACTTTGGAACTCAATATTTCAATTAAAAGTTCTTATAGAGTGATCAGGGGCGGATCCAGAAGGCTAAGTTAATATTAATAGAACGATTTTGAAAACAAACAATTCTCTATCGGTTTCATCGTTCTATCATTTTATTAACGGTATTTAAAGCATTAGAAAATTTTAATAACCTATGATGATGTCATCAAATTAAAATTTTCTTTTTTTCTCAAATCAAGCTTTATACAACTGATTTAAAATAGAATGAGTGATTAAATTAGGGCAACTAGGGTATAAGCTTTTCACTTTTGTCATAAAAATGATCCAATTCCTTTTAAGTGAATTTCAATTTTGGAAAAATTCACTTATTATAGCGGGTGCCATGAAAAGACCTACGCCCAGGACTATGGCAGAAATTTGTTCTGAGGCCTCGAGAAACCGAAAATGAGGTTCACTAAAATTTGTATATATATATATATATATATATATATATATATATATATATATATATATATATATATATATATATATATATATATATATATATACATATGTATATATGTGTCTGCGCAATAACTCTCGAACGAAGCCTCCAATCTTTACGAAATTTGGTGTGTTGGTCAAACGTCCCAATAGCTTGAATGAGTTCGCTAGCCAGATACGTCCGATTTTTGGAAGCCAAAATTTTGGCCATTTTTAGTGGTTTTTTGCAAAAATTTGCCCGAATCCAAAATTTTTTTTAAATTTATCTCTACATCACAGAAAAGAGCGTAAGAAACTATATAAGACAAGCTTTTAAAACATTTTTCTAAGTGAACTAGTTTTTGCGAAAAATTAAGAAATTTACTGAATTTCCTTACAATAAATACTTTATTGTTTTTGTCATTACCTGTAATAACGCTATTTATATATCTGTTTCATTTTTCAAAATAAAAATTAACTAATTTTTCCAGAACGAGTCGTTACCGATTTTGAAAATTTTTCCACTGTTACAGAGCTAAACTATTTTAGATGGATTCAGGTTGTTATATGAGATCCGCCAGTGTTCAGTCTTTGGAAATTCGCTTTGTTATGCAGATGCTACGACAGGGGTATTTTAAACTAATTCAACAGAATACTCAAAATTCAGATTTCAAAAATGAAAAGAACGTCTAACCGAAACGGAAAATCTATAATTCGCTGCCAATTTCATCATTCTCACATACACAATTCTTTGAAAAGCCTCTTTGCGGAAGTGTTTTCATTATTTTCATTTATTACATGCATATGTAGGTATGTTTATTTTTAATATTACTAGCAATAAAAAACCATAATTTTATTCCATAGAACCACAATGTTCCCATATTTTGCTTTAATGGTTCAAAATAATATTAAATAACGTAAAAGCCCCCATTATGGAACGGTATCTAATACTGGAACAGTTTTGACATTTACATATTAATGAAGTTATTTCTGAAAGAAACGTCTGATAACAAAAATGATTATTAATAGAATGATTGTTTTTCAATTTAAATTCACCTCGCATTTCCTTGTTGTTTCCTTACTTAATTAAAGAAATAAATATATAAATGTCAAAACTTCCAGTATTAGATACCGTTCCATAATGGGGGCTTTTACGTTGTAGCAATGTATATGTGTTTATCAAAAAAGGAAGTTGCATTTATTAATAGGCAATATAGTACTTAAATAGTATAGTACATGAACTAGATGCATACATATTATTGTTTATATAAATTACGTATAATTTGTAAATCTAGTGTAATTCAATGTACAGTTCACACCAGCGGTGTTTGCAAACTTAAGATTGCACGTTTAACTCTATGACGGTCAGGCCCGGATATTAAGGGGGGGGGGGGCAAAACGGAGCCCCTGCCCCAGGCGTCAGTTTCAGGGGGCGCCAAAATCATACCAGGTCGGTCTATATCAAATGGTCTAAAAAAAAAGTTGGTTGCTCGACCATTTTAGAAAAAAAAATATTCTTCCAGTTGTTTCTATTATATTTGAAGCATTGAGAACAATTCTTTAAATAAATTATCTTGAACCGTTTAAGCGTGGTAGCCATTTTTGTTTTCAAATTTGCGGTGATTTTGGTGTTTGCAGCCATTTATGCCAAAGCACATATTTCATCAACCGTTCATCCTAAAAGATTGAAATAAAAACCATTTTAAAGTTAATAAATGTCTCGTTATTTTAAGTGATGTCCATATTTAACCTATTTTCGTCCCTTCCATAAGAAAACTTTACCTAAAATTGGATATCAAAATTTAGCAAAATTCACTTTTTGAACATTTTTTTCTTATAGAAGGAATGTTTTAAACCTCGCTTAGTATTTTTTATGAGAATAGCTATACGGGTACAACTGCCCACTATGACACACTATTTCAATTGTGAAACTTGTATCCTTTAATTTTTACAAACTTCTAAAAGCTGACTTTTTTCCAAATTCTGGAATTTTGCGCCCCCCTATCTCTGATGGGGCTGGTGATAAAAAATTGAAATTTACACAACTTGTGCTTTCGGAGTAGATTCGTTAAAATAAAAAATCAACTTGTACCTATATTGATCCTTTACAAAACCCTCAATTTTTATCATTGCCGCAACGGGCAAAATTGAAGTTTTATAAAAGACTTATATACTTATGAGTTTTTTTGACAATTTTTTGTCAAACGTTGGAGAGGGAGGGGCGCCATTTTCAAGTTGATATTGCCGCTCTCATGAAATTAACATTTTCAATCGAGCGACAAACCACCATTTTGCGCTCTTCTCTTGATACACAAATAACTATTAATATGGTTTCCATAGATTTTAGCGAATTTCCAGAATGGAAGCTCGCTATTACAGCCACTGTCATGACGCGACTTGAACCCGGGACCATGGCAGAAATTTGTTTTGAGGTCCCTAGAAACCGAAAATAATATTCACCAAAATTTATATATATATATATATATATATATATATATATATATATATATATATATATATATATGTATATATATATATATATATATATATATATATATATATATATATATATATATATATATATATGTGTCCGCACGATAACTCTCGAACGAAATGTCCTAGGTTTACGAAATTTGGTGAAAATGTTGGAAATCCCAAACCGTTGGACAAGTTCGTTAGCCAGACACGTCGGATGCCAGGAACATGATGTTTGTTCTTGCAAAAAATTAGTTTTTTGCCAAAATATCCACTTATTCAAAAATTTTTGTGAAATTTTTTTACACCATTTAAAAGAGGAGAAAAAATTACATAAAAAAGGTCCTTAAATTATTTTTCTATATCAACTAGTTTCCGAGAAAAACTATGTTGTTTAGACTGTGATACTTTTATCGTAAAAAGTGTGAAGCTATTCACAATCTAAGCACATATTCGATACAATATGTATCGTACACATAATATACCAGTGGCCCATTTGGATGTATACATACGATTTACATGTTAATTTTTAACATTGGATTCCTATAAGGAAAAAGTTATGTCACAACAGTGCTTTGAATAAACTAATACCCCTGTCGCAGCATCCTGCATAACATAGCGAATTTCCATTTACAAAAGTACGTTTTTCTGGGAAACTAGTTGATATAGAGCAATTGTAATTAAGAAAACCTTCTTTATGTGATTTTTCCGCCAAATTTTTTTCACGAAAAATGTCCAAAACCCCGTAAACGTTTTCACGAAATTTCTTAAAAAGTAGATGTTTCGTTCTTGAGTTATCGTGCGGACACATTTATATAGATGTTTACTAATTGTCCGCACGATAACTCAAGAACGAAACATCTTATTTTTAAGAAATTTCGTGAAAACGTTTACGGTGTTTTGGACATTTTTCGTGAAAAAAATTTGGCGGAAAAATCACATATAGAAGGTTTTCTTAATTACAATTGCTCTATATCAACTAGTTTCCGAGAAAAACGTACTTTTGTAAATGGAAATTCGCTATGTTATGCAGGATGCTGCGACAGGGGTATTTAAAATTGTAATAGTTTTACAAGGATAGAAAAACCATTTCGGATTTCGTTAAATTGAGAGTAGCAGAATACAGTCATTAGATCGTATACAACCACACATCATATATATTTCCCGACTATTTCTTGTAAATTCGGATACTGAGAACTGTACATATTTTTGATAAAAAAAATTAACTACACAATACAAATTAAATTGCTAGGTGTAAACAATATTAATGCCTCTTTTACATTAGCAAATATTCCCACAGAATAGCAAAAATTAAGTTTTTTAGTAAATATTCGTTCTTCAAGGATGAAAATCCTCTATTGTACAAAACACAATATAAAGGAAAGAGGAATTCCCTCATAATTGATAACGCATCTGCTTATCAGCAAGACCAAACCAACTGAATATACATAATTGTATTAGCCGTCAGCTAATAATATCAACTCCTGTGACATTTTTAATGAAAAAAAAATAACAATTTTATGTAAAAAAGAAAACACAGATATGCTTATCACAAAAAATATACGTCACGTCCACAAAACCACAAACTTCTACTAATACAGAAATTTTTTTTGTTATTTTTAATTTTATAAAATAATGCCAACAAGCATACCTAACAGTTGCGTTAATAAGTGTAAAAATAGCAATTTTTAAGGATATCCGTTTTGCTTTATACCGGGTGTTTCAAGCAACTAAAAACATATAAATTTTAACACAGGCAAAATTTATTATGATTAAGGGGTGCTTTATTTTATTATTATTAAATATTTAGCAAAATTTTAAATAATATCGCGTCAAAATAATGTTTAAAAGTAATTAACAGACAATAGCAGTAAATTTATTGAGATAACTATAAATAAATCTTAATCTAATGTTAAAATATTTATTAACAAATAATACTGCTTAGTAGAAAATTGGACACCTGTTGTTTTGTTTTCAAATTTAATTTTTTGCAATTAATTACATACAATAACTATGAATACCTATATAAAAATGATACCCATAAAAAACAAGCATACTCTGATCCCAACAATTTTTTCCCATGTTAAATTTTGTATGTTCTTACTTCGTTGAAACAGACTGTGTATTAGCAAATTTCTAGAATGGAATTCAGCTATTACAGCCACTGTCATAACGCGACTTGATCCCGGGACTATGGCAGAAATTTGTTTTGAGGTCCCTAGAAACCGAAAATAATATTCACTAAAATTTATATATATATATATATATATATATATATATATATATATATATATATATATATATATATATATATGTATATATATATATATATATATATATATATATATATATATATATATATATATATATATATGTCCGCACGATAACTCTCAAACGAAATATTCTAGGTGTACGAAAATTGGTGAAAATGTTGGAAATCCCAAACCGTTGGACACGTTCGTTAGCCAGACACGTCCGATGCCCGTATGGTTTTTGTTGGTGAAAAAAATAGTTTTTTGACAAAATTTCCACTTATTCAAAAGTTTTTCCGACATTTTTTACACCAATGATAAGAGGAAGAAAAATTACATAAAAAAGGTTTTTAAAACTATGTAAACTGGTTTCCGAGAAAAACGAATTTTTATAAACAGAAATTCACTATGTTATGCAGGATGCTGCGACAGCGGTATTTTTCTTTTTCAGTTACTAAAAATACGTATAATTATGTTTACTATAAGTTCGTTATTGATATTTTTCAAGTAGTCAATAGCAAAAAAGTTTTCCATATGGAGTGAACTTGACGAAAAACATAATGTAAATATAATGATCTGGGGGCTATAAATTTGACGTCTGTTGAAAATATGTATATCTGTTCTGAAATACATACATATATACATACAAAATAAAATGTTTAAGATTGTAATAAAACTGTTTTTCAAAAAATATTAAAAATATTTTTACATTTTATGGCGTCCACAATATTGTACACCCCGCCTCTGTTAGGACCCGTTTGATCCGCTGTGTGGTACAAATAAATCTATATGCGTATATAAGAGGGCCTTTAACTGTAACAGTTATAAACAGGGCCGGATCTGGGTGGGGCAGCGGGGGCACGTGACGCCCTGTAACTTTTTAGGGCCGCCAAAAACGCAAGTTGAAGAGCGCCAAAACAGTAAATTTCACGTTTTTTTTGTGTTCGTCACTTACTTTTTGTAGAGGAAAATTTAAAAAATATCGGTGCGTCAAAATGTTTAATTTGGCGCTTTTCTCTGCGAGGGCACCAACAGCAAAATTCCCCCCCCCCTCTCGTAATATCTGTAGGTCCGGCCCTGATTACAAATTATAACTGAACTAATTTTCACATAATATAATGTAATGTAACTTACAATTTGCAATCAAACATATTAATTATATATAATTAACAATACTTATCTCTAATTTGTTTTATCAATACAATATGTTAATTTACTATTGTCCCATAGACTTAAATACAACAATTAATAGCAACCATAAGCAAGATAAGGTAAATTAATATTCAACTGAAATTTTATAAATAATTACAAAACGAACATTTCATATAGCAAATATTAAATATACATATACCTACATTTTTATAATATTATGACTGGTTGAAACTCTTTATCAAAAGCCAACTTTGATAATCGGGCTATGAATTCGCTATCGGCTTATAAATTCAAACAAGGCCCCTCCTTTTCGTGATAATGTAATCTCTAAATGGTAATAATTTTATAGCAAGTTCAGTGCTAAATATTATTTTCAACGAAGGTGTACTAAATATACTTACAATATTACAATTATTTAAATTTTTTTTAAGAATAAACCAAAACAAGGGAGAAATTCGAATATTTAAAAATTTAAATAGTGTTCTATCCGTTAAGACGGTTACGTGTTGATATATTCTCTATGGTGATGTGGAGTGTTGGTGTTTTGAAACCGCTAAAATACTTTTTTTGAATTGAAATGTTTTAAATATCCCACAAGGTAAATTTTACAAATAATATTTTATTATTTATTAAATTAAATGTGTGACGTATTAATGTATAACTACGTACGCGGTCTATTTGAATAAAAATAATGTACCCACTATTTTATTAACAGTTGCTTTCTTTTTCTATTTATTATATTATTTCTTTTTAATATTTATTTTGAGGATACAATTCTTATTCGTGTTAATTCTTTAAATGTATTAAATAAGTATTGTATTAACAATCAAACTGATTTCAAAAATTTCAAAAGTAATTGTTGATTATTTTTTTTTTTAAATAATATTTTATATAATTTTTAAAGTAAATTATATGAATATTATGAAATTATTTGTTTGAAAATCTCAATTTTTATATTTTAAATATTTAATTTTTTTACTTGAAATAAAAATTACGAACATATAGAACAATAATTTTTCTTATCAGTTTCATAACGTGACGTTTTATTATTGGTTCAGTATTTTTTGTGTGACCTTGTTAAAGCGTTAATGATACGAATTTTTTTTACTGCATAAATACATACATTGCATTTATTTTTTTTTTAATAATGAAAAATATTGAATGTTGATAGAGCGTTTGCTTTTAGGTTGCCGTAACCTGACAAATAGGGTTTACCGTAAATTTTTACGATGATGATTTTAGAATTTCGTAGTAAAATGAAATTTTTAAAAATTCGTCATGTCTGTCATCGCATTAAGACATTAGGTGATCTACCCGCACTTGATAATTTTTTAATACAATAGATGGAGTACACATTATTTTTTTTTTTTGAAGCAAAATCGCTATATTTGTTAACACCTTTTATAACCTATACAAAGTGTCGGTGGTAATAAATATTTTTTAATTTTTATGTGATTCTTGTTGTAATTTGGGACTATTTATTAATAAATATTCTTACAATGAATATGTAAATATAGAAAATGTTAAATTCAACCTTATTTGACCGCCATGTTGGTCAACATTTTAGCCACTCTTTTGGCCAATACTCCCTCTATTTATTCAATACTCAGAGGTACCAATAGTGCCAAGTTTATTTCAAAAATCATTTATACAAAAAAGGATTTATTATCTATGATATCTATCTGGCCTCACAGATACTAATTACCATATATGTAATACTTCTATATGGCTAATGTCTATAAGTGGCAGGGTCACGGTAAGAGTGAAACAGAATGAGGGACGTAGCCTATTGTGCGCAAGTGCGACGGTTCTGTCAAATTGCATGTATCCAATGAATATCCACATATTTAATAATTTGAATTTTACATATGCGCATAAGGTACTATGTACTTACTGCTGAAGTGAAACAAACAGATCGTCGGTACTGTAGTGATTTCGCCTATTTCTTTATACGATCAGCTATATAGTAGTATTACATATATGCTAATTACCGTCGATACACTAAGGGGTTATGGAAATATTTATCTGTCTGTGCCTGTCTGTCTGTTCGTTTGTTGCTTGTTTAAAAGAAATTGTTTATATTTGATGAAATATTGGAAATAATTGTACATTGTTTGTTTAAACGCATGTTATAGAAGAACCTCTAGGGTTATCAGTTTTATATTATTGGATTATAGAAAACAATAACTACCATGTTAAATTATAATTGTTGATATTTATAAGGTGTTCCATATATTTGTTGTCAAGTTTACAAACTAACGTATCCGTAAAAAGTTTTAAAATTGAGATAATTTATCATAAGGCAATTCTATCGGAAGAACAGCTTTTTAAGAAAATTTTGTGTATTTATTATTCAGAATATTATGTTGATTACAACTTGTTCCCATGAAAAAAATTTCTAAAAGAAATGAGAAAAAATATGATAAACTTGATATAATAACTCAAAATAAATGACGTAAGATTAAGAAAATAATAGTCTTTAACCTAACTCAGGGACTGCATGTATTTTACTTTGTCAAATACATATGTACGTGGATTTGTTTTTTTTTTGTGTATGAAACGTATAAAACACTCTGTATCATACTTGTATACAGCTAAACCTTTTTTTATACGGTCGTTTTTTGTGCGATTTTGCATAATGTGAATCAAAATCAAAAGACAGTAAGAAATTTAAACATTTACTGTAATAACTTTCTTTGATAAAAATACTTTTTAATGGTTTTTAAGCATTTAATCAATACATTGCATAAGAACATAACTTATTTCATCGTTTAATTTTTTACAGATGTATTTTGAACAATTTTCATAATATTATAAAAATGAAATAAAATGTTCCCTCGTGTAAATTAATGCGTTATATTGTTTAGAAAAGCAACTTCTAAGGAGATTGTGAGGTTTTGAGCGTTTTGAGTTATGTATTTTCGAAGAAACTTTTTTTTATGCGGTGGCTCGGGACTGCATAAAAAAAGTTTTGTCGAAAATACATAACTAAACTAAACTGAACTAAACTTTTTATGGCTATTTATGATATTTTAGATTATATTTTTTGGTGGGATTTTTTTATGCAGTCCCTATCTACTGCATAAAAAAAGGTACAGCTGTATTTATATTCTGAAAAATGAAAATATTAATAAGTATTTATGTAAATAAGTACTTTGGTAGAAATTATTGGTACACACATTAGCAATAAATAATTTTAAACAATTTTAAAATAATTCTATTTTTCATTTGCATTTACTCAGTCGTTTCTCTATATTTTTTATTTTATTTCCAATTAGTAACGGCATACTTAATTATCTTAACTTTTGAATTAATATTTTTGATTAACTTTAAACTGTTTGACGTAAGACATTAGCAATTTCTTGAAGCTAACATTACCAAAACACTAATAAAAAAGTCAGGAATTTTTGTTACTCGAATAATTTTTTTCAAAGCGTTAAAAATAAATTTCGTAATTAAAAAAGAAAAAAATATTCTAAAACAAAAATAGTAGGTATATTGTACCTACACCAAAAGACTAAGTGTGACTTTTAATCCCGGGTGCAACATTTCACACGAGGGATCAAAAGAAGTACTTGAGTACCTACCGTGACGTATACTTATATTATTTTTTGCAATTCCGAGTAATTTTAAATTATGAAAATTACGAAAAAAATTAATATCATTTAAATCAAACTGGACAATGAAACTGTTTTGTCTTTATCTATTCAAATTTGATGAAATTTCGTTTGCCTTATTGCTGACATTCTATAAATTGTACTTGCTGATTGGCTTAAAAACGGAAGCAAAAGTATTTTTAGTTGTTTGGGACTAAAAGTGACACTTTACTCCGTGCGTTATGAGCGACTAAAGCACCTATATATTTTAGTCCCGGAATTGCGAACAGAAATTGTTCCGATGCTAAAGTGGCCCCTACACGCTCAATAATATTGTGCAATCAACTTGTGCAATTTATTGAACGTTCCTCTAGACAGTTCAACAATTTTGTTAAAGAAATTTGTACAGTGGCCATCCAATGGTACGTACTCCGATTTTACGTAGTGACGTCAGCGATTTAGTGGGGTTCTCCTCTCACAGATATGTTGTTGTTTGTCTGTGTTGGTGAAAATTTATGTACCAAGCCAGAGTCAGGGGCGTAGGTAATATTGTCTGAGGGTCTCGTAGCCTTTAAAAATTTTAAAATTTCACTGCAGATATATAGGACATATTCTGCATACGTAATATGCAAAATGCAAATGCAAAATGAGTAACGTAAAATTCTAGAATATTCTAATCGTCAACTAGTAGAGATATCCAAAAACAGACTTCACCGTGAAATTGGTCATAAAAAATGAGATTAAACAGTGTAGTTTGACAGAAATTCTAGAATGTTCTATTTGTCAACTAACAAAGATATTGAAAAATCAATTGTACCATTTAATTGTCTATTGAAAAAGAGGTCAAATTACACATTTTGAAAAATGTTCTGGAATGTTCTATTCGTCAACTAGCAAAGATATTCAAAAACAGACGTCGCCATTGAATTGACTACTAAAACAAGAGACCAAATAACACTTTTTGAAAAATGTTCTAGAATATTCTATTTGTCAACTAACAAAGATATTGGAAAATCTACTGCACCACTTAATTGTCCAACCGAAATTAAACTAATGTAAACCAAGTGTCCGATTTTGACAAACAATTTTTGCTACTTACGAACAGAATATTCTAGAACATTTATCAAAATGTGCTATGCCGTCTTTTATTCGATGACCAATTAAATGGTGCAATCGATTTTTCGATATCTTTGTTAGTTGACGAATAGAAATTCTAGAATTTTTGTCAAAATGCGCTGCTTAATCTAATTTTTAGTGCCCAATTCAACAGTGAAGTTTGTTTTTTGGTATCTTTGCTAGTTCACGAGTAGAATATTCTAGAATTTTTGTTAGCTTTTGCGTCTTTTACGCTGCTGAATGTGATAGTGAAGTTGATTTTTCAACAGTTTTCTAGAAGTCGTCGCTCATATTCATTAGTATAACATTCGATTTCCTTTGTCTACACAACCGAATTATAGGTGTAAATTGTCTCTTAAGATAATACTGTTTTAAATAAATTCAGATAAATAATATTTATGAACCCCCGAAACAAAAGTTTACCGACGCCCCTGATCTTCCGATTTTACGTACTTCCCCTTAAATTTGCACCGACCACTACGTAAAATTGGATTTGTGGTGTACAATAAATTTTATGTAGGAATTGTACATTAATCCAATTGTTGTTTAATTCTAAATATTAAATGACAAAGACGTTGCGAAGCAGTAAATAAAGTCTTGCAAGTCTTGCAAATTAATAAGTCAAACTGGTTCAAATAATAATAGCCATCAAATATGACATTACAAAATAATTAACAAATCGAAACTTAAACAATTAAAGTGGTATTGCGCAATAATATCTTCAGAGCCTACAGACGTTACAATATTCATTCATTGTACAATATATTTCAAACTGTTTTTGATCAGCACAATATATTGTACAACTCTTCAATATAACCTACAGATGATCTATAATATTGTACAACCTCAAATTTTGTGCAATATTATTGAGCGTGTAGGGGCCGCTTACAAGATATTTTTTACCATGGTGGGAGCGCCGAGAAGACATTTTAGACGAGCGACTTAACCTCAATTTTTAACAAAAAGTGACCACGAGCGTACCAGTGGCTGATTTTTTTTTAATCGATATGCTACAGTATTGAAATAATACTTTTTTTTATCAAATGCCGGTGTCACTATAAAAAATAAGATTAATGAAAGTAAGTTATATGCATAAATTTTGTATTAATAACATTCTGTAAATACCATTGATATAGGGAAATATTTAACAAAGGAAAAACTATTGACCAAGGGGTCAAACTAGATTGTCTATGTCTCTGTTCCACTTGTAATGAGTTTGTGACGTAAATCTCCCCACTCTATTGGTGTAGATACACACTGTTTGCAGTGGTATTGGTTTAATGGTTGCGTCTGTGTGCGTATTTACACATACTACTACACCACACGTATTACCAGAGAGAGAAATGTGTGCTGTTCAACTAACAATGTCTAACAATGTAATATAATGCACTGTGTGTTCGGTGACGGACAGCGGCTGACTACATGACTTAGCTGTGACAGGCCTACAAATGACTCCAAGCGAATTACACTTTTTTGATGTTAGTTGGCTTCTAGTGTTCTATGCTATTGACAATGTGATATTTTAGAATAAATACGTAGACTCAAATTAAATACAATAGAACCTCTGTTAATCGGACAGCACTGTCACGCAAAAATTTGTCTGACTAACAGAGGTGTCCGCTTAACAGGGGCAGAGTAAATAATAGCATTAAATAATGTGGTATTCATAACTAATGTTTTAATTCAAATCAATTTTATGAACGAAATTAGGTACTTATATACAAAAATATAACGTTTACAAATGTATCGTCACATTAGAATCATTGTTAACAAATTAAAACATGAACAATTATACCTAACCCATATAGGTATACATACGCACTAGACTAGGGATGATCGATATTGGAAAAACATCGATGTTGACATTGATGTTAACATCGATTCAAGAGTATCGATATACGATATATATCGAAAGAAAGACATCGATGTTCGAAAACATCGATGTTTCTGTAGCAAAATAGACAACCATTATAATCTATTATTTTATTTATTAAAAATTAACATTGCCAGTATTTATTTGGTACACTTTGTAAAAAAAAGTCACTTTGTTAGAAGTTTCCCTTTTAATATGTTCCTTTGTTGATACAAATGCTGCTCAGCTTTTGAAAAAAGTGTCTCTGAAGCTGTTGAAGTTACTGTAAAATACAAATATTTAATGGCAATTTTTTTCAAGTTTGAATAAGTGGATCCCAGAACTTGCCATAAAAGTAATGGATCTTGTTTTAAGTCAGCGACAGGACTTTATAAATACTGGATAAGTTAGAGTAATATCGATGTTTCGATATTATTCTCATAACATCGATGTGTCGATGTTATCGAGGATATAACATCGATGTTTTTACATCGATGTTTTCCCCCTAAACATCAATGTTTTTCTAACATCGATGAATATCGATCATCCCTACACTAGACGTACTTGCGTCCCGTTAATGGAGGTAAAAATGTACTAAATAATATAACTTCGTCAAAAAAAAATTGTGTCCGCGTCCGGTTGGCAGAGGGTCCACTGAATACATTGGTTTTAGTACAGCATATCACCATCATAAAAAATTTGTCCGGCTATAGAACGGGTCCCGTTAAGAGAAGTGTCCGTAATCAGAGGTTCTACTGTATTTATTTTGTCAAATTAGTTATATTAACCAATTTGTAACAATGACGCCGATGTTTAATCAAAAAATAATACCGTAAGACCGTCTAGACCCGGACACTTTTTTACATTTTTTGGTATAATTTTATGTTTATACATGTTTCCTTTATAGATATCACCAATAAAAGTATTGCCATTAGAAAGAGCGTATATTATTTGTTATATCCCTGACCCATTTGTTTCATTATAAGTAAAAATAAAAAAAAATAGAAAATAATTCGTCTGATGTCTTTGAACCTGTCAAAGGCTTCAAAACATTTTGTGGGAAGGGAGAGGGGTCAATACATAGTATGCCTCTCTATGAAGTAAACATGCGATATGACACCAGAAGGAGGCATAAACCGCGTAATTCTGGCAGGATTATAACGTATGGATAGTGAAAGTTACAGCCAGTGCGAATCGCGGCCCTAGTGTAATAAACTGATGTGTCCGGGTCTAAACGGATATATGTATATAGCATGTATTTATATATATATATATATATATATATATATATATATATATATATATATATACATCGAATATAACTTCAAACATCATTAAATGATGCGCGATAAAATTCTGAACACATACATATCAAAATTAAAACAATATGACAATTATGACGAAAATTACATGTCTAAGTTAGACACACATTTTATTTCTTTGAAAAACTGGAGAATAGTAATCCTGTAAAATGAGATAGTAAGTGTTGAATTCCGTAGTTTTTATTGGTACAGCTGTTTAGAGGATGTTTTTCACTCTCTAATGACGTCAAGAACAAATGTTTATTGTAGCAGGTTAATGTAGAAACCACTTACTTTGAAGATTGGTGCAAAGTGTCCGGGTCTAGACGATTTTACGGTATTTGAATGTTTTATTAAATTCCGATTAAATTCGGCATCGATTAAAAAACAACCTGCAACCACTAGAACGTTCATGGTCACTTTTTCAATTTCTAAGCACCCTTTTAAGGGTAACTCGCTCGCCTATATATTTATATTGTAACATAGGGTAACTTCAAAAATGTAAACTTTACCGCATCGATGCAGCATCATGACCTTTCTGATGCGTCTCATACTACATGATGCGATGCTGATGCTCTCTTGAAATTTGATGCACATTAGATGTTTTTGAACGGGATATTGGCATCATTTAATGCATTTAACCTCTGATTTGACTATAGATAATATAGCATGATTAGACTATAGATAATATAGCAATACAGTCCTTGTATGTATATATTATCTTTGAATTTCAACTTGAACTTACTTGAAATTGAAAACTGAAAAAATTGAAATTATTTGAATAAAAAATATTACATATTTTGAGTGCAAGATGTATTCAGATAGTTTAAACAATTTTAATGAGAGGTAAATAAATTCATCTTTTTCAACATTTAGTTTTTCGGAATTATTCCTATAACCGTTATGGTCATAGGACCATTGGTATCATCCTTTATTCACATTACCATAGCTACGACAGCCACCTATATTTTAAATGTAAGTAGCTGTGATATTACATTATGCGCATGACACGCATCACCAAATTTCTTGATGCATTGTTTTGACGCATCAAATGCAAAAATGAATTTTTGATTTTTCATTGTGATGCGTCTGATGCGTTTTTGAACTTTTGATTCTGCCTCATGCAAGCAGTGATGCATTTTTGAAGTTAGCCATATTTCTAATTCAAACCAATATAATTCTTAATTTCATTTGTACAAATAATATGTTTCTAACAATAATCTACCATAAAAATATTATTATACTTAAATGTAGTAAGTCGCGGATATTGGCAACGTGCATTAAACCAATAAACTTTTACGGTCATTGTAATTTTGAACAACACAGTCGACTTGTATACATATGCACTGAGGTCGTCAATCACATAGAAATGCGTTGTATAAATTTCTAACTTGTTGCACAACTACCGGTTAAATACATACATATACAAATATATGAACATAATTATTATGAACATATGGAAAATGGTGCATATATATTGTATATGGAATAAATACGTCTTTTTATAACCTAATATTACAACAACAGGAGCGTAAGTATGTTTTTCTGTCAATTAGTATGTTTAAGTCCAAAATTTTCTTCTAGTTTAGTACCTACGATCACTTTAATTACTAGACGCTCCTGATATCATATTGTTTTCGAGAACAAAAAAATATACTTACATATTTAAAAAAAAAAAAAAACTAATTTGGTAACTAAGTTGTAGGTAAAAAACTAAGTTGTCGTATTTGTAAAATTTAGTTGTATACTTAATTAAGGGGAGATTCGGTAAAAAAAATCGATTCTTTTTTCTTCATAATTATGTTACTTGAAGTGTTAGAAATATTCCCCTAAAATTTTATTTAAAGAAAAATGAAAAATCAAAAAATTATGGGCATTTTAGTGCACGCATTTTACTATATATAATGAAATTTAAATAAAAAACTTTAAATGCTTTTTTCTCTAAAATACATTTTTTGACATGGTCCCTCATGTGTCTCAAAAAGTATTTGAGATAGCGACATAAATCAAAGTGCGTATTATTCCTCGATACCGTCATTTTGGCAGGAACTAGGATCTTTTGGTTCCGTAATGTATTTTCAAAATGGGACTGTTTATAATCGAGAAAAAGCGGTGATTTTTGAAAATTTGTTTTCAAAATGTGATTTCTCGCTAGTGTTTTATTTTTTTTCTTAAATCCTAGTTAGTGTCATAACTGAGTATGTGTATTTTCAGAAAACTCTTGATTTTTTTATTTTGGTTCACTGGGGATTTCAGAACACGAGGAACCATCAAGGTGGAAAAATCTCGCAGTGTTGACTTCAAAGCCATTTATACTCAGCTCATTTTTGAAATTTTTGAATTTTTTGAATTTTTTTAATGTACAAGCGGTTAAAGAAACATTTTGTATAAGCGTTAAAGAGACATACATTGTAAGAAATAGTTTACAAAAATGGATAATTTTTTAAATGTTTAAAAAAGCGAAAAGATTTTCAAAAAAATCTACATTATATGTAGATTTTTGCTAAATGATTCACAGCCTAATAAAAAATCGTTTCAAATTGGTGATTTTATCAAAGTATAAACGAATCTTTAATATTTAAGCGCGTTTAGTCCAAAATCACATTTTAAAAATCGATGAAGAAAAAAATGAGTTTTGAAGAAAAAGATGAGTTAAAATTTTAAGAATACAAATCGAAAAATGCATTTGTAATTGACAATATTAGTCACACGATGTCTAAAATGAACTTTTAAAGACGTAATTAATCGAAACACAAAAATATAAATATTACATAAATATTACAAATGTTTATGTTTATTTATACAATTAAATATTTTTTCGGTTTATCAAATAATAAATATTAATTTTTACAAATAATCTAACACTTATTTGAATTTTTATATTGTTATATACTTTTATATTTGTCATATACATATATGAACAAAGTCTATATGAATACTAATATTAGATGTACCTATTTCATAATATTACGCATCAAATTTCAGAAAATAAATACATAATGTAGATTTCGTAAGTAATATCTCGTAGTACAACACAAAAATTAAATGAAAAAGTTGCGATATTCTATTTAAATTGGGATAGTTCGGTAAGAAATCTCTGTAACATTAATTCCATCGACAAATATCTAAAAATAGGGCGTTGAGCACTTATTATCGATTAAATTGTATTTCCCAGATGTGACATTGTAATTAATGTATTAATTTTACCAGAATATAACACCCACTATCAAATATCAATTCCCAAAGCCAAACAGACTTTATGTCAAGTTTTAGTTATACGAATACAGAACATTGCCAGAAACTTCAGTAAAATTGTCTATTTAGAAAATTAAAAATCTGAATGGAAATTTTTCGGACGTGGACCCTTTATCTGGATCGTGTTTACGTATGTACGTATGTTAGCGTCTAAATTAACGAATATCTCCAGATGCACTGGGACTAGAGAAATGAAACCAAGCTCAATATAATTTTATGTATGGAGCATTAAACGAAAGCAAAATTTTGACACATTTTGGTAAGTGGTTTTGGAATTATCGCAATTTCTAACTTTTTGGGACAAATGGAAAAATTTTGGTTCCTTTCGATTTTTCCGGATCTCGTTCATGAAAATCGATGAAGCGAATATAAGCTACACAGTAAAAAAATTTGTGTTCTGCGTAAAAAAAAACTAGTGGTTAAACTTTTTGTGTTAAGTAAGTAACGCAACCCTGTGTTAATGTAACATTTTGTGTTTGTGTTAAATGAAAATATTAACATAAATTTTGATTTAACAGAATAAAAATGTTAACCTGTTTTGAACAACAAAGAAGTAACACAATCTTTGTGTAGAGCAAAAGAATGAATGAAAAATAACCTTAAAATGTAAGAAAATTATTTCATTTTTAAACGTTTAATAAAACTATATTCGTCAATAACTGAAAAAACTTATAATTTTTCAGTTTTGTTTAATAATAACTACTCTCATTTTTTTTATTATATATATTTTGGTACATATATACGGAAACAAGTAAGAATTTTTACAAAGGACTGACTTACTTTGCGTTCTTTGAGTCTCATATGAACAAAATCGTTATAATTTTTGACGCTTTTCAAATATCTTAAGCTTAAGTAAAATATTGAATAAAAAAGTTTAACAACTAACTCTGATAAATCTGAAAAATTAACACCAAATGTATGTCCTCTTGTGTGTTAAATCATTGACACAAGTCTTGTGTAAAGATTTGACACATACGCTTTGTGTTAAAATAACACAAAAAATTGAGTGGACTGTTCTGGACATGTGAAATGTGTTAATTTTAACACAAATTTTTTTACTGTGTATAAATGTTGGGAAGTTCGTTTTTTTTCCCTATAATATTCCTAGAACATTCTATTTTTCTGAATTATTTCCGATTTTACGGCTTACAAACTTCGGAAATAAGGTGCAGGGAACAGTACTTCATTTACACATTTTGAGTCATATCACTATTTTCACTTCATCCTAAAATGTCACCCCACATTTTGGACTCTTTTTTGACCAAAAATAAAAATATGTTTAATATGTTTATTTTCAATCACTCGATACCACGTGATACGGCTAATGTGAAACTCTACCCAGTGCTGCCTCCATAAGTCAGATTATACTTGTAAATAATAAAACAAAAATAATTATAAAATAAATCCTAAATTTCGCCAAGATTAAATATTTTATTCTTGTATTATGACTCAAATGACGATACATAAATATTAGATTTTTATACAAAATCTATAAATTTAATACAAAACATTGTATGAAACCATTTTCTTATATAAACTTAAAACCATTGTGGGTGTGATACCTAAAAAAATTTTGCAGTTCTCAAATTTTCTTTATCTACTCTGTCCCTCGTAAAAATTTGTCACCTAAATTCTTCAAGAATGTTTCAAAAATTTTTTCAAAATATTTTCCTTCCTATTTTATAGTTAATGCACATTTGGTATCCAATGCGCAGGTGTAGTAATTTGTTACATTTTCAAAATTTTTTTATTATCATTGTTTAAAATAAGCTTCTTTAATTTTTCATCAAAATTGCACTCATTTACCTAATTATTTCAAAAAAATTTTTTAATTCCACTGATTTCATACAATGTTTTATATTATTAGGTTGGCAAGAAAGTTTTGTCGTTTTTTTTTACTTAAAATTCAATTTTTTATAGTTTATGTTTAAATGAACATCAATTAATGAGATATTGTCCACCGCTTTCCACAACCCTCCTCCATCGATCAACAAGCTTGTCTATTTCCGATTTGAAGAAAGCCTTATCCTTTGAGCTTAGGAAGTTCGTTACTGCCATTTGAACATCATGAATATTTTGAAAACTTTTACCATCAAGAAAATTTTGCATGGAGAGGAACAAATGATAATCAGATGGAGCTAAATCAGGTGAGTAAGGAGGATTGGGTAGAACCTCATATCCAAGCTCCTGGAGTCGCTACGTCGTCCTTAAAGCCGTATGTGGCCTAGTGTTGTCATGTTGGAAGAGAAGCACCTCTGTGATTACACAGTGCTGGACGAAGTTCATGGAGTAAACAAAGCCAAGTTTCTTCAAGTGGTTCTCGATCGTTGTATGCGTAGTGTGAAACTTCTTTGCGATCTCTCTAGTGGTCAACAACGGTTTGTTACACACTGTAGTATCTTCAAAACATCGTCATCAAGTTTTTTAGGTCTTCCGGAATAAGGTTCATCTTGAAGAGACATGTCACCTGACCTAAACTTTGCGAACCATCTTTGGACGCTAAGAACGTCTATCTTAGATGACCCAAAAACAGCACACAAATTTTTATGAGCTTCCGTAACATTATGCCCAAGTTGGAACTCATAAAGTATAGAATGGCGTAAATAAATTTTTTCAGAGTTCATTTTTAAAGTAAATTTTTTCACCGTCAAATCCCAAAAAATAGTCTAATCTGTAAAATGGAAAACCAAAGATATTAGCTTTCAACTGATACCAAAATGATCCAAACCGGACAGAGCGTAACGAAGGAATGAGCGAACAAAGTTTGTTTAATTGAAAAACGACAAAACTTTCTTGCCAACCTAATAAATGTCTATTTTTCATTCTCTTCAACTTTTATCAATTATCCTTTGCAATTTGAAGTGTTTAATTCTCAAATTTGATAATTTTGATATTTTCTTTTGTTTTTCGTAAAGTTTTTAGACCTTGTACGTATACCTAATGGATCTTTTGATGTTCCTGATGATGATGATAAAATAACATCGAAACTAGTCGAATTAATTTTATAGATTTTATATAAAAATCTAATATGTATGTATCGCCATTTGACTCATAATACAAGAATAAAATACAAATCTAATTACTTCACGAAATGCTAAGTTCCATAAGGATAAGACTATTGTAATTTTTTTCACTATTAGCGTGGTTAGGATCAAATTTTACGGCGAAAAAAATGGTACAAAATTTTTCATTGGATTCTTCATTGTAGGTAAACATGATAAAAATGAGATAACATTTTTTATTAGTAAATTTAAATGATTTTAACATCGTAACGAAATATTATAAATAACAATATAAATTCTACCAACTTATAACTGTGAATAAATAATTCTGAATAAATTTGTATTTTTTACTACCAAACTAGCAAAAATACGACAGCGCAGCTGGACTAGTTTTCGTTAAACTACGCCACAAATTTTCGTTACATAAAAACCCAAATTTATTCGAAAAACTACAAACCCCTCATGTTTAATAATAATAAATAAAAATGCAACACAAAAAGTGTGTCATTACATCATTATTTAAAAAGTTAAAATTAAAAATCTAATTATAAAAAAAATATACGCCGTCTTTTTAAACTAGGTCGATCGTAAATTTATTACAAGTATGAAACATTATTGCATATAATAAGTGCATATACAGCAGTGGGTGTCAGCCATAATATTATTCTAGTTTTTATTTAAAAAATAAAATCAATTTTTACGAGAATTTTTATTATTTTCATTATTTCAAATCTTAGTTATAAAAGTATTTTGGCTGCATTTTTTGAATAAAATTTGAGACCAAATACTTACCTAATACTTTACAAATCTTTTCAAATTACTTCCAATTATTAATCTTTTATTGTATTTTTTTAATATTAACACGTTGATAGTCATTGATGCCGTGTAGCGACACAAAAGTGTATTAATTGTCAAAATAAGTGTTCCCAACTGGGTGCTTCGTCACAATAGGTTATGATCGTCAACGTGTTAAAGAACGTACGTAATTATGAAGTGCAGAGCCGGCTCAACCATATTTAGGCGAACTAGGCGACTGCCTAGGACGCCAAAAATCTAGGGGCACCAAAAATTTGGGGACGTAAAAATTATAAATTTTGCTATCACTGTACGTATTTTTAACTTCCCATTGGAAGTTATTGTAATGGGTCCGATTTTACGAATCGCTAATTTTGACATATCTCCACGTTTCAAGGTCACTAGAATCCGAATCCATCGTTTTAGCGTGATGTCTGTGTGTGCGTTCGTTAGTTCGTTCGTTCGTGCATTTTTTTTCGTCTCGCATATCTCGAGAACAAATGATGATATCAACTCCGGACTAATTTCATTAGATGCGTAAATTTGTTTTTTGTGATAAAAAAACGGAATTAACTTTATTAACATAACATAGATTATATGAATTTTTTGCCATATCTTTATTATACATATAATGGTCTAAGAACCTTCTGTGATGTTAAAAACGCCAGTAAATTATTGTAAAATTTAAAATAAAAAAAATAAAAAAAAAAACTAGACGGAAAAACGAAATAAGAAACTTTTTGTGAAATATTTTTTGTCTCGCGTATCCTGAGAACAATTAATGATGCTATCATTTGTTTGATAAGGGTGGAGCTCCCACCCTTAGGTACAGAAGGCGATGCCCCCGGTGTGGTGCAAGGGGCAAAGCCTCTATCAGTGGTCCAGAGGAGGAGTACCCTGAATTTAAAAAAAGTTACTCATTTGCAATAGTCTTTAAGGGCATCCAATGGGAAGTTGACAGTGTGGGTAAACCTGCCCCCAAATTTTTGTTAACTAAATTCACTTTCCAAATAATTTTAATATTTATGTATTTTTATGTCAAAATCGGATATATCGTATCTAGATCATATGGTCACATACAAACTGAATGATGTTTCTTTAAAAAAGTATATTAGAAAAGGGGTTAGTCAACCACTTTTGTGATTTTTTATTAAAATATTTTTTTAATGCTCAAAAAAGTATCGATCAAATCTGCATTACATAGTTGGCCAAGTGGTCGGAAAACGACATTTCGTATTACACAATATAATGTTATTCCAAATTAATGGTGGAAATGATTCCAAGCTACAAGAGATCTATTCAGAGTTAAAGCACTGCTTTTAAACATTTCTCTAATGTTTAAAAAAGTGTCGATATTTATTCGAATTGTATGATCGGCCAGGTGATCGGGAAACGACATTTCATATTACACGACCTAATAATACGACCGGATTATAAGAATTCTGTTTACAATTAAATAATTGCTTTTAACCATTTCTTTAAACTTTTAAAACTTTTAAACGTTATTCTCAAAGATTCATTGTATGACTTAAATAAGTGTTTATCAAGTTCGGGGGTCCCAGAAGATATTTCACCTAAGGCACTAAATAACCTTGCGCCGGCCCTGATGAAGTGATGGCTTTGGTTGCTGAAACTGGAAGGAAAAGGGGCGAAAGTTAATGGTTTAGGTTACTTATCAAAATCCCAGTTTTACGCCCCTGTATTTGCAGTAATATTTAAAAAAATAAAAAATAAAAACTACTGCCTGTAATTACAACGCATACCAGTGCAGTGTATTACTGTTTTTGAATAGGAAAAAATTACAGTAGCTATTTCATGCTTCCATAACGTAAACCTTCCTGATTCAATCCACGTTTTGCATATTACGTGGTTTATTCTTATTGTTTGTTTTTACAAATCGACACGTAATATAGAACACAATAGTTTGCTCTTTGTCATACTGGTGTATGGTTTTAATTAAATGAAAATAGAGAGAGAAATAGTTAATTAAAATTATTACTATAGTGTGTCACACATATTTTACAAAAACATGGAATTGTTTGATTCATAATACTTATATATTTTGTTCAGAATACATTTTATTCTCTGTTGCATATAAAGAAATGCATTCATTAAATAACCATACGTAAGGTATAAAATCTACAAAATAATGAATATTTTAAAAATACATAATAGAGTGAATGCGGGAGAGATGCAGCACATTTTGAAAACACTTGATAAATCTTAAAGTATGCATTTAATTGATTTGAAACTTGGTACACAATAAATGTAAACATTGTTCTTTAAAATTATTTATAAATAATTTTAAATGTTGAGTCATAAAGGATTCATAATTAACATTTTTGTGAAGCCTGCAAAGCGGCGTCTCTCCCACACCTATGGGAGAGATGCCGCATCAAAGAAAGAGAGACGCCGCATAGTTCATATTAAAAATTTTGCATTTTACACACATCTCCATACATGATGCATACAATATGTAACCATTTTTGGCACTGTATATCTTAACCAGTCAACTTTTTTTGTTTCTGAGTACTTTTCAAAACATTTAATACGTAGGCAATCATCATTATTTTCGTTATCTTCACTAAAATGAGGGCTCTTCCTGATCCATTAATAAATCATTTATATTTACGTGGCATAATTTACAGTCATTTGGCTAAAATTTATGCAAGATATCGAGCCCTTACCGCCGATTTATCGTAAGCGACATTTTTATCGAAATTGAAATTTTTATTGCAAGCAACATTTTAAACTGTAACGGACCAAGCAGTGTTAACGTTTTTCTCCAAAATTCGTTAATTAACGAGTTATAGCAACTGCTTAGTTTATCGTTAATACAACACATTTTCACATTTTAGCGTAACCGACAATAACCATCTTTATCGTAAAGTTAATAAAATAATAGGAATAATACGCTCAGGCGTAATAAAATTAAGACAGCAGAAATATCGTAAACGCCATACAAATATTTAAAAAATCCTTCTGTAACATTTGATATTTGTCGGTTACGCTAAAATGGCGGTAATGGGTCGATATGGATGTTATAATTAATTTATTCAATGATTATGATAATGTGAAAGATGAATACAGCTGTTTGACTTATAGAGACGAAATAATACTGAAGTTTTAATATATTGAATTGAAAACTAAAGAATGCGTTTCGAATGACTTAATAAAAGATTAACAATTTATTTTGTGGAAAATATTTTAATTTTATTATTTTTTGAGATCTTATTCGAAAAATTACTAACAAATTTTAGAAAATTTACAAATGTGCCTAATGAGGAAATAACTACATATCTACGGGAATATTTGTGACCGAGAAATTTCACATTCTGTAAAATCACACATGTCCACCAATTCATAATAGTTCATAAATTAATTATTTGAAAGACATGTCTTATGATACAACTGATGTATTTATCTATTTTTTAATTTTTATAATGAAAATATGCTTTGATAAAAATTAATAAGACAGATAGATTAATTAATTTCCATTCCAATCATCCACAATATATAAAAAACAATATAATACAAAATATGTTTCATAGGGCTGTACATCTAAGCAGTGTCAAAAACAGAAAATATGCAATAAAAAAAGCAATATCAATACTAACTAGAAACAACTATCCACTAAATCTAATAAATTCAATAAAAGAAAAAGTTATTCATAAAGCATATAATTCTACAGAAACAAATAATTTTAATTCAAATTCCAATGAAAAAGAAATAAACTATAATAACCTAATATGCTTTCCATATAACAGATTCACAAAAAGAATTAAACCAGCTATAGAAAAATTTAGTGATAACAAAGTAACTTTTTCTTTTACAAACACAATAGAATCAACATATAATAAAAAAAGATCAAAAATTGAAAATAAACAAATGCACAATGTAATTTATAAAATTCCATGCAAACAATGCGACCTTTGTTATTTTGGACAAACTAGTCAAAAATTAAATAATAGATTAACTCAACATAAATATGACATAAAGAGAGGAAAAGAATCCACAGGCTTAGCGGAACATTCAATTAATAATGATCACATCTTTGATTTTGAAAAAGTTAAAGTTTTGGATAAGGAAGCAAACTACAGGAAAAGATTGCTAAGTGAAAGTTTTTTCATCCAACTAAACAATAAAACTAACTGTAATAAACAAATTGAGTCTTCCTTTTTGGACGAATCTTATTTACCAGTCATCAAACATTTGAACTGATCGCATTGTTTACACGGACAGCATTACATAATCAATAATATATTTAAAGTAAACAATAGTTTATTCTAGAAAACATGGACAGACAAAGAAAGCAAAAACATCAAACAAAAACTTTTAATGTCTAGAATTTTCTACGATAGTTTCTTTAACAATAGAACCAATTACAACAGTTAGTTACTGTCAAACAACAGTACAATTACAATGTACTCACAATATAATTTTTTAAAAAAATATTATTTTATTTAAGACTTAATTATTAAGTTTAATATCTTTAAAGTCAATTATTATATATATAAAACTTTTTAATAAAAAGTTCCTTGTTTTTTCTTTTTATCAATTTTTGACAATTTTCTTATGAAATGCATATTTGGACAAAAATATACAGAAATGTATATGCAAAAGTTTAAATGAAAGGAACTTGAATATAATTAATTAAAATTTTGGTGAGTAAACTCTTGAATTTTCTATTATAATCTTTTTTCTCTTATAATTTCTGTCTTTTTTGACTTACATTCTTATTGTCTGTCCGGATGTTTGTTTAAATTAAAAAACAAAAACTTTTTTTTAATTCCTAATACTGAAAATAAGCTGGTTTTTTCTGCTAATTTCCCTTATACATCGATAATGATATAGATAGACCATATAGTGTATACCTCCACTACAAATAAAATAAAATTTGATAAGTAAATATCGATTAATATTAATATTTATAACATACAAAAAAAAATTTTTCAATATACCTTATTATATTTTCCATAGTTAATTTTGTGAAATTAAATAAATTCTTTCCTTTAAGATTTCAAATAAAATGTTTATTCTTTATGCAATGTTCATAACATGTATGTATTAGACTAAAAGAAAAATACATTGTCAATCTTTTTTTCTTTTTACAAAACACCTAACACAATTGTAACTTACTTATTTTATTTTTAATTGTTAAATAGGTCACTGAAGAAGGGACATATGTTCCGAAATGTACATTTGACTAATGAAAAAATAAATTGTTTTTCTGGAATTCAACTCTAATTATTGGGGTCCTGAATATCCGGTTCCTAAATCATTGGGTAATTGGTTAAAACGAAATCATTAAACTCTTGAAATCCCAATTAAAACTACGTTGATTAAAAATTAATAAATATATTTATATTAAGAAATTTTTCCAAATCCAATTTTTTTAAATATTTTGTTCGCTTTGGTAGTATTGTTATGTAAAAAAAAAAAAAAGGTTTTTTGCAAATAAACTCTAAAACTCTCCGTAAAAAGTACATTCGTCAAAATGACGCCGAAGTATGATTAACGTTTCTCGTAGATCAACGTATGATTCTAGGGTTGAGCACCTCATAAATAAGTCAAGATTATTCATGAATTTTAACATTCAAATTGATGTTTGTTTAATTGTTCCAAATAAAACTACGTAGCTTGACTCTGACTCCCTCCTCCCCTCATGTAGTGCAGCGTAGCTTTTTGGATGACCCCTCTCTCCCCCAATTAGGCTACGTAGTTTATGAACGATCCCTTATGATTAGACTTCCACTTTATATTTCCTACTTTAGCTACTATTTAAACAATGCAACAGTTTCGTAATTTCAAATATTTTATGTATCATCGATAACCTAACAAGTCATTTGGCGGGAAATTCAAAAACAGAAGAAAATTTAATAAAATGAAAAACTTTTGTAAATTTCAAAACAAACTGCGATTTTCTCAAAATATACCTAACTGTATATCAAAAATGTTTCCAAGACTATTATAATTAAAAATCACTACTGACCCCTAATTTATACGTATCAGAGCACGCACTTGGCAAATTTTTGTTTATTTATTATGGTCGCGATATAAACTCTTATATTACCGATTGTTAGTTTTTTCTTTGTTTCTCTTTCTAATAGCGAAACAAACGCACAAGTGAGTACAACTTGTGGACATGACGGACTGAGAATTGAGGACTGACATGCTGAGGTGAGTAACCACATCAGTGCATTGTAAAATTCATTCGATCTGTGTAATATCCGGGATCGATAAGAAAGATTTTTACTCTTAACCTACAACCGCAATATTATGCAATGTAAAAATAAAAGAGTATTTTATAAAAAGTTACATTTTTTTTTTACATTGTTAGTAAATTTTTAGATACCTATTAAGGAATATAGGGGAGCAGGAGGTAACTGGAGCCTAATAAGGAAAAACAAAAATATCTCGAATCATTCTAACAATTTATTTATTTTTAGTCGAATTTTTCCTTGAAAAAATTAGACTTATACAGCCTATACGATAAGAACGGCGAGAGGCGAGAATAGGGACGCTATCCGTTTTCGGACCCGTAGAACACGATTCTGTAGAAAAACAAAAATGTCTGATATATATTTCTGATATGTTCTGATAGGTCAATTATCTACAACATATCCAAAATTCAGCTTCCTCGGATGATTTGGAGGGAGTAGAGGGGGGAAAAACGATTTTCGCTGAATCTAACACGCCCCCAGCCCCCCAGAATTAACGTAGAGGATTGAAATTTGGTGTGTTGATAGAGTTCATACCTAGGTTGTGCTTTTTGAAGGTTTTAATATTTTACCCCCGCCCCCCTCATTTTTAAACTACAATTTCATGCTTTTTCGACGTTTTCGAAGTTTGTACCACTCGCACAGGTCACCCAAATAAACCTAGAGGACTGAAATTTTGTATTCGGATTGAGTTAGTATCAAGGGGGTGCCTTTTGGGGGTCTCGACTTTTAACCCTCACCCCCACCATTTTTATACCAAAAAGAACATGATTTTTCTTGTTTTTTGACAGTTTCGTTCGGGTCAAAATCTCTCCAAATAAACCTAGAGGGCTGAAATTTTGTGTACAGTTTAAGTTAATAGCCAGCCACTGCTTTTTGGAGGTTTCAACTTTTAACCTTTACCCCCACGATTTTTACGCCAATATTTCCTTCATTTTTTTGCTTTTTTTTCTAACACGTCTAGGGACTCTCTAAGGAAACCTAGAGAGTCCCTAGCTGCTCATGGCGTTTTTTTTTTTTAAATTGAAACACATAGCTTGTCTATTTGACCAACAAATGAACTGAATTGTAGTCAGCTAAACAATATTTTTCTGGTCGAAAAGTTGTTTTTTCCTGTAAACTACCGTCCGCTCCCATTGTCCGACAGGTCGGGATATGGGAGCCAGAAATTTACTTTACATTCGATAAAAATTGTAAAAGCAAAATCAGTGCAAAATACATCAAATGAAGGTACTTCAACAATGAAATTCAACTTTATAATCGAAATAAAAGAATAGTCTAAGGATTCTAAAGATTTAGATTCTAAAGATCAGGGCAAAGAACACAGATCGCTATCAGAGTCAAAATTTTCTGCGTGTGTCCAGTTTTCACCGCTTTTGCAACGATACCGTAACTATCTTTGCAAAAAAAAACTTGCATTCAATCTTTTTCAGATGAGAACCACATAGGCTGTCATTTCCCGAAATCCACCATTTTGTGAAACATGATTATAGATTTCAATATTCATTTGTTATCCTAATTCTGATAATCATAACAAAAAATAGACAAACTTAGCTTTGTAATTAGCGATAATTAATTATAATAAAAAATTTAACTTAGTTCTTACTTTGGCATCGTTAAAATTATTTTGTTATAAGCATCGAGCACAAAAAAATAAAACCTCCCTCAACAACTGAATACGTGCAACTACCGGAAAATGCGCAGGAGAGAATCTTAGCCGACAAGTACTGAAGACGTTTAAGTTGCGTACTAGCGAATACAAGCATTAGAAGCGTGTACTTTTGCACCGCTCCCATTATCCGCTAGCTCTCGTTGCCGCTCGCTCCCCTATAAAATTATCTTTACTACGAATCAGTCGTCATAGACGAGTAAGCTAACCTTAATTTTTTTTTCAAAAAACTAAGTACGAACATTCTAGTGACTTAATAAGGAATAATACCTTTGTCGCATCATCCTGCATAACACAGTGAATTTCCGTTTTAAAAATCAGTTTTTCTCGAAAACCCGCTTACATAGGACAACGGTTTAAAAACGTATATCATGTGATTTTTCCGTTCTTTGCCACAATGTAAAAAAATTTTGAAAAGCTTTTGCAAAATTTGCCAAAAAAAAAAAAAAATTTGCGGTTCTTGGCATTGGATGTGTTTGGCTAAAGAACTCATCTAAAATTTTTGGACTTCCAACGTTTTCACCGAATTTCGTAAAAATAGGATGTTTCTTTCGAGAGTTAAAATTGAATAAAAAAGTAAAATAGTTGAAAGCATACATGTTGTAACAAATTGCACTGAAATATCCTAAAACCTTCGATTGCTCCACTTTTTTATTCAGTTTTATTTTTTTCTATTTCATTTTGTTTTCATCTTTTTAGTTCGTTTTTTACCTTGTTTTTTGAATTTTTGAATTTATCTCCTGTTTATCTTCCTCCTTTCTTAAACGTTGTGTTTAATAGCAACACAGTCAGTGAGATAATAGTAGGTATGTTAAGATAACAACCACCTTTAGTGTAAGATAAAATATAAAGATGTATAAAATAAAGTCAACATCATATAATTTTAATTTTTTGACACAAATTTTCTAAAAATACTATAGTGGACGCGCTGGTCAATACGACATCTACACCACCTTACGAAATTCGATCAAAATTTCTACAATAACTTGTGAACATTTATTTTTCAACACTTTAGATCTAATCTAATCTACTCATATAATTTACTATAGACATGTCTGCCTGATTACGTCACAGAATACACTAGACATTTGGGAACCAAACCACTTTAACAGTTTGTCCTTTCTTTGTTACAGATATCCGACCCAGTCAGCCAGCTCACAGACAAATTAATTGGTTAGTAATCGATTCCCAGGCAACAAACCATTCGGCACTCGTTATCAGCATCATCGTTACAAGCTGGCAACAGGGACGATTACCAGGGTCGCAGAACATCAGGCGTACAAATTTCCAATCAATAAATGCGTTTAATATTATAACGCATCTTTTTATTAGAATTAACAATTTTATATATTATTTATGTTATTAAATCTTTTTAAATATATTATTCAAAATTTTAACAGTCTTCAAATATTTATTTTAAATAATGATACATTTTTTTTTTGCAAGGATATAGTAATATGAGTTGCCTAGTATCAAAATCTACTAATTCCACTTTATAAAGATCATGGGAAATCGCAAAAAACCGTAAGTCAGTTCAAAATTAATTTTTCGATTGAAAAGTCATAATTATATTAACTAACAAGGTAAAAAAGATGATTCGTACTATTATCAAAAAACAAAATTATCGTTTTACCCCTTTTTTAATCAAAATTATTTGAATTTATTACAGAAATTAACAGAAATTATAAGGGAAATTTATTAAAAAAAACTTGATTCAGCAATATTGGATGTATCAGGGTTAGACAATGCAATTTGTTTTGTAATATTGTAAACTATTTTCATTTTGTCACTTAAAACCAAAGTGCTTACTTATTAATTCATTTACATCTACGATTTCATTATTTAAAATTTTAGATAAATACTAAAATACAAGTTTTACGTGAAAACATAATTTTATACTTCGTACGTCCCACATGTCAGTGAAAAAATTAAAATCTGAACGGTTAAAATTTAAAATATAGGTTATGTATAGGTATTTAGCAGGATTTGTAAAGTTTTCAATGTAATTTTCGCAGGATTTGAAAATTATGTTATATTTCAGTTGTAGATTTCTTTAGTAAGCAGTTAAAATTACAACAAAAAATGTTAAGCGGCATATGCCTTATTGCATTTAAAAATTAATGGCCCTAAAAAATCAAAAAATTCGAAAAGTACATTTAGTAGATTTTGATACTAGGCGACACATATGTCACTACTGAGAATTGCTGTTTTTTATGAATACCTATATTTTCTTGGATGAAAATGAGGTTAAACATTCGTTTTACGTACTATCAGAATTGTTACAACTCAATGAATTATTGGCGCCTTTTTACCTACGTGCTTCGTAATTTTATAACGAGCCTTAAATACTCAGAAATATTGTATAAAAACTACGGTCCTGCACAAAATAAAAAAAAATCTAGGCTTATCAATTTATAAAATATCAAATAATATGAAACTATACAGCATTTGAATGTTCATTTTCAGACTTAATGACATGTTATTTAACCTTTTTTGAAGACCTACAAGCCCGTTAGTGACCCCAATGAGTTCTCAATAACTATACAACTACAAAATTAAACATAAATTTTCTACTGGAGATATTGATAAGAACAAAGTTAATATAGATATGTATAAAAGAACGAATACACAACACAAGGAGACAACACATAAAAAAAATGTTGTATTTAAATAAACATATATCATAAATTAATATACATCATAACTTTCCCCAAAATAATACCAGTGATAAGAAATATTGTTGATAAAATTGATATATTTTTGAAATAAAATATTATTTATACTTTTATAAGATTTAAATAAAGAAAAAATTAAAATAAAAAAATTCTATGTTCTGACAAGTTCAAATTACAAAAAAAAAAGAATTTCGAAACAAAAGATATCGATAAAAGTGTCCCTTGTATTTCGAAAACAAGAAGTTACTGACGAAGCAAAATTTCATTTATCATTTAATTACTATAAGGTTCATTGGAGTGACCCTGTCGAATTTTGCAAAATTTCCCAACAGTTTGTACTAAATGTATAAAAACTAATAGTTTATTCTATTTCGATTTGCGTCAAGTAATTTTAAAAAAATTTAAAGAACCTCCTACAGTGAGTTTACCATGACAAATCGTCAAGTCTTATTTTATATTGTAGGTAGAATTTTATATACGAGTAACGTAAAAGCCCCTATACCGGAATGCATTCAATACTCGAACAGTTTTAATATTTATCGTTTTTTTTTTTTCAGAAATAATTTCATTAATATATAAAATATCAAGACTGTTCGGGTATTGAACGCTTTCGGGTATAGGGGCTTTTACCCTATAAGATAAGTTGTTTATTCTGAAACTTCGGGTTTTCGTAAGTCTTAATAAATTTTTTATTGAAGAACGAATTTAGGTAGTCGTTTGTAACTGTTTTAAAGAACTATTTCTTTGACGTCTTACCCGGGGCTTTGAAAAAGATGTTTCCCCATTTTTCAATTAACCCTCTCACGTGTCTAACTGATTCAGTATACTCTATCTTTGTACTAAATTTCAAGCTTTCCCATCGAAGATTTTCAGAAAAAATCGCCTGTGACAAGCAGACAGTTTTTTCTCGTTAAATTACTAGGCAAACCCAAATTTATTCGAAAAAATACAAACCTCTCGTGTAATGAAAATGATAATAAAATAAAACCAATTTTTATACCAAAAAAAAATGGTACAAAACATTTCATTGTAGGTGGCAACGATAAAAATAAAACAAAAGTTTTTTATTGGTAAATTTACCTGATTTCAAAACCATAGTAACGACATATTAAATAGTAATATGAATTACTTATACTAATTTATTTTTTCTACAATCTTAGTGGAAAGTAGGCTTTTGCGCTCTGTGAAGAGAGCACAAAATGTGTATTTGCCGAAGACTGTCGTTGCCGAACAACGAAGTACTATTTTGCGCTTTAAAGCCGCAAAGTAATACTTTGTCGCTCGCTCAACGTATATTTAATTACAAATCGGGTAGGCGTTGTTTATATTTTCTATGGTAACAAATAAACAGATTCTAAAATTATCGTAATTAAGTGAAATATTAATTTTATTAAATTTCAAAATAACTGCAAAATATTCATTAAAAATAATAAATAACTATAATTAATATATAATAAGAAAAAAATATTTAAAAAAATATGTATATATATATATGACGGAAATATGTAATAGTGACAATGATTTCTCAAGTACACCTCCAGATATTTCTGAAGATACAAAAATTATAATATTAAAGCAAATATTAACGTCCATTATTATTTTTTCAAGTATCTTTTAAATAAAAAAAAATTTATAAGATTGTATAAATTGATGAGATTAACGCGCTCCGCCTGGCAGCGTCGCGCGTCAACATTCTCAATCGAGCGGCAAAGCACCATTTTGCGCTCTTAATACACAAATAACTATTTTTTCGTTAAATATTGTCCTACCGTACACTCGAGTTTTATATTTTTTCTGAATAAATTTCCGTGTTCTATAATTCAAATTTGTTGTCTGAAAGAATTTTAACACGAAGAACTGTTAGCGAGCAAAAAACGCTTCGTGTTTTTACTAGTTAACAGTTCTTCGCGTTAAATTGTTATAGACAATAAACACAAATTTATTCAAAAAAAATACAAGCCTCTCGTGTAAAATAATAAGTGAATAATATTACAGATAACACGTATAGACAAACATAGTTGATTATTCATTATCAATATTAGACAGATATCAGAAAAAGAGTGGATCAATGAACGATTGTCGAATTCCACTAATAATAATACCTCGTTTTAATAATATATTATCTATGATTAAAAAATTATCAAAGCTATAACGACCGGCAGGTATATCGCATACTATAGTAATTTCAACTGAGATAAAATTCTTACTACGATATGACGTCACAGTTTTGTACTAATTTTTATCTAGAATGTGATAAGATAATAATACTATACGTAATTAATTGTATGGATAAATGGGTTAATTGTTGTGATTATTTGTGAGAAATTATCATAATAAAACATAAAATAATTGTTGAATAATGTTGTATTTTAACAATTAACGTTCGAAACGTGTTGGGAAAATTCAGAATTGACTCTGTAAGCTTGTCAGAAAAAGTGCAAGAGGTTTCAGTAACCGAGGCCGTACAAAAAGTCTTCAAAAAGTTTCAAAAATAAATTGGATTCTTGTGCAAAACAATATTTAATCTCTAACAATTTGAGATAAAAAGTAATTCACGATTATTTTCAATAGGTTTACCCGAAATTTACTCAAACTTACAAAGACTCATCCAAAAAAAGTCAACCTATTTCAAGAATAGAAAAAATGCAGTATCTTTCAAAAAACAAATCAATATTATTAATAAAAATCATAATTACTAACGTGGGTAAATTAAAATCATTCTGAGTTACTTCTGAATGGTCAGACATAATTTTAATAAGTAGCTTAAACCTTTAAAACTGTGAAAATTTATAGTAGGTACAGTGGCATAGCGAGGGGGGTGCAAGGGGTACTATCATGACCCGGGCGCCACTTTGAGAGGGACGCCAAAAACTAATAAGAGGAGCGTCAAAAGCTAATAGGAGGTGCGCTATTATTTTAAATTTTTTGTGCTTGTCATTAGAATTTTGTTACGTGAAAGTGTAGGGAAATTACAAAATTTCTTCCAGGTTATGACTTTAAATATATAGATATACAAACAAAACAACACTTGTGAGCAAAAAAAAGGTCGTTAAGGCAACTTTTAGGGAAAAATTAAAAATACAAATTTACCAGAAAGAATTTTTTCCAAAATTTTAAATACACCGTTCCACTACCTAAAATTTTTAAAATTTTAGAAGTTATGGGAGCGCAAACAAAGTGTCACGCACCGGGCGCCAGTTATGCTCGCTACGCCTCTGAGTAGGTAGAATGGACTAACGCACTGCGTCGGGAAAAGTGGCTAAATCATGAAGAAGACAATGTCGGAATCGCAAATTAACGGTAAAATATTAAATTTAAATTTAAATTTCATTAACAAAATGGGTTATGAAATTTTAAATGCGTTTTTCAAAACTGTATACACAGTTATATCTCTAAATGTACCTAACTGTCTATTCAGTCTGACCAACGATTTTATTGATATCAATTTTTGTTTCGAAATTATAAATAATAATAATAATTCACAATTATTTGCGAAAAATTAAAAAAAAAAAGAACTTTTCAAGTTTCCATAATTATGAGGAACAAACAAAAATGGCCGGCCAAACCATAGGTAATATCAAGTAGTTTTAGTAACAATGTTGTTTTTTGTTAAATTCAACCAATTGAGCTAAATCATGTAAACCATCCACCAACCGCAAAGAATAACATTCTATTTAATGTGATGTAACTACTGCAAAAATGAGTATTATTTTTAATAATATTAAATATTTATATTAGTTAATATTTAATTATATAAATAAATAGGTAACTAATATTCTATTAAATCGCGTCATTTTTGTTGGAATTGATTCCAGAAATTCATCCAGTTTTTAGTCTAGTCAATGTATCTTAACCATTTCAGAACCTAAACAGATTTTAAAAAAGTTCGTTCGAAAGGTAAGTTTTTCAGTTTTTAAAACATTTTTTTAATAAAATAGAAAAAAATTAAATACAATTAAAATAATATCTCTAATAGCAATAATTAACTCCCATATTAAGTCCCATAAAAATATTGAAGGACAGGTTTTTACAGCAAAAAAAAAAATGATAAGGAACTGTTCATTGGTCATTCCATTGTAAGTAAACGATAAATATAAAACAAAAGTTCTTATTGGTAAGTTAAACTAATTTCAAAACCATAGTAACGAAATGTTAAATAATAATACTAATTATACTAACTTATTTTATTCGTTAAATTGTTTTATCACCGTATTACACTGGAGTTATATATTATTTCTGATTAAATTTGTGTTTTCTTCGACTCAAATTTGTTGCTTAAAAACAATTTAAATCGAAAAACTATCAACCCAGAAACATTTTATAAGTCGCGTTTTTGCTATACCTCTTTTCAGATAAAATTGATCATGAGTTTTCGTTAAAAAATTAAATAATTCTTATATTCGAAACAAATCGATCTTCTATTCTTTTCTAAAAATAAACTGCAAATTTAAAATTTACATAAATGCAATAATAAAAGAGATAAAGCCAAAAAAACGGAAATTATTTAAATTCAAAGTTACGAAGCATGGTTAAATTTAACTGAAATAGACCATAGTTAAAAGTGCTTCTCTTTAAATTGCTAGGCAACAAATTTTCTTCATAATATAAAACTAAAATTTATTCGAAAAAAATGCAAATATCTCGTATAATAATAAGCGAATAATTTCTCAATTTTTCTTAAACAATGTGAAATTTTTGTAACTAAAAACTACAGTATACTTCTACATAGATGTATTCTGGCATATTGATTAATTTTTCCTCTAGTATTTAACGACCTTTTACCCGCATATTACACACAATTTTATTAGATAATAAACTCTAATCCAATTTACCACATCAAGCGTTCAAATTAATTTAACCAATCCTGTACTTTTATTTAATACTCAAAGATCGGCCATTTTTATTATAAAGTAATTGTTGATATTCAGCGACGTCAAAAAGGTTAACAAAACAATTTTTTACAGCACATTTTTCTAAAATTTAAGTACAAATCTCAGCAGAGGCGCAATATGGGTTACACATAAAAAAAATTTTGTAATTAACGAACAATTTTTTTTTTTTAAAAATAATCTTTTTTATGTCGCCTTGACCTATTTAATTGATCCCGAATCCAAATCATAACACGATTGTTAAAAGTCGAATAGAAAAAAAAAGAACACTCAGTTAACACACACACACACACACGAAATTCAAAATGAAAATCAAAATGGCGGATTACAATTACTAATTGTTGAACAAAAAAAAAAAAAAACGAATTTCAAAAAAATAAAAAAAAATAATTTTATTCAGAACATCTCCGTGTAACTTTCTATCGAAATCTAGTTGAAAATATCAGAATAAAACACCTTTTAAACTGAGGCAGTTATCAAAAAAAAAAAAATTACTATAAAAGATAGATTAGATTAGAAATTATCACGAATTTATATTATGACGGTACTACTCTATATGTGTTTGATTATTATTATTGTTAAACTCACCAAATGCACCAGCCGTGCTCTGATAATCGTGCTTTTCTTCCATGTTATCACTTGGAGTTCTTATCACAATTATACTATATTGTAAAATTTATAAGGCCTGGTGGCGTTTCGTTATCTCTACGTACACTTTAAAAAAAAAAACAATTTTTTCGAACCAAAAAATGGAATCGCTTTCAAATCGGCGCTCCAAAAAAAAAAACAATTTTGACTCAAATCCATTCACATAACGGTACAAAAATTTTCTCAAAATTCTACTCGCTTATATTTTACTGTGCTATATGACTGTATAAGGAACTTTGTACATATTATTTTTAAATGGCTATTTTGAAAAACAGTGCTCTAGTATTATAATATAGAACTTCGGATTAATACAGTAACAATCGGACTGTTTGATTCGTCCATTGCCGGGTAGGTGGGACTTTGGTTTTGGTGGAGTGGGGCGCGGGGAGCACGACAACATCACCAACTGATAAGAATTGACCGCCACGGACAAGGAGTAAGCAGTAGCGCGACGTGGTGAAGTAAGCGGGGCAAACTACACATACTGAATAAATATGTTTAACGATTATAAAATTGGACGTAGCAACTGTTTAAAGTTACACAGGTTTTTTTTCGGTAAAATTTTCATTAATTCCTTTGAATTTTTCAAAAAATCAAGACAATTTTAGCCAAAAAAGAAAAAAACATTGCATTCTATCTAATAAGTTATGGGTTTATGACAATTTAAAATGATTATACTCTATTCCACGGTTTAAATGTCCTTACTAAAGCCTAACTTGGTTCGCTTGGGAAATTTAATTTGAATTCCCGAAAAAAAAAACAACTTTTCATTGATCATTTTATTGTAGATAAACACGATAAAAATGAAACAAAAAATTTTATTAGTTAACTTATTTCAAATCCATAGTAACAAAATTGTATTACTGTCTGCGAATAAAATTAAGAGAGATGATTAGGAAATAGCATGTAAATCAAGATATCGTCTGTAAAGCCACCAAGGGTTTGAGGTAGTCAGTGGTGTAAAAAATTGAATATTTTAAATTATTATTTATTTTATTTATTTATTTATTTATTTATTTATTTTCCATAAAGTTTTTTCCATATGGTTTAATTAAAGGAATTAAACCTGTTTAAAACAAGTTTAAAATGTTTAAAACATATGTTTAAATTAAACTAATAAAAACATGATTTTAAACATGGGAACACTTGTTTAAAACAGTTCAAACTGTTTTTTTTTTCATCCCTGTATTTTTGATACAAACGCACTTTTTTCAAAATGATTTGCCCTAAATATGAAGCAAAAATGAATTTCGAAATAAGAATTTTGGACTGAAACAAACGAAATTCATAAGTGGTAAGTGGAGTTACCACAGTATTTACTATCAAATTTGCCATCAAACTCATCAAAACAAAATGTCAATTATTTTGTTTCATAAATTAACCGAACAGACTATAAAATTCTTACATATACGGGTAAAATCACAATGCATTATTTTATTATTTAACACTTGATAGAGTTGCAGTTAACAGGATTCGGATATTTATGAAAAATGTTCATTTAATTTATAAAAGATATTTATTCTAAACACTAGTTCCCAGCGTTCCCACCATCATTATAAACTTATTATAAAATAACATTCAAACAAAAAATTTTCGTTTAAAGCCGGATTTCCACCAAAAACGGACTAAACTGCAATTCGTATCGATTTCAACAATACTTCAACTCTTTAAAAAACAATAGGGTACTTGACTGAAGTTACAAAAATATTCTAAAAGCATTGTTTTTCCATATCAGTTAAGTGATTTTTTTTTATTTTCGACAGATTCTGTAAAAAATCATCAAAAAAAATAAATAACCCTACAATTTTAAATGAGAAAAAGGCGGGAAAAACAACTCACTATAGTGACGTCACATTTTGAAGCAACTAAACGTCAATGTCAATATTTATAACCTTAAAGCTTTGATTATATTCATAAAATGTCAAAGTAAAAGCAAGTATTGCAGTTCAAATTTCATGTCCATCGAATGAAGAGTGCCCAAGTTTTGGTTTCACTATGTTTAAAAAATGTATTTCGAGATAATCGTGTTTGAACTGCCATTTTATTTATTTTTATTTATTTATTTATTTTTTTTTTTTTTATTCGTATACCTGAATACATGTAGAAAAACCTTTAAAATTGCATTTTGTTTGCTTTTTTCGTTTCCACAAAAAAATTTTTAAAAAAAAGTCTATAATTTTCTAAAGTAGAGCTAGATGTAACGCCTTTAAGGGGGGAGTTCAAATAAAAAAGCAACTTTTTTATTTATGATTATTTTGCTTGTTGAAATTTTTTTTCAAATTAGGGAGGGTTTCAAATAGAAAATTTTGTTTTTGAAACATTCATTACTCTTCCTTGTAGGGGGGGGGCCTTTTTCTCAAGTTTTTAAGCGTTTACAAGGAACGCCATATCTCAAAAAGTAATGAATATTTTTTAAATATTTTTTCATTATTTTATTCCTAAAGGACCTGTCCATAAAGCTGAGTATGGGTTTCAGGTAATTTTAAAAATTAACTATAAAATTGTAATCCCAAACTTCTAAAAATTACAAAACCCAATTTTTTATTAAAAAAAAAAATGTTTAAAATTAGTTACAATTGTTCAAATGGAAAAAGCATACTCCACTTTATGCGCAATATGTTAATGAACAAAATTTTAAAAAAATTAAGGTTCTATCTTTTCTAGAACTTGAGATATGATTTTCCTTGTCGGGAAAAACACAACTTTCGAGAAACGGTAAAAAACAAAAATAATAACAAAAGAAGCGGTTTACTCACTGTTTATTAAAACGTTTACAAAGGCATACAAATAAAAGAACATTATTTCAGTGCATACTATAACACTCATGTACTCACCAAAACTAAATATTACTGATAAAATCGCGAGGGGGGGGGGGCGAGCGTTGTCTGCAAAGGAGCAGCAACTTGGCTATGCAGCGGCTCACAAATAAATATTTTTCTACTTGAAAAAAAATTTTTTTGGCCATGATTTATATATCACCGTGTTTGTAAAGTACCACAGAACAAAATAAAAACAAAAAACGAGATTCGAAAAAAATTAGTTTATTAGCCGTTTCTGGCGTGAACTCCTGCCTTAAACAAATTCAACTATTTCGTTTAATGTAAATCCGATATTATAGTCGACTTGTCATAAATATCGAAGTTCCAGTAACTTTCAATTCTTCAATTAACTTTTTGTATTCCAAATGGCATGGTTTGGCCAAGTATTTTTTTTTTAATGATATGCACACATGAATACACCTCTAAAATAGATAAGACGTTTGTACCATTTGAAAATACATAATAGACTGCTTGGTGGCTTTCGACAATCGTAGTACTATTACAACATGATAAGAGTTCTAATTAATTCGTTTTATAAATATAGTAATTATTATTATCTTTGCTCGTTATAAAACAAATGTGTTAAATACCTCTTAAAGATAACGAGAAAACATTTTTTTAATGGAGATATTTGGTGAACTTCAATTGTATATGACATTAAATGCAATTTTGCGGTGATTTGGTGGTATAATTTAACTAGTTATTTTTTGTTCATGTGCAGATATTAGTTTTAAATTCCAAATTGCACCTTTTTCTAAATCAAATGTTTAGCCTTTTCTAAATAAAATTCAAACTTTTGCAAATCAAATTCATGCTTGTGAAAATTCAAATATCTACTTAATAAATCTCTAACACTGACTGACTGACTGACAGACAACGCACAGCCTAAACCGTTGGGTTTAGAAGCATGAAATTTTGTATAAGAATTCCCTATGTAATGTAGGTGAGCACTAAGAAAGGATTTTTGAAAATTCGTCCCCTAAGTGGGTTAAATAAAGAATGAAAATTTGTATAGAAATTCCTCATTTTTGAAGTTAGAAACATATAAAAATATGCTACTATGGCTATTAAAATAAATAATATTTGATAAATCTTTAACACTGGCTGACCATCCTGAGATGTTGCCGATGGTATAATCTATTTCACTTTAATTTAAGCATGATTCATCACTTACGAATTTAAGGAATTCCAATTTTCTTAGCTTTATCTCTTTCATTGTTGCAAATGCGTAAATTTTAAATTTGCAGTTTGTTTTTAGAAAAGAATAGAAGATTGATTTGTTTCGAATATAAGAATTATTTAATTTTTTAACGAAGATTCATGCTCAATTGTATTTGAAACGGGGTATAAATCCCATCGGGTGGGTATACGGCTAGTTTCTACATAATTATTTTACTTTTTCCTCATAAAAGTGCCTCTCAACAAATTTTGGCAACTAAATTTCTTTTTAAGCCAAAAAATTGCAAATTTTTTCAGTTTTTCGAACTTTTGCAACTGTAAGTAGAGTGATAGCAACTTGAATTGAGAATGGAGGGGAAGTTAAAAATCAATGGAATGAGTTAAAATACAGCAGTGTTATTAAGATACACGAAATAGGGGAACATAACTAAATTTGAAATAAGGACAAATAGATAATGTTCATAGTGATTTAGATAAAGTTAAAAAATAAATAAAGTCTGTCAGTAGATATAACCGATATAACTACAATAAAACAGCTGATATTTTAAAAAAAATACCAGTGGTTCTTCATTAATGGTTCTATTTAACTATGTATAAAATACGATAAAATTCTTAAAAAAAAAAAAATTATTTTCAGGCTTTAGGCCTAATTTTAGAATTTTTAGTTTAAGTAAAAAAACTTATAATACATGTAACCGATTGTTACATTTACAAATACAAAGGAACCGCTTTTATTATAATTTTATAAACATTATGTAGTTTACTTATAGCGGCGCCCCTTTGTATTTATTTCTTAAAATCAGGATTTCTTGGAAAGTATATGAGTACAATTAATTGTTAGATGATGCCAATTATTAGAGTGTAATAAAATAATTTAAATAATACTTGCACTTTCTTCTTATTTTTATAAATTTCTAAAATGTGAATATAAAAGAAAAATAAAAATTATTTATGTAGGAAATTTGCATGTTTTTAAACATTTTTGTTCAGTAACCCAAAATGTGGTAAATTTGATACAAGGTTATTGTTTAAAGTCAGAATTTACAATTTATTTTTGTGATTTTTTGCCATAATGAACCTATATTTTTTTATATAGATTCTACAGCTGTTTGGGGTTTCTGGTTTTTAGTTTTATGTAGGTTGTACATATGTAAGATTTTAGTAGTTAAAATGCGGCATAGTAAATAAAAAAGACGTATATATGATTTTTCTATACTGGGTTTACCTATTTTTCAAATATAAACTGACCCATTCGGACTTTGGACTCTCAATTCATCTTGTATTTATTCTATATAATAATAAAGAAAATTTAAGATTAAGTGCTTTCGTCAGAGAAAAATGTTACATAACGTTATGTAACGGAGCTTATACCGTTACAAGCCGTAGGACCTTAATTGAAAAAAGTAACACGTGTTAAATATTAAAACTACGGTTTCTAACATGTTTTCTTTTTTGCTCTTTATTTCATAATTTCTAAATACGGGTGTACTTCAGAAGTTACGAATTTATACCGTAAAAAGCTAGAAAGAAAAATCGTATTAAAATGTTTTAACGCGCAATAATTTTTTCAAATCAGAGCTCTCTGGACTGTAACGGTGCAAGCTTCGTTACGTAATGTTACATAATATTTTTCTTTCGCGAATGTTTCATTATTAACTTCATAAAAAAATTTTTATATGTATGTAATAAGATTTTCATTGGAAAAATATTCTTTTTTTTACCTAATAGAACAATTTTTAGGCTAATATTCAAAGATTTATTTTATTTAGAAAATGTGAAAAAACACTTCAAGTAAAGCAAGTATCTATGTAAATTGTTAAGTTTTTTTTCTGTACAAAACATATTTGCTTATGATATTAAGTTGTTTACTAAAAGAGTACATAATTTTTTTAAAAATTCGTTTAACAATTCAATAATCAATAAGGACAAACACAACTGAAAGTATTTTTCAATTATATTATTTATTTTTCAACCTATTTATTTGTTGTGTAAGTAAATAAAAAGGGCTAGAAAAGGATATTTAAAATTTATGACTTTATTTTGATCAATTTCATGTATTTGTACTCTATGTACTGTTAATCCTGGTGAATCATACGTCGTTAGTAATTGTCAGGCTCAGTAGTCATCCACTTTCAAAACAAAGTTCAAACAAACAAAGCAATTCAAAAATTTTAACAATTAAATTTCTTATTTACCTTATGTCTACCGTTAAATAACCTTTGATCTTTCGATATTTTTACAAACTACGTAAAATAATTAGTAATGCTCAGAAATAAAATCTCATTTCCAAGTCTTTCAAACGTTTTTTTTTTTTTTTTAATTATAAATTTCTAGGTAGGTATTCAAATTTTTAGCTCGTTGTACATGTTATCAAATTCGGTTAATTTTTTTAAATCATTTTCTACAGAAACTAAAATAAATTTTGTAGTAGCTACTTAGCTAGTAGTAGAAGAAATCTGAAAAACGCGTTGTACTTTAGTTAATAAAACCGCACGCAGATGGCTCTAGTCATAAATACCTTTAAATGCATGTCGTTTTTAATTTATTCAAAAAAGAAAAAAAAACAAAAAACAAAAAAAAAACATGAAATATTGAAATTTTTGTTATTCACTCTCTTTTATTGATGAAATTTTATTTGACCTGAGGAATCATTTCCTCATGTTTCAATACATGAGGCACTTTCTTGCATATTTAGCATATTCCTAGAAACCGTGTAAATTGAGAAAAATCAAAATTTTGCATAAAAATTTTTGATGATTTCATGCCCTGGAGCGTGTACATCGATGCAAAAAGAAAATTAAAACTTTTTTCCTTAGACTTAGATTATGAACACAGATAAAATACACCAGAATCTACCAATTCTAATAGATAGTCAAATACTCTTAGGATTATGAAGCAGTAGAAAATAGTTATTATTTACACGTAAGGCCCTCCCCGACATTATTTGTTTACTGATATTTGATGGTTGAGTGATACTGATGGATACTAATTACTAATTACTTAATGTCCCAACTAAATACCACAACTATACAGTTTTATTCTAAAATAGAAATTATGTATCATAATTATTTTATTACCGAAAATAGGTACGATTAAAAAAAGATACTGGAATGTATGTTTGACTACATAGGCATACTACCACACTGATATGTTACATCAGTTACATAAGTTTCAAAACTCGATGACACATTTATTTCGAAACTAGCCGTACCCGCGACGTCATTCGCGCAAAGCATTGTTATAAACTCAATGAGAAGTATGTAAGTTTAATAATTATACAGAACTTGCAAAGAATAATAATTTTTGTGTAATGCATGCACATGCTCAAAATGGTTTTTCTATTTTCCCGGAGTAAAAAGTATCTTAAATGCTGACCCAAGTAATAGGTTATCACCACACCAAATTTCATAAAAATCCATCCAATAGTTTTTGCGTAATATGTGCACATGCACAAAATGGTTTTTCTATTTTCCCGTGGGAATGAGGCATTTCCCGGAGTAAAGAGCATCTTAAATGTTGCCCTAGGTAATAAGTTATCACCACACCAAATTTTATTATAATCCGTCCAATAGTTTTTGCGTAATGTGTGCACATGCTCAAAATGGTTTTTCCATTTTCCCGTGGGAATGAGAAATTTTCCCGGAGTAAAAAGTATTTTTTATAACACCTGCTTCTAAAGTTCAATATTCGAGCGTTGTGTAGTGGGCGTAAAGAGCAGTTTTTTATATCATTGTAAAACAAATGACAGTAACTGTGCGCGAAAGTACAAGTGTGCGTGAAAGTAGCTAAAACTATGCGAGAAAATAATGATATTCATTTATCAATGATAATCATATTCAAATTAACATGGAAACGATCAACAAATTAATAAAAAAAACAACAACGTTCTACAAATTAATAAAAATTGCTTAAAAATAATTAATTTTTTTCTCTCTATTAAACTTTAGAAGCCGTCGTTATAAAAAATTATGTTCGATACGTATGCGTAAAGAGAGGTATTCGGTAGGCTTAAATTGGGGCACTCGCTAAAGGGACTGACGTATACACAACGAGATCTCGTGCGCTTACGCACTCGATCTCGTTGTGTATACGTCAGTCCCTTAGACTCGTGCCCGAATTTAAGCCTACTAGAATACCTCTCTTTACGCATATGTATCGAAAATAACTATTAGATGTTGACCCAGGTAAAGAGTTATCAGCACACCAAATTTCATTAAAATCCGTCCAATAGTTTTTGCGTGATGCGTGAACAGACAGACAGACAGACAAAAATTCTGAAAATCGCTGTTTTGGTATCTACATCGATAACTATTTACAGTACTAGTACAATTTTCAAAAAATATTCCATGTACAGAAATGATTTCCTTACAATTTTATTACAATATGTATAGATTTCAGCATCCTTATGTGATTTCTAGTATTTTTCGCGACTGGAACTGAATTTTTGAAACGCCAAGAATCACATCGGAATCAGAATTAGCAACCAAAACTATACGTTTTATAATTATTCACGAAGTTTTATTTATGCGGTTTTATTATACGGTCCCTAACCTCCGCATAAAGAGTTTTCGCTGTATTCCCTAAATAAATATGAAAATCTTATTTCATTTTCGAGTTGCATGCGTACTCACCTAGTCGATTACTACTTTTTACTTACCCTTACATAAAACTTTTCCTCCTTCCACATTTTCTGTATAAAGTGCAAAAGGTTTCAAAAAAAAAAAAAAAAAAAAAAAAAAAACGCCAAATTTTGGTATATTTATTGTTGTATTTGTATTGTATATGAATAATGAAATAATTATGATATGTGTGTAATAACACTGAAATAACTACTTCAAATGCATTTAACTACAAGCAGCGTACAATTCGAGTATAGAGTCAATCGTTTTACGCTGCTAACGACTGCTCGCACGGAAAAATGTATCAATTCAATTTAATTATCGTTTTTGTTATTTATTTTTTTCTCAATATACATGGATTAAAAAATATAGAAAAACAATGGTCACCGCGCACATGCTACTTACTATACACAAAACAAATTTACATTAAAAAAAATACAGTCGTATAAAAAATTATCCAAACAAACAAGCCTGACAGACCAAAATTTTTCTACACTAATCCATCATCATTTTAAATAAACGTTTTGTCATCAATCAAACGTAAATTAATATGGCAAAAAAATTAATAAATAAAAATCTGTGTAGTTATTTAAAAGTACAGTATGATTGAAAGAAATGTTAACAGTCAAGCGATCATTTTGTGTATTGTGTTTTCGTAGGAGTATATACATGGCTTATTACAAATATGCAAATGTTTTTCTAAAAAAATTGTGGACGGCCATTCATTTTAATGTATTTAGGACCACAAGAATGTGTAAATATTGACGTCATACATCAAACTTGTCAGTTTGGTTTAATAATGCCGCTCATTTAATTGCGCAAATATCTGACGCAGGTGTATAAACGAAAGGTTATCGGGTGTCAGTTCCCGATTTCGATGAAACTTGTTATACGTATAGTACAAGGAAAGATAACAGACCCTATTTAAGGGATGAAATTAACCCTCAAAGATACGACAAAATTTTAATTTTATTTGATTACTCGAAATGAAATTATCGCTCTAAAATTTTGCTTGCCCGGTGTGCACTTGGTGAAGGTACGACAGGCATGATGAAATTATGGCTTCTGATCTTTGGAACCCTAAAAAGGATCTTAAAATTTACTAAACATTGTACTAAGAAAAGAGAGACTAATATTTAATATACCAAAGTAGAAACAGATATAAGGATGGATTTTTGGAACGCCGTCCTATTCGCTCCCGAAACTGATTTAGCATTCCCGCCCGCTCCCAACACTGAGAAAAATTCTAAAATCCCACCCAATTTATCAGTTTTAGTCCTGTTCCCAGTAGCACTCGGTTTTCACTCCGCGTCCCGATACACAGTTTTTACCCCTTCCCCCTCTAGTAGGTCTGTTCCTGGACTTATACACATACGCAGGAAATTCTCTGAAAGCAAACAGTTGTTACAATTCAAAATTTTTTTCTGTCTACTATAGTTTTCGAGTAATCTAGCAAAATTAAAATTTTACTCTTATTTTAAGGAGTCATTCCCCCCCTTAAATGAGTACGGTGATCGATAAAAAAAAATAGGGATCAGTTTCATCAAAATCCGGAACTGACCCCAGAGAACTTTTCCTTGTTTGAATTTTAAGTGGACATTATTAAACCAAAATAAAAAGTTTCCAAGTACTATCGAATGAGTTTCAGTTCTTTCAATCATACTATACGTTTTTTTTTAGTGATGCTTCGAACACAAGAAACATAATTTTTAATTTTAATGATTATACAGAGATTGAAATTAAAGACGCGTTCACATTATACACTTTATTAAAATGTGACTGACTGATCGATTTTCGAGACTTGTGAATTGACCGTTTTGTTTGTGGACGAGTGTTCGGAGCATCTTATTGGCATTAACATTTGTACTTTCTCTTAATAAAAAATATATTTTGTTCTTACGGTAGTATTTTAAACTAAATTAAACTAAATTAAAGTAAAACAGTTATGTGTTATATGATACAATTATTTTTTTTCTCTCTTATTAAAGCAAATATTTGCAATAAACCCATCTCAGTCATAAAACATATTCAAGAAAAAACAATATTACAATAAACTCCCTGCTATCTACAAATTTATTTTACAGGGATTTTTTTATTTTATTATAAAGATATAAGATAGATCAATATTAAAGTTGGCAGTCCGTACTGAGGATAAAATTAAAATAAAACGTAAAAATTGATCGTTTAAATTATTGTCTAATTGTTTAAGGATATCGTTTGAACTAGATTTTTTGAAAAATCGACTTATTTTTCAACATTCCACTTTTCTCGAAATCATATTTTTTTAAACGACTACTATAAAAATTGCCCTAATTTTTGTTAGTGTGATTCTGGCTTTATGTATTGTATAATTTAATTAATCAGTGCGTGTCAGACCACGCATAAATTTGGATTCCGTAATTATTTCAAAATCAGATGGTCTTAGAAATATTTTATCTGCCCAACTTTTTGAAATTAGAAGTAATGTGATTTCCGAAACAATTTTAAGGTTATATTTGGAACAACGGCATTCAGATAATTCAATAATTCATTTAGTGTAATGTTGACAATCGAAACTTGTAAAGAGGTTAATACTTTGCATTAAAATAAAATGATACTGCGCAATAACACTTACAGGTCTCTACATAATATTTACAAATTGCGCCATATATTTCAAAAAACTCTTAAGTGACACAATATATTGTACAGTCAATATAGTACAATAAAACCTACAGACGATTCAGAATACTGTACAATATTACTGAGAGTCTAGGACAGTTTAAGTTACCAAGCCAATCAAAATTTGTAGAAAAAATGAAATTTCGCATTTAAATAAAAAGATATTGCATAATAACACCTAAATATATAATAATATTGACACATTCCATCATATATTTCAAACAGTATTTAGTCGACACAATATATTGTACAATGTTTCAATATAACCTTTAGACGATCCATACTATTGTATACTAAAATGCACAAAATTAAGATCGGATAAAAATTTAATCAGTTCTAAGACGTTCGATAATATTGGACAATCATACCAAGCATATTGTGCAATTTTATTGAAATTCTCTGCGTATAGAGAAATTGAAAATTTCAATTTAAAATTAAAACAGACAATTAAAGCTGATTTGACATTGCACAATACTATTGAATGTCTACTGTCTAGCGGTTGCATTACGACAATTTTTGTGGAAATCGTTTCAGAAAATGTAATTTCAAACTTTACATGCAAAATTTGATTTGAAAATCTAGATCAGACGATACCCTCGTTTTTCTTACCCATTTAAGAAAGGAGTGGGGAATCTATTAGTGCGCATGACCGCGCATATACACATATCAAGCTGATACGTTAGATTTCGTCCCTCTTTTGATTCCTGTCTTAAAAAATGTTGTGTTTGCATAGAAAACAGATTGCATTTTAAAATTTCATTTAAATTCAGTCTCACATTTTCTTTTTTTCAAAAGAAACAACTCTGGAAATTATTTTGATAGCAATATGTATATAGATTTTTTTACTTTTTTTTACAAATTTTTTACATCACAAATATTTTTCAGTCCAATTAAATGATTTTTTTTCTAATTTGAAGCTCGCTCTTACACATCTAATTTTCTAAATATTTAAACAGTACCAATGCCAATAATTTGATCTGAACTCTCAAATTATTTTGTACAAAAACGAAACTAACGAAAAAGAAAAACAAAAGGGGCGCAAAAAAACAATGAGTAACAAATAACACAAGCATAAACTTATTTGGTATAACGATAAGGCCTCGTTGGCTACTTATTTTTACTTTGTTTATGTGTGGATCGATTGACCAATGAATATGTTGCACTTATAAAAAATTTGAGCACCACATTTGGTTTTAAATTCATATAGATTTAATTCAATAGAACTTATTCACCAAGAAAAAAAAAAGAAAAAAAGTAAAACAAAACAACACAGAATAATTACGAATATGAATATTTACGTTCATTCACAATATTTGCATGCACATTCACAGTTCAATGCAAAAATTCTTCACTGTCGATGTTTTTGATTTTTGTTATTTTGACTTAAAATATCTAAAAAACGTATTAATAAAAAAATTTTACAGTTTATATATTACAATATTGAAAAATCGCTGTACATATTCTCCGTATAACGGATTTCATATTTAACAATTAATTAATTATTAAAAAAAATAATAATATAAATTTTCTTTCATTCTTTTTTTCGTATTTATCATTTTTTAAAGAATAAAGAATTTTTTTTAATTTTAAAGACTAAAAATTAAATTGTATATGATAAAAATTAAATAAAGAAACAAAAATACTGCAATGTGCAACATTTTTTCATGTTGGTATATTTATACGGAGTGTTCAAGGTCATATGAAGCACAAACGCTATTAAGATATTAGTCATTACTGTTAAAATTATTGAAAACAAATTTATAAAATGTCGCAACTTTCGTCCGAATACTAAATAGTGGAAAAAACGTCATTCTGATACATGACGCATTTATTCACTTAAAGAAAACTGAATTTTAAATAACATTTCCTGCGAACTATTACGTTATTACATGCCATAAACATATTATGAATGCACAGATACACAGGCATGCAGCTACATAATCATGATACGCGTACTGCTTAAAAGAATATTTTTAAAATGTTCAGCTAATTGCTAATATTTTACCTAATTTTTTTTATGTATTTGTCATATTTTACTTTTATATAAAAGTACTAAAAAATGAAAAACTGGTGTTTTAAAATATTTATATATAATCATAATTTTGAAAAGGGAAAATCAAGTATTCCAATTTTTTTTAGTTTCATAATTATATCGTGTGGGGCATTGAGGAGAGAATCGACTAGAGAATGCCGTGTATTACAAATGCATTAAGGAATTGACTGATGGGATTACTTTAATGGTGGTCAAACCATTAATTTAATGTGAATTTAATGGTTTATCTAATATTTATAAGCAAATCTCCGTGGTTACAAGTTGGGTTTACTAAAATGGAGTCATGCTTCAAAATTTAATGCCTGTGATATCTCTAGGATATATATATATATATATACATATATATATATGTTAATATGTTCAATTCAGTACTCAGTGGTGTGGGGTGTCATTTAAAAAGTCTTGTTATAGAGAATAAATAAATAAATATATATATATATATATATATATATATATATATATATATATATATATATATATATATATATATATATATATATATATATAAAATACCGAGTAATTCGCCGAATATGCAGGTATTTGACGAGGGTACTGAACAAATATTCGGTATTCGGCGAACGGACGAATAGGGTATTCGTTGCAAGGCTGGTAAAAATATTAGAAATTAGAAAAATTAGCAATTACATCATCTATAAACAATTCTTAGGTCAAAGTAGCCAAACTGATTCAGATGTGATTATTTTCCGTATTTGGATTTTTTACAGTTTTAAGTTTCAATTCAACGTCAAAAATGATTTTTGTTATCTAAATTACGGATTTGTGAAGCATCAAAAAAAATTTAGTATACGTGATGACGTCATCAGTTTAATTTTTCTATTAAATTAAACGGAATAAAATGAATTACATCTGTTAGTGAAATTTGGCTAATTTGAGTGTAAAATTGTCATCTGATGTTATACCTGTTGGACTGAACCGGACCGCTTAGTAATTAGTGATTAATAGCAAGTAGAACGTATTAGTATAACAGAAAAATACATAGCTGTGGTAGGTATATGTAAGTATGTAAAGTAATAAAGATAAATAACCTCTACGAATATTGTGTATTTATATAATACATAGATAATATATATACTCCCAAAAAAAAACTACCGATTAAACGGGGTGTATAGGAATTCCGGTATAAATAGGAACAAAACCAATAATTTCTTTCAATTACTGTAATTTTTAGATTATAGCTTAAAGACGGTTATATTTGAATTCGTCATGAATTACAATTAGTAAATAGTATAAAATAAATTTAATTAGTGTTAAAAATCAGTACTAAAATAGCACAAAAATTAGCTTATCAAAAGTTGTTTCGTAATTTGCTTAAACTGTGTTTATGTTCAAAAGGGTGGTAAATTTGAAATATTGGATTCTTTATTTATTCAGAATATGTAAAATTATGCCAATTGTTTACAGATATTTTGTATATTTGTCTAAATTACTAATTGGTGTGAATAGGTCCAAAATTGGGGATCACTGGAAATGAAAGCAGGGCAATCGAAACGGATGCAGCATGAATAGAACGCGTATCAGATCAATAGGAACGCTAGAGTCGGAATAAGAATTACTTTGAAATGACGTACCAGGCCTAACCAAAATTTTAAGAATATTTAGATCATTATAATTCAAAATTAACACGTATATTTGTTACCTATATTTTAAACACTTGATGTTTTGTTCAAGATGTTTAATATCGCCTAAGTAAGTTTAAGAGTATTCTAGAAGGCTTGTTAGAAATAAAATATGTAGAAATAAATTTATTACAAACTTCTAGTAAAAGTCAGATATGTACATTAAATATGTACATTAGTACTATGCATAACATACATGGGATACATTAGTACCAACCCTAGAGTAATAGAGGCACAGCAACTATTTCTATCATGAAATCTGCAGTGTGCATTTTTGTGTACCTTAGGCAACTTAGTAGTCACTTTCTCACTGGTACTCGATGAATGCAGGTCAATTACAAGACAATGGATTTGATTGTTATTGGCATTGTTACGTCCCCATACGGAGCGTTGTATTATCATACATATGTATGCGAAGTACGGTCACGTAACGGCCACTACTACCAATGATTACTAACACAAATACATAATATCGCATCAATACAAAGTAAACACCGTGCACGTATATAACATATTTTCTATTTCTTACTGGTTACACTGGTTCCAGTAGTATAGATAGATATGTTGTCTCTATTACTTTATAGTACCAACCAAGTGTCTTAAATATTATGTAATGTAATGTAAGCGTGACACATACGTACAAATGGTTTTTTATTTGTCAAACGACTGCATCGGAGAGTTTAAGTTTATGATATATACATTTATGATATATACAACGCCTATTTTTTTCAATTTCCTAGCTAAATAAAAAAGAAAATGGATTTTTAAAATGATAAGTATGAAGAATAAGCGACCGGAAATAATACCAATCCATTTTTCATCGTCTAGTAGATAAAAAAAGGTATGAAAATCTACAACAAAATTGAAAATCGTTCCGTTTCACGACAAACTAGGGTATTTTCGTATCATAAAGTATTTTTTAGAACTGTAAGTAGCTTTATATCTTTATTACTTTACGTACCTATATATACAGTACGTACTAGGGATGTTATGGATATCCGTAACCGTAACCGAAACTACCGGATATCCGAAATAATTACATATCCGAAACCGAAACCGTATCCGAAAATAAAAGTTTCGGATTTGTTTCGGATAATAACAGACAACTGCCGTTGGAGTACTGAGGTTAAATCAAAGCGAATTTTTGCTACATATATTTCTCTTGATAGATTTGCGTCGATTTGTGTTTGGCGTTCACTTTTTGGGGTAAAATTTTCCCCTTTTTTCTAAAAAAAATGTTCATTTAAAGCAATTATCCGTAAACGTAACCGTATCCGAAACATTATCCGATATTATTACATATCCGTAACCGAAACCGAAACCGAAAAAAATGTTTTTAAATATCCGTATCCGTATCCGAAATTTCATATCCGTAACATCCCTAGTACGTACCTACATGTATTTGTTTGTTCTACTAATGCGTTCTATTTGCTACTAATCACTAATTACTAAGCCATCCGGTGTGAACAAGGTATAAAATACGTTGGCCGAAATATGGACAACTACAGAAGTTTCATTTATTTTGTAATAATAATCAATTATAAACAATTTAAACTATTTGAAAGAGTCGACTGCTTCATATGACCTTAAACGCAATACTTTGATGTTTTATCAAAATTTGACATGTAAAATAGTAATAAAAAATAAAAAAAAATTTGAAATCACTAACTAGATCTAATCTTACTATTAAACTGACTTTTGTATTAAAGTGGCTCTTATCCTCTTGCATTATTTTGTCTTTTAACTTGCTATTAAATTTAAAATATAGTTACTATAGCAACCATCGTGGTTATAACCATCTGACAAATATCCCGATAAACATCAAATCATTCATTACAAAAATCCCAAAAATTTTTTTTACATTTTATACTATTCTAATGTCAAATTATCTTGATAAAAACACCATCTATTTTTGGAAAATTGTACTCAGAAAACTGTATCATGCCTTGTAGAAAAAAATAAAATAAAACACATGACAACAAGAAATAATATGTCTTTTTTAATATATAATAAAAATCCACAATTAAAAAATAAAATATAAATAATATGGGGATTTTTAAAAAGAATTGAAAACACTGTACATATCTGTGGAACAAAAACAGATAATAACAGAACCATTTTCGAAATTTTTATTGCAATTTTTAAAAAAAAAAAAAAACATCTGTAAAAATATATCATCTGTCTGTGTCTTGTCTCGCGCTGATTTTTACCATACAAATTATCCAAAGATATACATTCAAATGTTCAAAGCCATGTGAAGCACCTCATCGTACAACGATCGGTAATTACCTCACATGACTTTGAACACATTGTATCGTTTGTTTTAATACTTAAAAATGAAGGTGATTTTATATTGGAACGCTATCTACGTGATTATAAATAATATTTATTTACAAAAATTAGTTTTGTCGGCCACAATGGCACTATTTTTTGTTTTTGTTTTTTTTGTATTCTTATCTAAAAAATACAGTTACACAATATGTGTAGTTAATATTAAACTTTTTGTGATCCATTGTTTTTTAATTTCAGTTATTTTTATATTTTTAAAAAAATAAAAAAACATCATTTGTATTATTTTTGTTAAGATGTGTTTTTTCAGCAAAAAATCTTTTGCAGTTTTATCGTTCGTATTAATTTTTTTTTGCTTTTTATCCGCTAGATGGAAGAGTCGACGTTATTAACCCGTTATGACCCATACACGTTTCAATCAGTTTGATTTTGATAAGATTTTACAATAAAATTCGAAATAACTAAATTGTAACAAAGAATCCGATGTAACAGTGATTCGTTCCGACTTCAAATAACAAGTACTTGAAAACTAGGAGGCGAATGATTTTTGGTGGTGACAGCGGTCGACAGATAAAGTTAAATAAAAGTTTCGAACTATAAGATCTTCCCCAAAATTCGTTACGAAACATGCGAGAATGTGTTTGGTCACACAACAAAACTACGTCTCAATTCATTTATTTTTCGATTTGATTCAAATTTCAAGTCAAATCAAGTTAATTTTTCTGTAATTTTAGAAAATTTGTGAAAACTAACGAAATTCAAATCGAATCAAAATAAAATCTATTAGAAACACAAAAAAGTGTCAACTCTATTGCTTGAGGAAGAAAGCACCAAAATACCATGGATGAAAACCATAACGTGATTCTAATGCGCCAATTTCAGAAATAGAACTGAATCTTTGGGACATAGAAACTCCTCTCAATGACTCCGAATTATTTTATGGTCTCACTAATTTAAGAAAGACCTCCCACTTATCAAACTATTAATAAAATAAATATAAAATTCCAACGAGGTTCATACAATGTTGGGTCATAATGGGTTAACTCGTCGTCATCATTTATGAAAATTTGTTTACAGCAAGAAAATATGTTCTGAAAAAAACACATCTGCCCCGAAAAACTATAGACAAATGTTTTATACAAATAAAAATTTTGAAAGAAAACTATCCACTTTGGTTTTTTACAATTTTCAAATTTTTTGCTCGTATAAAACAAATTCTTATCGCGTAATGTAACGAAAAATTTTTAATAAGTAAAAAAATTTAAGACATGAAAAAACAGACCTCGGATAATTAAAATTTTTTAAAGGCACCTATGATTCACTGGTGTTAACTCGATGACCATTCTACATACATGCAAAATATGAATTTTGTATTTGTTACTTTGTAAGCTCAAATATAATATTGAGCATATTGAGTATCATATTGAGTACATTTCATACATAATTTCGAAAAAGAACTATATTATTGTTTGTGCGTTGAATATTGCGAGTTTCTCAATACTGAGGCAGCGCAATATTTAACGCACAGACTTACTTGAGTTTCTTTAAATAAACAATTTGGCACTAATATATTTTTTGAGCTGTATATTTTATACTTCCAAAAAAAGGGCCCATAACCTTTTCTTTTATGTAATTTCACTATATTCGTACTGCGCACGCGTAATTATAAAAGTCTGTTTGCGTGTAAATTGGGCTAATCATTATTATAATCATTATTATTGGGTTAATCATAATTTTAAATTCAAGAATATATTTCGATTTTTAGAAATTAATTTGAATCTGGATTTTTATTTAAATAGCATAATTTTAACAATTTTTTTAAATCACTTATTTAAAAATTAAAAAATAAATATTGATTCATATAACCTCAATTTTTTGATCAACAACTATCGTTCAAAAATCACTATTTTTCGTTGAATCATTCAGAATCGATTGAAGTCTACAAAAAATACAGATTTAACACACTATTTATTTAATGTAACACATTAATGATCATGTGCATCAAAATGGAGCCCAACGTGGGTCCAGTAGTTTACAATGCATGCTATGTTGTATATGCTTTTTTAAACAATGGTCGTTAACGTGTTAAATAAATATCAGTGTGAATCAGACAAGTTTCACTATATTATTGGAATAATAAATATTTGTAGAAAAATCCTTGCAATATAAAAGTTATAATTTTATAATATTGCTAATACAGTTAAAATAGTATAAATTTGTATATTGTTTGAGAAATCGTTAAAAAATAAATAAATAAATAAAAAATAAATAAATAAGATTTAGTAAGCATTTGATTCTGAATTCACCAAAAATAAATTTGGACCTTCTGTAATCAAAGAGTACAAGAGAAAAATTTGATAACTGCATTTTTTTTTTTTTTTGCATTTTGAGTCCGAATTTGTTTTTACTCTTACATTTAGGAAATTCGTGGCTGGTTGTCAAGTTCTTTTCCTGTACCCTTCAATTTTTATTAATATCAAAATAAAGAAAAAGTTATAAACGCAGGTACATGCATATTTTATTAAAAATTTTTTTGATTTTGTATACAATTTATTGTCTAAATTATTTCCAAATTAAATTTTGGAAAAAAATAATGCTAAAAATTCTGAAAATAAATATCAACCTAGGATAGATGTGTGAATTTTCAAAATTCAGTATTTACCTAATTTAAATTTGTTTTATTTTCGTTGATTATTCTGCAATGTATCACTAGATGGCAGACGAATTAAGATACATTCATATCTACAGACACTGAACGTCACAGACACGTATCGTGGCAGACACGAGATTTTAAAAAGTATTCATATACACAGACAATTAGCAGACAGACACAGACAGCAGATACTATACATATAGCACATATAAGTATGTATCAGTGAATTACAAAAATTAAATTGTAGCAAATCTGACAACGTTATGTGACTTTTATACTGAAGATTATTCCGAAATTGCGTTATTATTTCCGAAATTGCGTTACTTTTGATTATCGTCAAATTTCTTATCAGTGTGATTGTGGAGAAATGTACATAACCTAAAAAATTCGATTAAATGTTTGTATTCATATCTTATATAATTAACAGAAAATGTTTATTTTCTAACAAATTCGATTAATTTTTCGTTGTTTGTACTTCATAAAACGAACACAATGAAAGTTTATAAATAAATTCTAGGAATTTTGTTTGTACGTTTTTCGAAACATGCATTCATACTAACCGCATAAAGTCCACAGACACGTTCCAGCACAGACAAAATATTCTCCTCGAGAATATTCTACGGACACTGTCTGTCACTGTACGTGTCTGTACGCTTACGTTATGCTATAATATGAATACACCCATAAGAAAAGCATTAAACAATATTTGTCGTGTCTGCCACGATACGTGTTTGTTACGTTTAGTGTCTGTAGATATGAATGGACCTTTAGTCCTTCACGATCATTAACTGTCATTTCATTTATACGAATACAATAAACAATATTTTTTTAAACCATTTCTCAATAGGTTAGTTAAGCCATTTTGTGTTAAAACATTACAGCTACTGAGACCCCTGTCAACCTTGGGTGTCTTTACCTTATTTCTTCTATTTTTTACTTAGGGCCCGTCCACACGCTCAAGCTTTACCACCGACTTACCTGCGCAAACCAGGTTTGTGCAAGTAAGTCGCTACGTTTTTTCCCGTCCATACGTACATGTTTACTTGCACAAACTGGTTTGCGCAAGTAAGTCGGTGGTAAAGCTTGTGTCGTGTGGACGGACCTTAAAATACAAGATCGAATCCTGCCATCTCGAAGCGTTACCAATAAATAATCAACGAAAACAAATTGTAAATGTTTGGAAGACTATTTTTTCTATCTTTATCTAAAGTTTAAAGATAAAAATAGAAAGAAAACAATGCTAAAAAAATGTATTACTACTGAAGAATTCTTTGGTATTCAAACAGTAGTAATACATTCAACGAAATTTTCACCAATTAAAATTTTCAAATGTAAACTTCAAAAACGAATCAATTAAATTTTAAATAATAGACAATATTTAAAATTCGATATATTTATATATAATTGTACATAATTGACCACAATAAACTTCCAAGTCAATCAGCTAAATATTATAAATGCAAATACGGCAAAAACCAGAATGACATTAAATAAATAATAAAGCCAATGACATTATTCTAGTAAAAAAATATTGTTTTTTACTAGCGATTGCAAAAAAATTATTTATTTAAAACAAAAAAATATTTATCGTCGAAATGTACTCAATATATTTTCTATGCTTAAGTATTTTTTGTTCTTTTTATACACAATTTGAATTTTATAAAAAAAATTAAAAAAATTTATTTTCATAATTTTTTGTATCGAATGAAAAATCAAACAATTCATGTAATCCTTCACTATGCTCCAAACTGAAGTTATAATCGTTCTCGGATAGTGGCGGTTCTAACGCAAGGAATAACTCGGAACATAGACCTAAGTCATCGCTCCAAGTATCTGTAAAAGAGAAAAATAATAAGAAAGATACGGTCGTCAAAAGGTTAAAAAAAATGTACATATGGAAAATAAATTTAACCCTTTACTGTTATCATGTGTCAAATAAAAGAAAATTCTGTAATTACTGACTGATAAAAATAGATTCTATCTGAAATATTTCCGTTAGGTTAAAAAACGATGACATTTCACCCACAAATCCTTTTCTTAACCGTTGTTTTAACCCTCTATAAGACAGTTTTTCACAGGTAATGAAATAATTTTTATTTTACTTTCGAGTCTACCAAAGTAGCGAAGGCATTATAATCACTGAAGACCGGAGCAAATGATTCCTAACAGAGTTTAAATAAAGAATATTTTGGACTGGGGAAACTATAAATTTTATTACTTTTGTCGTAAGACGTAAAAATACTTCTACGCCCACCCAGTATTATAAAGGACAACTAAATCAACGAATAACTATTTTACGAATAAAAATGGTTGTGAACTGAATTTTGGTTCAGTATTGTAGATGTATCTCATGATTAAAATAAGTTAGTGGTGGATTAACCTATTGGCGACGCAAAGATTACACGAGCGCTTCTGGTTTTTTAAATTAGAAGCTGTATCAAGTAAAAATTTTTGTATACGTTTATTTGTCGATAGAAAAATATACCATACAAATTATGCACGGATTACTAGATTTTATATCACCCATTCATTAATCGTATACGTATATTTCTACTTGATGCTAGTTCCAATTTTATCACCAGAGGCGCGAGTGAGAATTTTTGCGTCGCCAATAATATGTTGCAAATTTTATATATATATATATATATATATATATATATATATATATATATATATATATATATATATATATATATATATATATATATATATACTTAATAAATTTCTAACACTGACTGACTGACTGACTGACTGACTGACAGACAACGCACAGCCCAAGCCGTTAAGTTTAGAAAGATTAAATTTTATACAGGAGTTCCTTATATAATGTAGGTGAGCACTAAGAAAGGATTTTTGAAAATTCATTCCCTAAGTGAGTTAAATAGAGGATGAAAATTTGTATAAAAATTCGTCATTTTTGAAGTTAAAGATATATAAAAATATGTTACTATGGTTATTAAAATAAATAATATCTTATTTAATAAATCTTTGACACTGAGTGACAGACAACGCACAGCCTAAACTGTTAAGTTTAGAAGAACGAAATTTAACACAGAAGATATGAAAATTGGCGTTTAGGCTTCTATTTATAAATAAAAGTCACTTGTGTAAACGTTTCTGGAAGTTTATTCCCTAAGGGGTTAAAACATTTGAGGTTTTTGAACAACATTAAAAGTGAGCAAAAAGTGAGTACCTAATAAAAAGATGTTGTCGATGGGAAATTCCATCGGGTATACGGCTAGTATATAAAATAATATTTGTAAAAATCTTTCAGAACTGTCTAATTAATCTCCGAATAAAATTTAGTCGGTAGATTTTCTGTCAACTAAAATTTAGTTCCCTACTTAATTTATTTCAGTTTTATAATACTTACATCTATGAAAAAAATTAATTTAGTTCACAAATTTAGTTAGTTGGCTTTTATCATACTGGCCCTTAATATTTAAAAAAAAATCAGTTTTATTGCTATTTGCATTTTATTTTTATGTTTACTTACTTCAGAACAGATGTACATATTTTCAATAAAGCAATAAAATTTATGCCCCTCCTCCCAATCCAAAATATACACCCCAAGGACTCTGTTAAATCAAAATCAAAATTTTCATTCGCGTCTTACATTTCAAAGCTTCTTGACTTCGTAACTTCGCAACTTTTCGATCAATTCTGATGAAATTTTCAAGGCTTATGCAATCGGCACAGGCGCAAATATAAAATTTATTAAACGCTAATGTCATACTATTCATTCGATAAATTTTGAGGGTAGTTAAGCATGTTACGATTTTAAGGAAGTTATTTGTCATACCCCGTGGCTCCGAAGTTTTGACTACGAAACCCTAAGAATTATTGAATCTCTGTCCTACAAAAAGTTTAATCAACATGTTTTGTAATTACAGCGAGTATAGGGTTAAATTAAATATGTACAAAATATGAATACGCTTATAATAATACTTAAAATATTCTGAAACTGAAAAGTTGATTTTGTTATAATTTTTATTATGAACTGTTATCTTTGAATGTGGCGTGAATCCAATTTTGAAAAAACAAAAGGTTACCGATATTTTCAACTATGCAAAATAAGCATCTATTTTTGTATTCTTATAAAATGACATAAATATTCGAAATAAAATTGACTTCTGCCATTTTCAAAAACAACGATTCAAATATCAATATCTTAATTATGTTGTAAAAATAAAAATTCTCTTACACTAATTATATTTGAAAAAAATAAAATATGATGGTGATTAAGCAGCAGGTTAGATATGAGCCACAATGAGCTGAATCCCATGGTGCTACAAAACCAAATGTATCACGCACAGGATCCAACGCACTGGAGTCCCAAAAAGCAAAGAAAGCTCAGTCAAAATATGCCACAAGTGTGTTAAAAAATTTTGAAAACCGTTTAAAACAAAAAAAAGCAAGGGAACTATTCTTATAAGTGCTCGTCTGCATCCTGTACCCGAAATTAAAAGCAATGCACAATAATTAATTTAATTTTAGCATGCTTACAATTTCAGAAGTGGGATGAATTAAAAAGGTTTAACAAAAAAAAAAAAATACAGTCGGCTATTTCAGTTTTATTCGCTACAACTGTATTTCTGATATTTTTTTAAAATAACTATAGGACACAATAGCAAAATTCGAGTCAATTTTCAAGCTCCAAACACACTTTCCAAAATAAAAAGATTATGACCGTTTTATCAGTATTGCTTACCCAGTTTCAATTTTATCTTAAAATCAATTCATTTTTTATTTTAATATAATAATTAATTGTCCTAAAAGTAAGAAATTATTAAAAGTAAAACTTTTACAAAATATTGTTATTGTTAGATTTCGTGGTCTAACCAGTGTTTCTCAACCATTTTTCAGTCACGGTCCAGTAAAATCTCGAATAATTTTGTGCGAACCGGTCACATGCAGGATAGAATAAATATGACGATAATCACTTTTCTAAATCACATTTAATATATTTAATATGAAAAGTGGTTTTCCAACCACTTCACTGACCACAAAATTCAAATAAATACCGTAAAACACCCTATCTTTACCTATTAAGCCTAACTTTACCATACCACACTTTACGTTAAAAAAATTAAAATTTCATAGTTTATATATATTGTGTAGCACTTTTTTTTAATGATGGAGATATTTTTAACAAACTACTGGTGTTATATAAGTTTTCTGGCATTGCCAGCCGCAATTTCTTCAAATCATTGGATTTTTTTAGTTCTTATGGTACATTTTGGTTTTAAGCAAACGTACAAACTTTAGTTGGTATTTCATAAAATATTACAAGTGACATAGATAATTTCATCATATGAAAAGTTACATAACCTCGTAAGTAACTTTACCAGTCAGCGCTGCCAACAGTCAGGGTTGTCAAAAATATACGAATTGCATTATATTTCTACACGAATTTAGATATTAAAGTAAAAAACATTATTATAGATTTACATTTATACAAAATGTCTGGTAAACATCATAAGAAGAAAATTGGTGCAAGGACATACAAAAATTATTCTGCAGAATGTTAAATCTAGCAATTGATATGGTAAAAAGTAAGCAAATTACAACATTATACACTGAAAAACAATTTGGAATCCAAAGAAGAACAATAGAGAATAAAATTGAGTATCTTGTTTTGGTTAAAAAGATTCTGATTTTGTAAGTTAGACAATTTGATTGAAATTGAACATTGATTGATTTAATAGACAATTGTTTTTGTTTTTTATTTATGATTTTGTTACTTAGTCAGTTTATAATATCAAATATGTAACATTGTTTTATTTTTTTTAATCAAAAAAATTCTTTTTTGTTTCTGGCATTTTGTTTTATTAATTTTTACTGATTTTGTACATCCCTGGTGAAAACATCTGTATTTGACGTTTTCATAACATAATTCTATCACAACTAGATTTATCGTAGAAAATTTCGAAATGACTGCGTATTATTGTTAGATATTATTTGGAATTCACAAAAAAAATATGAACAACAAGGGTATATTTACATATTTTATAATATCTTTTATATTTCACTAAAAAAATATGAATTAGTAATAATATGGTAAAGTTAGAAACTCCTCGACATTTGAGCTTGTTACTGTTTTTTTTTTTTTTATTTTTGACTAGTAATTTAAGTTTCTGGAAAATTTATTTATGAGTTAGATCAAAGTTTTTTATCAGTTTATTCTATTGAAACAGTTAAATATAACTAAATTAGTTCCATCTTTATTTTATTCAAATTTGAATTGAAAATTATGGTAAAGATAGGGTGTTTTACGGTATCGACACTTTCTTAAGCATTAGAGAAATGTTTAATCTTAAATGTAATTATTGTAGCCTGGAATCATTTCCGCCATTAATTGGAATAACATTAGGTCGTGTAATATGAACCACTTAGTCGACCATATGTTCTCAGAAAATAAAAATTATAAATATTTTTGTAATTCATTTTAATTCACACATATCTCCGCGGCCCAACGATTGGGAAACACTGGTCTAAACCAACCACGAAACATTCTACGATCCATTTAAAAAATTACGTCATTAATTAACATCTAGTTAAGTTTGGAAAGTTAATTATTTGTTAGCGTGACATCAAACTCGTAACAATATGCATTTTGTACTTATTATAAATTGTGACCTAATTGTTCTGGAACACCCAATGTTTTTAATACGATGGCCAATAATGTTTTGCATATTTTATAGAATACCATGTAAAATAAAACGATTTTAACACAATTAATATTAAATTACGTTTTCTTTGAAGGTAATGAAGTCTTTTTGAATGAAATTGGAGCTAACTATTTCGTCATTATGTGTATACAAGTGCATTATGTATAGTTTCAATGGCCTTAAATATATTTTCAAAATAAAAAATACGATTTTTTTTAAAATGTGGCTGTAACGAGACTGTGTCTCTATAAAAATTATCTTTGGAGTTTATTTTTAAATTGGAAAGGTTTGAAGAAATTTTAAAATACAGCATAACCTTTTTTTATGCGATTTTTTACGCGGAAGAGAAGTAAGAAATTTAAACATTAATTACGGATTATTTTTAAGCATTTAATCAGTACATTGCACACGGATTTAAGTTATTGTATCGTTAAGCTTTTTTTTACAAACGTATTTATCGCAATTTTTATAATATTATGAAATAAAATAAAGTGTTCTTATGTGTAAATTAACGCGTTATCTTGTTCAGAAAAGAAGCTTCTAAGAAAATTATGAGGTTTTGAGCGTTTTGAGATATGTTTTTCAATGGATCTTTTTTAATGTAGTCCCAATCCACCGCATAAAAAAATTATTTTAGTTAAGCTTTTGAATATTTTGTTTTGTGCGATATTTTTTATGCGGTCCCTGTTCATCGCATAAAAAGAAAGTTATGCTGTACTAGCCTATTGGTAATACAAAAATTTATACATAATCTAAAAATTTGAAACAATGGTTTTTATTGTTGCAAATTTAAATTTCGAATATTTTACAAATAGTTTATGCACAACATTCAACTACTATGGTGACTGTCGTAATCAATATATACAGTGCCGGATTTACAAATTTGCCCGGAGACGCAAATTTTTAGGGGCGACAAAATTTGGAACACAAGTGATAAATTTTTTTTCTGGGGGGGGGGGGGGGTCCATCACTTATTTTCTGATAGGAAAATAAGAAATAGGAGCTTTTTTTTTGCTCGCCACTTATTTTTTGATAGGAAAAGGTAAAAAAGTAGGAAAGTTAACCCTTTTAAATAAACCATATGAAAAAAATTTTTTGTCTCAAAGTGCCGGGCTTTTTACTGCCAGTGGTAAGTACAATAGATAAGGTTACAAAAAAAAGAAAAAGAAAAAAATCAAAGATCTCAAGATTAAAAAAGTGAACCCTAGGAATTTACAAAATATAAATTATACTAAACTATACTACTCCAAACAATTAAGGGAGCAAAAAAAAATTGTTAATTTTTTAGTGATTTTTGAAGGGCTGTATTTACGTGAAAAATGGTCGTATCGAGATGTTTAAAAAAACATTTTGAAGCTCCAAGATATTTTGAACAAACGGTTTAGGAAAACCATTCTATAGATCGATCTGTCGATTTACAGGGTTATTGGGGGTACAGTGAGGTATAAAAATTCGTACAAACATTAGACTCCTCATCGATATTCGCAGGGATGCGGACGATTTTTTCGCAACAAGGAAAAAAGTCCCTTTTTTCACATTTTTCAGATTAAAATTAAGGATGAAAATTTTTTTTCCTAAAGTACGCGGCATAGGCTTGTAGGAAATTTATTCCATATTCCAAAACTGCCCTTCAATTTTCTGTCCGATCACTGGTTACTGAGATATCGATGCTTAAAGCAAAAACGATCTTTTTGCATTCAAAGTTGGATACCTCCAGAACAAGTCAACGTAGAGAAAAAATTTGAAAAGGAATTTGAAGCTGAATAAACAGGCTATCAAGTCAATACCATGGTTTTACTGTAAAAAAATTTTCAAGCCCGTAGACCAAAAGAAAAAATATCAAAAAATTTGTAAAAACTTGTTTTGTGTTATTCCTTACAATTGCTCGATAACTGTCACTCCTAAAAATTTTTGGACGAAAGATCTGAATACTAGAATCTTGGAGCTTCAAAATGCTTTTTTAAACATCTCGATACGACCATTTTTCACGTAAATACAGCCCTTCAAAAATCACTAAAAAATTAACAATTTTTTTTTGCTCCCTTAATTATTTGGAGTAGTATATGTTGATAAAATTTAACATTATTTAGAATTATACCGTATTTCGGAAAATCTGTCACAGATGGTGGCATCTGTACCAGTGAATATATACATATCACAACATTTTGAGCCGCCATATTGCAGGACGAATTAACTGGTCTTAATCATTTAAAGAGTTAATAAGAATTTTTTTTTAATTTTTCACAGTGCCCCGGGCGGCACTTAAAGTAAATTCGGCCCTGAATATATAGTTAAATTAGATCAATGTTCAGTTTAGTTTCAATCTTGAAGCAACGTAGACGACTTGGACTGTTACGACTGTCCAAAATTTGGCTCCATACTTCAAACGCGTTTTTCTTAAAACTATTTTTTTCGACTTGATCAACATAATCCGATCTTTTCGACCGGACAGTCCGCAATTGTAGTCCGCGATTTGCCCGGATCCGGTCGCTCCATCTGCGTCCGGAAAATTGATCGGATTGAAAAGACACAAAATTTAAGATGCAATTTTAACATAAAATCACTTAAAATTCGATGAAAATCTGTTACCAGTTCGAGGAAGCTATGTGCCGCCATTTTAAATTATTTTGCTATTGTTTCCCATATACAAATCGAAAAAGGACAAATTAATAATTTGCAACGGTTAGTCTCAGCTTTAGTATAATTCTCAAAAAACAAAAAAATTAATTAAATGACTTACCCAAAAATATTCACTGATGAATCATATCAAAGTTTTCGCTAGAACTCTGCCTGTGATGTGATCTTTGAAACAACACAAGTCACAAACATAGTCCCAGCGAAACCAGTGACAACACATTTTAAACAAATATTATAATAAATATAAAAACATGTGCAATACTCCGCATTATGCAAATTAGATGCAACAATTGTCTGTTAGGGCACAAATCATCAACAGGCCAGGTATATAGGGGGAATTTGAAGGGACATTTTAATAACAAAAACAGTTGTCTGTGAATGTAAATAAATGAATTTTTTGGGGTCAAAAATAAATCCAGTTTTTGTGTACGTCATTGAGTATTTTTTTAAAATTTCTCATGTTAAATCAAACGGTATTTTTATTAAAAAGGTGATTTGATAAAAATGCAGCCATATAGAAAAAATGCATTTATTAATATTGCAGTGTTTCCCAAACTATGTGCGTTTAAAAGTCAGGTATACATATTATGATAAAGTCCCAAAGTGGAAACAAAACGGTGAATATGTTTTGAGGAGTGAGGATTAGTGATGGGCATTTTATAGCTAAATCGATAATTTATGAAACAAAATTCTCGATTATAATTTAAATTTAAGGGGGTATTATTCTAGTCTAGAAATTCAAAAAAATGGATTTTTTTTTCATATTTTCAAAGTTTAGACCTTTAAAAATAAGCCTCTAAAAGGATTTACGTAAATTCGAATTATTTTCGGAGTTATGGTTATTTTTTCCTGTGTACTGTGTATCTTTTCAATGTTAAATTCAAATTTTTAATGTAAATTACTCGAAACTACTTTTTTCGATACGGTTGACATGATATTTCAAGTTCTAATGCACCGATTTACTTAAAATTTGGTACAGACCTTCTTAATACTATCAGAATTGGTCCGACGTAGAGGTTTTTGGAAATTTTGTTTTTTACTATTTAAAAAAAATAAAATTCCGAAGTTGAAAAAAGGAGGCGAAAAAATGATTTTTTTTAAATGGACACCATTTTGTCAAAAAATTTATCTTTTCAAATCGGCTACGTCCAACTAATTTTACATCCTTGTTTATTAAGAATTAACTAAAATTTTATGTTTCAAATCACCAGGAGAGTTGAAATCACGTCAACCAGAAGACACCTTTTTTTAGAGTCCTCACTTTGCCGGCCTGTACCGATTTCAATTTTGAATTTTTTTAAAATTTTTATATAATTTTATACTTTTCAAATATCAATAAAAACTGTTAAAAAATGGATACTAAAAATGTTTACATTTTTTTTATTACGCCCCTAAAACCACCTCAAAATAGAATTTCTAGACTAGAATATCCCCTTACGGGATTACCCTAAAATTTGTGCCAAGGAGAATGGATTAAAGCATAAACAACTAAATAAATTAATCGTCAAACTTTAAACGCGTTTTTATCGAAACTTGATTTTTCAAAATGAACATTTTTTGCTTAAAAATTATTGACACTGCGAAAACTCTTTCTCGCGCCTCTGATGGTGAAATTAGAAGCTATGTCAAGTAAAACATGTATGTGTACGCTTGATTGGCGATAAAAATCCAGTAACCTACACAAACTTTGTGCAATACGGTTTTTTCTATTACTCTATACGTATACGTCTTGATACAGCTTCTAATTTCACCACTAGAGGCGCTCCTATTTTGTTTTTTGTAAGTCCAACCAGTTAAGATATGTCATGTGCACCATTCACCAATGCTGAACGACAGTTTTAAGATCGATAACTATAGCATAACCCCTTAATCTTTTTCTAGGCAAACTGATGCAATGAAAAGGAATTTTGGCGAGGTAAAATGAACACTTAACGTGTGATAATATGTAAAAATGTCAAAATTTCAGTTTTTGTTAGTATTTTGCTTTTTTAAAATCCATTTTTCGCCCTCGATGCGGATAAAGGTTATAATGCGGATATTTCATGATATTAGTAATTTCAATTCAGGTTAATTTATTTTAAATACAGTAGAACCTTGATTAATCGGGTATGAATTTCGTATTTTGAGTTAATATGCGTACGAAATAACCTTGAAGGTGATTCAGTTCCAAAAAAATCTGGTTCTACTGTATTTGGAGTGTATTTATAAACGGGATGTACATATTTTAAACCGCAGAACCTGCATACCAAAGCTAGAAAAAAAATTCCGGTAAACCTTCCTAAAGTATTCTATTTCCAATGTACAGGATGTAACAATTTTTGAATATAAATAAATACTGGACGTTCAGATTGTACGTTTTCTTTTAATTACGACTTCTGCAAAGCAATAGTCTTGTAGTATAAAGTTTAGACTTTTTAAAAATTTAAACAAATTATGCCCAGTATTATAAAAGATAAATAAATTAACTTACTTTTTGAGTAGTTCAAGAACTACCTTTCCTTCACAATAACGTAGAAATGAGATTCTCAAATTCAAAATTCAGTTTCAGCAACATTGGAAAGTGAAGGTGAATTACCCTCTTAAATTACAAACTAGTTTTGATGTTGGACTGCCGCATGTAAAGTTTTTATTATGTTTGTTTTTAAATGATACTTTTCGTTATCGAAAACTTTGATCGTAAATGTCTCATAAACGATGCATCGTAGCGAAAAACCATGACATTTTTGAAAGCTTAAATAAAACAAAATGTGGATGTTCCAAACACATTACGACTATTAAAACGTAGTTTTCGTTATCGAAAATAACAATATTTTCAAAATGGATGACATACGGAAAGGAAAGGAAGTACTCTTTCAAATTATACTTTTCGTTATCAAAATCCTTCGATCGAAAATAGATCATAAACGCGTTCCTTATTCATTGTTATTAGCAATGATACGGTATTTTTACAAGTTTAATTATTCGCCTTTTCTAATACTGGACATTGGTTAGTAATTATACTAAAAAGAGGACATGTATTCATTATGAAACACCCTGTGGAATGGAATTTTTTTTAATAAAAATCACTTTATTGGCTGTAATTTAATATGCGTTAAGAAAAAAATTCAAAACTAAGTAAATGAAATGTAAGAACACACCAAATCAAAAAAAAAAATATATTTTGCATTAATAAATTTGCCCTGAAGTCGCCTATGAAATAAAAAAAGAAATGTAACACCAATTGACTTACTTGAACATGGATGTTGCTCTTCGGATCTTAATGAGTAATTTCCGCCAACAGGTGCAGTAAAATCATCATCGACGCCCGACAGTAGAGCATTCTTTATCCTCCGATGCATCTCCTCCTTTCGATTACTAAACAATGGCTCATCTTTCAACGAGATATCATTTAGAAAACTTGGTCCATCGTTAAACGGTGATAAATCCACTTTACCAATTTTAATTTCGGGTAAGGGCGTTAATTCGACATCGTCCGTCACTAGATCGTTCGAGGACGTCGTACTACTCGTAGCGGTCAACGTCGTGGGCACATCCGTTTCAGGCGGTGACCTGGTGCTCGTCGTCGCAGACGACTCTAAAATGTCATAATTTGTTAAATCTTTTTTAATTTGTCGTTTCGCCGTTACGAAATCGAAACTGCTAGACGAAGGTACTGCTTCTGACGAACACGTTCGCTTTGATATACTACTATTACTTAATGACGACGAGGAATTTGTGGAGGAAACTTGTTGTTGATGTGGTGGTATGGCAAATATATTTGTGGATTGTGGTGTACAATTGCGAAATTCTAAGTTGCGCCGTACCCGACTCGGCGTTAAGATTGGACGTAATGGATTTAGAACGGAATTATTCGATTCGGAATCGAGCAATAATGGATCACACAGCGGTATGTGAGATGGTATCTGTTTGGGCGCGGGGGGTTGACTATTATCGTTTGAACACAGAAACACCTCGATTTCACCATGTTCGGAACGTAGTGTTATTTGATATTTATTTTTTTCGATAGGTTGCGGTACCTGTAATCAAAAAAAATAATATTTCAAAAATATAAAAATTTTTTTGTGGATTTTAGTTGCAGGATTGCACAAAGACGGGGACGTACTTTTCAGTTTCTTACAAATGAGCGCTAAACTCTTTCGGTTTTAGGGTTCCGAAAAAAAAATCTCGTTAAATCTATCCATTCGTCCATCATACCCTCATTAAGGGGTTATACCTAGTTAGAATTTTCAAAAAATCGATTTTTTTTTTACATTTTCAGAATATATTTATATATGAGTGTATTCTCTGAAAATTTCAAATCGATCCGACAAATATTCGTGAAGATATATGTGTATTCGTAGACCGTCTCCGTATGGTTGAAAGTAGGCGAAAGGAACTTTAAATGCGTTTTTCTCAAAATGATCTTTTCAAAGTCGGTGAGCACGATTTCTCCAAAACGGCTTGACCGATCGGATTCAAATTTTGACACAATCTTTGTCAACATATTCCCCAGGTATTAATCGAAGGAATAAAATTTCTAACAATTATTTCGATTTTTTAGACCACTTGAAATTGGAAATTTTTCTTGAAAATCGGAACTTTTTTTGGGGAAGCCGCCATTTTGTCAAAAATCAAAATTTTGACTATTCATTCGATTAATACCTAGATTCATGTCTCCATTAAAGAATTTTCTTTGAATTTTTCATTTCGGATAATCCAAACCAGAGATATGTTGCTCACCGCCGGACACTTTTTTTTTGAAGGACCTCCAGGAGATCAGCTACAGGAGCAGTAAAATACTGTATTTTAAAAAAAAAAGACTATGTGATTTCAAAATATAAAAAATATATTACCTACATATGTTTTCCATAGATTTATTGAATAAAAGGTTCCTTCAGAAAAAATTTCTAAAAACACGCGTTTTTTGGACCGGCAACTAGGTATAACCCCTTAATTCTGTCTTACCGATTATTCCATATCGCTTATCGTACGACTGGGAACACAGTGTCTTTAGTATCACTTGCTAAGAAGCCAGTATGCTCAGAGGCGGCGCAAGACTAAAATTGAAGGTGAGCAAGATAATTTTTGCGAGGCCCATGGTGGCCACAGATTTTTGAAGATCAAATTCCCTGACTTTTCCAGGTTTTCCAGAAATTTTATTAAAGAATTCCTGGACTATTTTGTGAAAAATACCACCCTTACTTTATCCCAAAAAAGCTAAAAAAAAATTTCTGACGTAAAAAAGTATGTAACGAAGAAATACGCGCTAATTTTTAAATCTAATCTCAAAACAAGTAAAAAATTGATTGAAGTTTTATCCCTAAATATAAATATCAATTTTTTCCAGTCTTCTGGTAAAATTCCCTGACTTTTTCAGAAAGTAAAAATTCCCTGACATTTCCAGGTTTTCCATTAATGTGGTAATGTGGCCACTATGGAGGCCTCCTATTTTGATTTTTTTTTAAATTTGTCCTTCAAAATTAAGCAGAAATTTACAGGAGAATGGTAAGGACCAATCCACATAACTCCAAAAATTATTAAAATCTATCGAATAACTCCGGAAGTATGCATGTCCTAAAATTGTTCATAAAGCTATGATACCTCAGTAGACTCGGAATAAAATATAAAAATAATGATGTGAGTGGCGTCTACTATAGGCAAAGTCTAAAAAAACAACAATATCCAATTACTTATTTAAAATTTAGTAATTTCGATTTTTTGACCGTTACAAATAATTCAAATCAGGTTAAAAGGTCACAAATTTGAAACAAATTATATCAAGTAAGTTAACTGAAGTAACAAAAAAATTCGTTTTTTTTTTTCGTTATCTAATTGGGAATAACGTTTTTATATCAAAAGAATTCTAATTGTACGATATAAAAAATATTTAAAAAATTGTAAACATATGTTGTTTTTTTTTTAAATGTCCGTTAAAACACTGTAAGCGGATTCAGTGTTGTTCAATATCGTTGTATTGTGACATAATCGTTGGGGATATCAACTATGTACTGCTAACAAACAATAAAAGTAGTAGTTATGAAACTGATAAACAAAATGTATGCAAACGAACTAAACCTAGAATAACTTCTATGTTTAGTAAAACATTATCAAGGTATTGAACTATTTTTTATTATCGTTAAGGGGGACTAGTATAACATTTTGAAAAAATTGAAAATTTTTTTTTGCATGTTTCGGTAGTCTATACCTTTAAAAATAACATACTCAAATTTCAAGTGCATATCTCAAATAGTATTTGAGTTACAGTCATCCAAGGAGCGGATTCTCATTTCTATTGTTAACTTTGAGGTATTGAGAAATGTATGAAGGTTGATAGTTCGGGAGTTTCTGGACGTGGCTGCCAGTCACATGTTGTGGAGAAGCTATACCCTGGCACATTTAAACGACTCATCTAGTTTTACTATGACCGTTACAGTGAGTACATCGTAAATAATTTTGTTAAAAATTCTTAGCGATTAAAACTAAAAGGTAAAGTAAAGAAAAACTACATTTTTAAAATTTGCTGCAGTTATTATAACTCGAAGACAAATCATCCGATCGATTTGATTGTTATTGCAGCTTCTTTTATATATGTTTCTTCGTGCCCTGAACTTCCAGTTTTCCGATCGAATAAAAAATTCAATTTCTGCAGACTAAAATTCATCAAATTTTCGCGCCAAATTTGAAACTTTTTTTAAAAATTCTGCCATTTTGTTAAATTTCAGTTTGTTTTTTTTCGATTAAGGTGCATGGCACAGGCAACACCTAGTTGAATAGGCTTTCTGGTTTTTTTCGATTTCAGGCACCGTGAAGGTCACTATCAGTGCAGCAGTGGGGGAACTTTTTTTTTTTGAGCCTTGGGAAATTGCGAATAATTCACTGAATTTTCAATTTTTTGGTCCAAAAATTTTATTATGAATTTATTATATATCAACGACTATATCCTTAAAATATTAAAACATTCCATGCAGTCTTTTTTTTTAAATTCTCAAAAATCACCATTTTTCAGGCGGTCACACTAGTGGTCCCCCTTAAAACTGAATTTTAATACACTTGGTTAAGTAATTGAAACTAATACAAATATGTAATGAAATGAAAAAAGTAGGACTGTTTTCATTTTTTTTAAATATCTTGATAAATCCAAACGTTATTAATATTTACTCAAATATTCAAAGTATTCTATTTACTAGAATTTAACACTGTGTCTCCACTAGACATAATAATATATTTAGTTAAAACTTATGTGGAGACATAAAAATGTTCTGCGGAGATGCTAATAGCTCGTTCACATTATTCCAGTAGCATTCCAGTCCAGTGATCGAAACTAGTGCTGGAATGTCACTGGAATGTACCCATTCCAGTAAGCAATCCAGTCCTGTGTATGGATTGACGGTCTACTTTTCATTCCAGCTAGCCCATTCCAGTGCCACTGGAATAGTGTAAACAATCAATCCAGTGTTGGATTAAACGTTGAATAGTGAATAAGCATTATTAACTTCCCATTGGAAGTTATTGTAATGGGTCCGATTTTACGAATCGCTAATTTTGACATATCTCCACGTTTCAAGGTCACTAGAATCCGAATCCATCGTTCGTTCGTTCGTTCGTGAATTTTTTTTCGTCTCGCATATCTCGAGAACAAATGATGATATCAACTCCGGACTAATTTCATTAAATACCTAATCAAAAAATGAAGACCGGATAAAGTTTTCAGCAAATTCGGATTAGCGGTTTGTTTTTTGTGGTAAAAAAAACAGAATTAACTTTGTTAAGATAACATAGATTATATGGACTTTTTACCATAACATTATTATATAATGGCCTAAGAACCTTCATTGATGTTAAAAACACCAGTATTGAATTATAAAATTTAAAAAAAAAAAAAAAAAAAAAAAAAAAAAAAAAAACGAAATAAGAAAAATTGAAAAAATTAGTTTCTTGCCAAAATATATTTTGTCTCGCATATCTTGAGAACAAATAATGTTATCATTTGTTTGATAAGGGTGGAGCCCCCACAGGTATGGAACAGAAGGCGAACACTCGTAGGTACAGAAGGCGTAGCCCCCGGTATGGTGCAAGTGGCAAAGCCTCTATCGGGGGCCCAGGGGAGGAGTCGCCTGAAATGAAAAAAGAATTATTTATGTACAGTAGTCTCTAGTCTCTAAAGACACCCAATAGGAAGTTGACAGTGTGGGTAGACCTGTCCCCCAAATTTTTGTTTTTTGTAATGTAATAGCCTGTTCACATTATTCCAGTCCAGTAATCCAGTGAGTTAATCCAGTCCAGTGCTGGATTGGACCATATCGTTTACATTATTCCAGTCATTCAATTACATTACAAAATATACCCCTGTCGCAGCATCCTGCATAACATAGTGAATTTCCGTTTATAAAAATTCGTTTTTCTTGGAAACTAGTTGCCATAGAAAAAAAGTTTAAAGACTTTTTTTATGTAATTTTTTCTCCTCTTTTAAATGGTGTAAAAAAATTTCGCAAAAGTTTTTGAATAAGTGAAAATTTTGGCAAAAAACTAATTTTTTGCAAGAACAAAAACCATGTTCCTGGCATCCGACGTGTGTGGCTGAAGAACTCGTCCAAGATTTTTGGATTTCCAACGTTGTCACCAAATTTCGTAAAGCTAGCAGTTTTTCCTGAAGAGTTATCGTGCTGATACATATATACATATATACATACATATATATATATATATATATATATATATATATATATATATATATATATATATATATATATATATATATATAAATTTTAGTGAATATTATTTTCGGTTTCTAGGGACCTCAAAACAAATTTCTGCCATAGTCCCGGGTTCAAATCGCGTCATGACACCTACTGTAATACCTGAATTTCCAGAATTCTTTCTGGAAATTCGCTTAAAACAACAATGCATATTCACTATACAAGGTTTAATCCAGTACTGAATTGGCCGTCTACACTATTCCAGTGGCACTGGAATGGGTGAGAATGAAAAGTAGACAGTCAATCCAGTCACTGGACTGGATTGCTAACTGGAATGGCTACATTCCAGTGCCGGTCTACATTATTCCAGTGACATTCCAGCATTGGTTTTGATCGCTGGACTGGAATGCTACTGGAATAATATGAACAGGCTACAATCGAATGACTGGAATGGATCACTGAATGACTGGAATAATGTAAACGATATAATCCAGTCCAGCATTGGATTAGATTAGCTCACTGGATTATTGGACTGGAATAATGTGAACAGACTATTAATGTTATAATTTTACATCATAACATGCATATCACATTTGACATATTTCTGACATAAATTTGACGTTTAAGTTTTTCAAGATGGCGAATCAATTAATTAACCCTATACTTAGGAGCTTTTAATTCTGTTTGTTCTTTCTTTCTTTAAATTTTCTAGTTGCTGTAAACATAGAATTAATGCTAAATAGCTATGATCTTTCTTCGCCAATAATAATACGATTTACTGTTTTTAATCCAGGAGGAATCGGTGCATGAGTACCGAAAACTATTCCACCTCAATTTTTTTATGCGATCCTCTTCAAACTGCCCTACTGATGATATAAATGCATGTTGCCATGGGGCAACCCCGTGCCATATTGTTTAAACCGAAATTGTTTAAACAATTGCAAGGAATTGTTATTTTTCAACCGGACAAATTTTTTTATATTCTTTATTGAAATACAAATAAAAAAAAGTCCTATGACTTTTCACGATAAAGTTAATATTTTTGGAGATATGAATTTTTAAAGATTCGAAATATCTCAAATTTGGGTACTTTTGACACATGAAAAATATATAAAAAAAAAAAAATATAATATAAATAATATTTTTTTAAAATTTCTTATACAATAGTTAATAATATTCTTAATAGAGATTTAAAAAAATTTCATTCTTTATACCTGTTTTTTAATTGTTAATTTCGCGCGCTGACAAGTATGCGTCGCTTACCTTTAAGTATTTTTTTAACCGGACAAATTTTTTTTATATTCTTTATTGAAATACAAATAAAAAAAGTCCTATGACTTTTCACGATAAAGTTAATGTTTTTAGAGATATGAATTTTTAAAGGTTCGAAAAATCTCGAACGTATTTCAATTTTTTAAATAAAATCATGTTTTCAGTTTAGATATTAATGTTTCCCAGTAGACTTTACTAATGTTTCCCAGAAGAGATTTTTCTTAAGATTATCAGAGAAAATTTTAAATTACATATTTCTCAGACAATTAACAGATTTTTTGTAAATAATTGTAACAGTATATCAGAATCCAAGTGCTTATCACGTCACGTCCGTAACACCAACTTTATTAGGTCTAGCATTAAAACTAATAATGTTATGTATTTTATATTCGGTACAAATATTGCGTACACATTTGTCTACCTGCTTAGTATTGAAAATTTATAAGAAAAAAATAACTTCTATTTTTTTTTATGAAAAGGCATGTAAATGTCATGTCCGTAACAAAAGAATGGCTGTTTTATCAAAGAAAGTTATTATAGTTAATACTTTTAATTTCAAATGTTATCGAGTGCCTGTGAAACATTATTAGTGTATGGCGGATTTTTATCCGTATTTAAACATACACCAATATTCATATGTTCACTCAATGTCCAGCTTTGGCTGATACTTGAACACTCGATGTACTTTGGCAAATGGCCAATTCATTATGTTAATTAAAATTGACATAGTGTTTGAAAAATTACCAAACTGGATCGGCTGGGACTCGAACCCGGATCTCTTGGTTACCAGCCAAGCGCCTTACCAACTAGGCCACCGATCACTTGTTCGAGTGCCACTCGATAACATTTGAAATTAAAAGTATAAAACTGCGTCTCGCATTAGAGAGAGGTTGTGTTTGATTGATTACTGAATTGGAGTGGCACTCGAACAAGTGATCGGTGGCCTAGTTGGTAAGGCGCTTGGCTGGTAATCAAGAGATCCGGGTTCGAGTCTCAGCCGATCCAGTTTGGTAATTTTTCAAACACTATGTCAATTTTAATTATTATAGTTAATGTTTAAGTTTCTTACTGTCTCGATTTTGATTCACATTATGTATTTAATGGCCATTTTTTTAAAACTAAAAAAAAAAAAATCGCGCAAAAAGGGCCACATAAAGAAAAGTTTAGCTTTATATAATGCTATCAAATTGCACGTAAATATGTGCGGGTATTTTTTTTTTTTTTTTTTTTTTGTTTAAATTGCAATCAAAATATAAACAAAATCGAAATTTTTATTGCAATAAAATTATTAATAAAAATTTATATTACTTTCATTTTTTAAACCATAATAAATAAAATCCAATAACCTATATCATATAATTATAATTCCTTGCTGTTTATACAAACATATCGCACCTCGGCAACAACAGAGCCACATCTATACAATATATCTACAATTCCATATAATACAACCGACTCTTGTTAATTCGAAACTCGAGGGACTCTTAAAATATTACGAATTATCGAGTGTTTGAAATATCAAATGGTTCGAAATTTTGGAAATTCACCTTTAGTACTTAGTTCTTTTCCGTACTCCAGCAGTTTGAGTAGCATAAATTTTCTCCTTTCTTTCTCTCTGCAAATTTGAATTGTCGGGTGTTTGACGCCGATGAGTTCGAATTAACGCGTGGTCATGTTACGTAAAAATAATTTTTTCGTTCGAATCACCAAGTGCATAAAAATATATTGATTTAGTTCGAAATATAAAGAGATTTTGTAGGGAACTCGTGATAACTTTGAATTATATAGAGGTTCGAATTATCGCAGGTTAACGAGAGTCGACTGTAATATGATGTGGCCATGGTTATTGTCGAGGTACGATATAAACTTATGGCGAACAAAAATGTTGTATCAATTCATTTAGATACAAAAAAATCTTTTAAAACTCTAGTAAGAATTCACAACAAACCTGATTTTCGAAAATTTATTTTTTACGGTTCAACTCAACGATAATAATAACGGGTGGTTAAATTGTAAGGGCCGATGTTGAATGTGAACCACACCTAAACGTCAAGTTTTTTTCTGCATTTCATTTGACATTTCTCAATTTCAGACTAACTCAATTTGAACCATGGAAAGATACACAATCGAGCAACGTGTTAAAGTTATTCAGGCTTATTATGAAAATGGGCGTTCAAACCAAAATACATATCGTGCACTTCGTGATTTTTTCGGTCAATTTAATCGTCCAAATGTGCGTACAATCGGAAAAATCGTGCAAAAATTTGAGAAAACTGGGTCTGTAGGAGATGTAAAAACACCAGTGCATGCTCGTACAGCTCGTACTGCAGAAAATATTGCTGCTGTTCGCGATAGTGTGGCTGAAGAGCCGTCCACCTCAACTCGTCGTCGTGCCCAACAATTGCACCTCTCACGCTCGTCGTTGATGAACATTATGCATAAAGACTTACATTTACACGCTTACAAGGTGCAATTGACTCAAGAACTAAAGCCTCTTGACCATACCAAACGTCGTCAGTGGTCAGAATGGTGGCAAGAAATGGCAACAGTGGATGATCAATTTTCGAAGAAAATCATCTTCAGTGATGAGGCACATTTTCACCTCAGTGGATTCGTCAATAAGCAGAATTGCCGCATTTGGGCGAATGATAATCCAAGAGTGATTGTCGAAAAACCAATGTACCCACAAAGAGTGACTGTTTGGTGCGGTTTATGGGCTGGCGGCATCATCGGGCCGTATTTTTTCCAAAATGAGGCCGGTCAGGCAGTTACTGTGAATGGTGTTCGCTATCGTGAGATGATAACGAACTTTTTATGGCCCGAATTGGAAGATATGGATGTGGACGATATGTGGTTCCAACAGGATGGTGCCACTTGCCACACAGCCAACGAAACAATGGCTCTTTTGCGCGACAAATTCAATGGCCGTGTTATCTCACGTGGTGGCGATGTCAATTGGCCGCCAAGATCATGTGATTTGACACCGTTGGACTTCTTTCTTTGGGGTTATTTGAAAGAAAAGGTGTACGTCGATAAGCCAGCAACAATTCAAGAGCTAAAGGATGAGATAATTCGGCACATTAACGGCATAGAACCTCAATTATGCCTCAGCGTCATCGAAAATTTGGACCATCGGATGGAGGTGTGCCGCCGAGGTCGTGGCGGCCATTTGGCCGATATTTTGTTCCATACATAATTGAACCATACTATATTATCATAATAAAAAGAAATGACAATAATTTCCTAAATAATTTGTGTTTTATTCAAAATCAACATCGGCCCTTAAAATTTAACCACCCTTTATTAATACCCCTGTCGCAGCATCCTGCATAACAAAGCGAATTTCCGTTTATAAAAATTAGTTTTCTCAGAAACTAGTTGACACAGAACAATAGTTTAAAGAGCTTTTTTATGTAATTTTTTCTCCTCTCTTAAATGGTGTAAACAAATTTGGCAAAAATTTTTGAATAAGAGGAAATTTTGGCAAAAAATTATTTTTTTCAAGAACAAAAATCATGTTCCTGGTATACATATACACTGGATATATATATATATATATATATATATATATATATATATATATATATATATATATATATATATATATATATATATATATATATGAATTTTAGTGAATCTTATTTTCGGTTTCTAGGGACCTCAAAACAAATTTCTGCCATAGTCCTGGGTTCAAGTCGCGTCATGACAGTGGCTGTACTAGCTGAATTTCATTCTGAAAAATCGCTAGAAGCTGATAACTGAAACTTAATTGCTCGTCAGATAAATACACGAAAAAATCCGTAAGGCTTCCACCGTTACATGTATTGTAAATTCTATTATTACAAAATTACAAAATACAAAATCGGCAAGAGCGAGTCGACATCGCACAATTAGGGTTCCGTACAGTGAACACTCAATAGACCAAATTACACTTTCATTTATGTATACTTAAATTTTAATCAAATTTGTTTACAATAACTGAAAAATGCATGAATTGTTCCACATTGTACTGAAACATTTGTAAATCCGTTGTCTATTACTCAACTGATTTTTCCCATTGTTATTTAAAATTCTTTTCCAGGAATCATTACACTGTCGAGAAAAGCGCGTAATTTTACGGTAATTTATGAGTCAATATCTACTAACCCCATTAAAATCAAAATTTTATCTTTAAGAGACCTAGGAAATCAAGAAGTCATTTCTAGCAAAGGAACTATATCATTAAGACCACTGGACCAAAAATTCTCAAAAAAATATTTTTAGATTTTTTAGAGGTAGCTCTTTTAAATGTTACCTCACACAATGTACTAATTATATATATAAAAAAAAAAAAAAAACCGCTATTTTAACCCAAAATAATTTTTTTTTTAAACGCTGCAAGTCATGGAGACTTAACGTTATGCTAAATTTCAAACTAATCTTATCCATTTAAGGTAAGGAAATCTAACAACTCTTGAACAAAATTTCGATACTTTTATAAGTAAAATGAAAAATTTAACCCAAATTACAAACAAACTCTTACGTACAATTTCGAAAATGAAAGTTACAGTTTTCCTAAAACAAAAATCTTGTTAGAAAAAAAAAACCAAAAGGAACAAACAATTCTGTCAAAAAGGGAACTTCCTTTATCCAATTTAGTTACATAATATAGCTATTATGAATGCTATCGAAAACAAAAACACTGTGTCCGTTTTCGATGAAAATTTTCTACGAATTGTTATTAACTATTAATTAATATATTATTATGTACGTTTATTTATTACTTCTATGAAACAGAAACAAGGAAAACAATTTTCCTAGAAATTCAATATCATTTGTCATCTACGTATATATGTATAATAAAACTGTAAAGAGACCATTTCTGTACATGGAATATTTTTTGAAAATTGTATTGGTACAGTAAATAGTTTTCGATGTAAGATATCAAAACAGTGATTTTTAAAATTTTTGTCTCTGTCTATTCACGCATCACGCAAAAACTATTGGACGGATTTTAATGAAATTTGGTGTAATGATAACTTATGGCCTGGCTCAACATCAAGGATACTCTTTATTCCGGGGAAATGTCTCATTCCCACGGGAAAATAGAAAAACCATTCTGAGCATGTGCACACATTACGCAAAAACTATTGAACGGATTTTGATGAAATTTGGTATGGTGATAACTTATTGCCTGGGTCAACATCCAAGATACTTCTTACTCCGGAAAAACATCTCATTACCACAGGAAAATAGAAAACCCATTTTGAGCATGTGCAGACATTATGCAAAAACTATTAAACGGATTTTTATGAAATTTGGTATGGTGATAACTTATTACCTGGGTCAACATCTAAAAAACTTTTTACTCCGGGAAAATGTCTCATTTTTCACGGGAAAATAGAAAAACCATTTTGACCATATGCACGCATTACGCAAATAATATTGTTATATACAAGTTCTGTATAATTATTACACTTATATACTTCTCATTGATTTTATAACAATGCGTCGCGCGAACGACGTCGCAGGTACACCTAGTAACAAATGAAACTCGGATACTCCGAGTACATTTGAGTACCAAAATGATACAACATATTTCTTTCTTAATTTTCACACATTATAAAAATTATTCAAATTCACAAATATTCGTTTGTTGATATCGAAGAACAAACTTCGCAAAAAATATGGGTTTGTATGGGTAATATTGTAAAAAAAAAATTATAAGGATTACGAATTGACTTTCGAAGTTCTGGCGGTTAACACCTATTAATAAGCAGGCCATCATATCTACTGTAATAGGAGGGAATCCATAAGCTACATAGTTCCATTTTAACTTCTTTTAAAAATTTAAACCCCCCCCCTACAGGTGGCTTTTACACTTCTACCTGTCTCTGGGTGAAATGTAATTTTATTTCCTATTAAGTTCAGAAGATAATTTATTCAAATAGTATCTTTTTTATTATAACAAACAACACAATTTTTTTTAAAGTTAAGTAAAATATTTCTCTATAAAACATGTCATTTTACTGTAAAAACTGTGTGACCAAATGGTAACATGATCCAAGTCATAAGTAATTTATATTCACATTCATGTTTGTATTAATTGTGCAAAATAAACTAAAAGAATTACGTAGGTCGATTCTTACTCCACATAACCCAGCGTAGCTTTCTACAAGCCCCCCTCCCCCAACCAGGCTACATAGTTTATGGATGGTCCCAAACAGACAACAGTTTGGATGAAAAAAACCTAAAATTTCATGAAAACCAAGATTTTTTGATACATATTGGTATTAACGTATACAGTTGGCCAAATTAATAGAAAATTTTGACTCATTTTTAAAATTTTTGATACTCCAATAACAACATTGCTTCAACTTTTCAATATTTCAAATAACGTTCTTTCTTAAAAGTAATTTTGGACGGAATTACTATACGAGAAACGATTAAAAAAAATATTAATTTTTAATACACTGAGTTGGTAAAATTGTTAAATATCAATTTTTTAAAAAGAAACTTTGTTAAACTGTTAATAAATAATAAGACCAGAAAGTAGCGACTCTAGTGAAAGTATAAGAGAACGTGACGTCACACAGCCCATTTATGATCACGTGCTTAATAGCTAAAAAAATTGTTTTAAATTAAATAATATTTAAAATAAATTAGCATAGCACAAATTATAAATATTCATTAAAAATTGTTTTGACTGTTTTTTCTTGAAAGTGTCAAATATCCCATTATTTAGGCTTACTTAGAGTTTTGAAGACAAAAGTCCGATGGACCGCACACTATAATACCACTTTTACACCACTATAATATCTACTACAGTAGAACCTCTGATTACGGACACTTTTCTAACCCCCTATAGCCGGACAAATTTTTTATGACGGTGGCATACTATGCTAAAACCAATGCATTTAGCACTCTTTTAAGCGGACCCTCTGTTAACCGGACGCGGCGGCCACAATATTTTTTGACGAAGACGTATTATTTAATACACTTTTACCACCATTAACCGGACGCGAGTACGTCTAGTGCGTACGTGTATACCCCCCCTCTCTCTCTCTCTCTCTCTCTCTCTCTCTCTCTATATATATATATATATATATATATATATATATATATATATATATATATATATATATATATATTAAACGTTATAGTACCTAAATTCGTTCATGAAATTGATTTGAAATAAAAAATTTTGAATTAAAAAATTACTTATAATTACTACATTAATTAATGCTATTATTTACTCTGCCCCTATTAAGGGGACACCACTGTTGGCCGGACACCTCTTTTTACGTGACACTGATGTCCGGTTAGCAGAGGTTCTACTGTAAATACCAATTTTATACAAATAGAGGCGCTGTTCACTCGTCAAAATTGTAACGATCATTGAATTTCGCGTAACAATAAGAAAGGCCACATTCACTGCGAGCGACAAAAATAATGCAGATGGCAATGCACGTCACACACATAACAAAGGCCGACCGTTCCGTCAACCCCCTTTCTTAAGACGACACGACACGGAGCTCTGCACAACCGAACAAGAAAAAAAAACCAGCTGGCAAAATGTGCGTTACGTAATGAGTACGTACGACGTACTAAGGGTTAATCACCCATTGTAAACAGAGGGTTTAATTTATGGATCTATAAAAATTAGAATAAAAAAAAAAAATACAAAGGATCTAATATCAAAATGTAGCCCGGAACTAAATTGATGTAAAGTATTTTTTTATTTATTTTGATAATTCGGGAAATTTACGGATTATTTTAAAATTATCTTATTTCAAGACAGGTAAAAATAAGAAAAAGAAAGATTAAAGATGAAGGGTGTCCGGAAATTAAAGTTATTGACGTATAAATTAGTAGATGAAGTATTTGTACCCTTTCACCCCTAGAGGACAAGGAAACAGAAGAATATGTACTCATGGTAGCTTCCCTCTAACTCTTTGATATATTATAATCAAATTCTGAATTAGAGACTCGAACCTTTTGACAAGGTGATTTGTACATAATATCATTTATTATGCAGCAACTACATTCTCGTCGAGGTAGGACGAGGTTCCTCGCTGAAGTTCTTCGTTGAAGTTGACTGAGATTTGAATAGCGTTATAACACCAACCACGAGGAACAATGAAGTGACCTTCTACACTCACGTACTTGGGCTTTGGTCAACTTCGCGAGAATGTACGAGAAAATACATTACTGTTAACTTGCATTTCTTAGAAAAATAAACGTTAAAATTTGGGTCAGTGCACAATTAATCGCGTTGAACTATCTTTTGAAAACAATAAAGCTAACAAAAACTGCATTTAAGGTTGGAATTTTTAAAAAAAAATTTCTAAAATGTTAATCATGTGCTCTTAATTTTCTGTGATTTACTGCAAACTCATAATGTTACAATTAAGAGAAGTCTGAAGTAGATAATTATGTGATTCACTCTTTATTTTGCATAAATAATATGTAGACCACTATTTAGACGTCTAGTAACGTTTTATGATACTATACCAGATGTTTAAAAAATTTCTCGGCATTTCCGATACGTTCTTATGTGTAAGCCTTCCGGAAATATTGTCAAGATTGTGATTAAATGTAAATAAAAATCTCGGACTATTTGAAGACTTTTATATAAATGTCGCCTATTTTCACGATAAACCATAATGAATATACTTAAATGTCCCATATTTTATCCCAAAATTTGTAAAAAATTCTACAACACGCACTTAGCGAGTTTTTATTTAACATTCTTAGACCGAAAGCGGTTGAAAAAGTAATTTCTGAACAATATTATTTAACGGGGGAAACAAACCACATTAGAAGATTCAAAAAAATCTATTTTTTTATTACATAAATCGTTAGCTTAACTATCCAAGATTACGCTGTCAAAATTTCAGAGTGAAATTCGCATTTGTTTAGATTTAATGAGCATAGAACAGAGCGCTCATCGAATACAGGCTACAGGCTCGAGCGCACAGCAGGTAGGGCGGAGCACTATCTCAGGTAGTCGCTTTACTTACGAAGCCTACGAGGAAGAAGAAGGATTAATATATGGTGCTGGAATCGCAGATTAATCGGTGAGCACTTTACATTATTGTTAACTTTCTTAAATTTCTAATTTTCGAGAATTTTCTTTTCAAACGCGTTTTTTTAAGATGACTTTTTTCACATGTGTGAGATATCTAACTCAAAAAGTAATGAACCGATCATTATGAAAATTAATAATATTATTTTTTATGAAATTACAAAATATATGATAGTCTAAGCATATTACGAATGTTAAGGGAAAGTTTAGTCACAGTCCTAATAATTTTCATTCTTTATGTTTTCTGGGTCGCTGAACACGAATTTCAGGTTTGCTAACAGATATTTTGCCCGGAACATTGATTATTTTGCGAAAAAAGTCAAATTTTTGTTAATTTTTTAGGTTTTTAATCTTAATCTTGGTAAATATGCATTTTCTCGAAAATGTTGTTCTTTACACAATTAAAGTCGACAAAATTTCCTACAAATTTTGTACATAACAATTCTTTCTACGACCAACCGCTACGCCGTTAGAATGCACTAAAAAACGGGCGTAATTTTTAAAATAAAAAAAACCTTGATCTTACCATTTTTCTTTCGATTTCCATGGAAATGACCCATGTTACGATAGTTTTGGCCATGTATAATAAACTTAGCAAAATAAACTTAAAAATTAATAAACTATTGGGTCCGCTGATTACGAGCCTCATCTAAAATATAGATTTGTAAAATCGTAAAATCTAGAAGAAAATTGGAGACCAATGAGTTAAAAATCAATTTTTAATTAAAATTACTCAATTGATACAATTTCGGAAAAACGGCTAATATTTTTTGTTGGCATTGTGTCTTGTTGACTCCATTAATAGTAACAACCAGCGAAAATTTAAACCAGATCCTATGCGTGGTTTTCTGACAATTGACGACAAAAAAATTTTTTGTTAAAAAAAGCGCCTATAATACATCTTTCAAAGTCAAATTTTGAGAAAACGGATAGCCGTGCATTTTTTGCTGGAATGGCGTTTTGTTGCTCATTATATTAGCAATAATCAACGAAAATTTGAGCCATATCCTATGCGTGGTTTACTGGCAACTGAAGGCAAAAAATTTTTTTTATTAAAAATAGCGCCTATAAAACATGATTCGAAGTCAAATTTTGGGAAAAAGGTTAGCCATGTATTTTCTGCTGGCACGGAATTTTGTTGCTTATTATATTAGTAATAACCAGCGAAAATTTTAATCAAATCCTATGCGTGGTTTTATGGAAATTGACAGCCAAAAAAATTTTTTGTGTAAATAAGCGTTTATAATAATGATGATTTGAAGTCTAATTCCGGGAAATCGACCAGCCGTGTATTTTCTGATGGCATGGCGTGTTGTTGTTTATTATATTAGTAATAACCAACGAAAATTTCAACCAGATCCTGTGCGTGGTTTTCTGGCAACTGACGGCAAAAAATTTTTTATTGACAAAAGCCAGTGACAATTAGCAATTTTTATTTTTAAAAATTACGGTGGTTTTTTAGTATGTTCTAGCGGCGTAGCGGTTGGTCGTAAAAAGAATTTACAAAATTTGTATATATACAAAATTTACAAAATTTGTATATATACAAAATTTGTATATATATATACAAAATTTGTAGGAAATTTTGTCTACTTTAATTTTGTAAAGAACAACTTTTTCAAGAAAATGCATATTTACCAAGATTAAGGTAAAAAATCTAAAAAAATTAACAAAAATTTGATTTGTTTCGCAAAATAATCAATGTTCCGGGCAAAATATCTGTCAGCAAACCTCAAATTCGTGTTCAGCGACCCAGAAAACATAAAGAATGAAGATAATTAGAACTGTGACTAAACTTTCCGATAACTAGTTTTCTTTTAAATAAATTGACTAACTGACTAACCTATGACCCAAAAATTCACAAAAGTTGTTCGAAATATGAGTAAAATGATATCAAAATTTGATTGAATTCTAACTAATTCTTCCCATCCAAAAAAAAAAAAAAAAAAAAAAGTTAAAATGAGCCTCCTAATGTGGTTTCCCCCTTTAAAGGTACATTTTCATAAAATAGCTGTCACCATATTTTCCACTGATACTGTATCAAAATGCAACCGTATTAATAAAAACACAAATCATCTCGTGTAAACTAAATTCCCATAAAATAACCGTATAACAAACTTCTAATTCCTTCCCATTTAAAAAAAAAAAGCCACATTGCAGTAACACCGACTAATAAATTACTAATTCAAATAGGTACAAAATGTGTTATCTTTTGAAACATATGGCCAATTTTTATTATCCGGCGTCCCTCACCAAGTAACGTCTGTACCTCTAACGTAAGCTATAAATTAAAAATCGACAATTGAAAATAAAATTCTTATACGCTTTACGGAATTAGATTCAATTCAAATTAAATAATAGAGAATTCGATCGAAAATTTACGATTAAATGCTTGACAAAAAGAAAAAAGAAACGAGGGGTCGATTAAAAACACAATCGATTCTTAAAATTCATATTTATAAATTTACAGTGAGATTAGAGGAATTTTTATGAATAGTCGCTTACGATAAAAATATTCGATACTGTTAAACTAGTGGTAAAAGTCGTAAAAGTGTCAGAATGAATACCTCATAAAGGCCATCAGACTTATGATTTGTGAATAAATTGCAAATACGCAATAAAATTTTTCATTTAAATGACAAATGTTTGATATTTACGTTTCTGTGGTCGTTTTTTTCATTTTTGATAAAATTCAAATTGTAGATAACTAACAATATTTATTTGGTAAATGCATTCACTAGTGTCGCAAAGCCGGTAAAAATGGTTGACGCTGTCCAGTGGTTCCCCCCTCGTCGTAAAATTATTAAAATTTCACTCAAAAATCCAAAAGAAATTAGGGTAACGTATCATTACAAAAAATAATTATTAAAGTTACCACCTATGACGTCAAGAAGTACATTCAACCACTTTTTGGCAGTAAAATTATTAAGTGATAGAAACTTATGGCTGATGTTTACGGTTAATTATTATACGTCTTAGCTAACATTTTTTAAATATTTTTTTGAAATAAAATTAAAGCGTAGTCTTAACTAAAAATAGAGTTCTCTCGAAAATAGAAAACGTAAACTGTGTTTACAAACTAAATTCCAGTTTTCGAAAATAAATCACTTGTTTTGTTCAATTAGAATTAAGTATATTTACCAATTTCACAGTCCTCACCCTCTATCATTGGCGCAGCGAGGGGGGGGGGGTCAAAGGGGTCTATCATGCCCCGGGCGTCACTCGCAAAGGAACGCTAAATGTATGCTAAAAAGGTACCAAATATGTATTACTATATGTGTTTCTGGAGGGAAGAGGGAGTGCCAATAAAGTATCGTGCCCCGGCATTATATCTTTCTTTATAATATACTAAAATTTCAAATTCTAAACTTGGAAAATTTCAAGCAATCGATTCACCTTAAACAAAAAAATACCCAAAATAAACGGATATCTTTCTTTAAATAAGTAAAAATATTTTATGAATTCTTTGTGTTAACAATGATGTATATTACCACAGAACACTGCAATGGCGCACACATACACATATATGGCACATATACACACACAAGCTCTGTGTATATACAGTGGACTTTCGGAGATTGTCCAATCAAAAATTGTCAATATTGCAGTGATAGAGACTTAAACATCGCATGTTTACGTCACACGAATATTGCAAACACACAATTTTTGTAAATACAGTGTTCGTGTGACGTAAACATGCGGTTTTTAAATCCTTGTAACTGAAATATGGACAATTTGCAATTGCACAATCTCCGAAAGTCCGTTGTAAATAACATATAGGTATTTTACGTCATCTTTTAAAAACGCTGGTTTCGTTAGTATAGAGATAGAAACGTACCTTCTAGTGTTCTATGGTTTCACCCAGTATTTTACAATAAAATAATAATTTACCATAATTAGTTACTTATGTTTGCTTTATTATTATTTTATTTTTTTAATAAAATCAATAACAGATATACATTATCATCACAAATATAAAATGAGTGTTTAAAATATAAATTTTTAAAAATTCTTTAACTCCTCATCGGCATAAACAAACAGCATTTTAAACAATAAACAGTGACACTAAATACATTTGAAAACATTTTATATTTTTTTTTTTTTTTTGTGTTTTGAGTTTAAAAATAGGCCACACGAATATTTTAAAAATATTTTAAACTACTGTTTGTTAAAAAATAAATAACGAGCTTATTTTCTTTTTTAAATGTATTCGAATATTGGACAAAAACAATACAATTTAAAATAAAGAATGCAATTAACAATGAATGGTTCAATGATTTTTTTGAAAATTAATTTAAATTTTAATAACGACATAGAATAAATAATCAAAATGTATGATTTTAGGTTATGTTATGGGTTTCAAATCAAATTATTTTGACCTGCTCTACAATAAAAATAGATTAAATTTGATTTTTTTAAAGAGCGTGTAACTTTAATGACATTCGGAATATGTTATTTTAATTATTTTTGTTTTTAATATAATTTTAGCGCCAAACAGCACAATAAAGAATAGAAATGACTAATGACTGATAATTACTAAAACATAATTATACAAACAATATTGATTCGAAGCTCATAATAAAATAGAATATTATAGAAATTTTAGCGACCGAATCAGAGTTGTGCGTGTAATTTACTTCGGGTAAATTACACAGTTTTTTACATGTAAAAAACTTTGTAATTTACACATACTTGTTTTGATAAAAAAAAAACTGTAAAAAATGTAAAAAACAAAATTTTTTTAAATTTACTAGATGTTAGCGTTACTGATGGTATTCCATATTTGCTATTGAAGTATTTGCTATAATTGCAAAGTAAAACTTAATTAAAACATAATTTGAAAATTAAAAATATAAATGTGTACATACAGGAAAAAGAATTAGGATAGTTTTGATAGAATAGTTTATTTAAGAATTCAATATTTAAAAGATTTTTATTTATTCAGCTAAATTTTATTAAAGCCATCAATCACCTTCATCATCACTATCATCAGTGATTTTATTGTTATTAAAGAGAGATTTAAAGTGAAGAAGAGATGAAGAAAGAATTTAAAGAGAGATAAACATGTAAAAGCGTTTTTGATCTGTCAAAACTCAATTTGCTAATTTGGAAATTTAAAGCTTTGTAGTCAGTTGTGGATGGCCTTCCACCAGCAGAAAATCATTTTTGTGTGGACATTTTGTTTACACGTTTTTTCAAGTAATCAGTTGAACTTATAATCAAGTAATAACGGTCAAAATAAATTGTTTGTCAGTGAAATGGCAAATGACTTAAGTATTTTACATTTTTTACAATTTTCTACAATTTTTTACGGTTTTTACAGTTTTTTTTACATATTTTACAATTTTTTACATAAAAATGTAAAAAACTGGTTTTTTACATCACATGGCACAACTCTGGACCGAATACATTTGATGACGTTGTAGAGTTAACTAGGAAAAAACTAAATACCCGATTGCCTAAAGAGCGAACTAAAAGATGGAAATGAGATGAAATAGAAAAAAAAATAAATCAAAAATAAAGCAGTCGGGGGCATCAGATATTTCTTTTTAACTTGTTACGATATGTATGGTCTCCAACTCTTTCCACAAAATGGGGTTCAGTACAAAACAATTTTTCATTCATCTATGTCTCCATTGATTTAACGAATTCATGACGAATTTATAAAGATTCCGTGATTCTAATTACGGAACTCTAAAAATCGCAATATAGTACAGTTGAACCTTCTTTTATGCGGTGAAAAGGGACCGCATAAAAAAGATCGCACAAAATAAATATATTCAAAAATATCATAAATAGCTATAAAAAGTTTAGTTTGGTCTAGATTGTAAAAAAAAACTTTTTTTAAGCGGTGAATCTGGACCGCATAAAAGCAATTTTATCGAAAACACATAACTCAAAACGCTCAAAACCTCACGATTTCCTTAGAAGTTACTTTTCTAAACAAGATAAAGCATTAATTTACACGTGAGAACATTCCATTTAATTTTTATAATATTATGAAAATTGTGAAAAATACATTTACGCAATGTACTGATTAAATGCTTAAAAACCATTAAAAAATATCTTTATCAAATAAAGTTATTATAGTTAATGTTTAAGTTTCTTACTCTCACTTGATTTTGATTCACATTATGCATTTTAATGACCATTCTTTTTAAAAACCGCATAAAAAGGTTTAGCTGTATTAAAAAAAATATATAATCATAATCAAATATAATCATGAAATAATTCTTTAAACAATTTTCAAAATTTTCCATATTTTCAATTAAATTCATTAAAAAATCATTATTCAACAGTGATAACTAAACTCACCGTGCAAATGGTGAGAAGATGACACCCTGCCTGCCTGCCACCCTAGCAATTTCCCTTCCTCAAATGAACGAGATATTTAATATACTCGTTCTGTTTGACGTCGTACAACAAAATCCTGACACTTCGCATAAGGGAACGTAAATCATTATTTTATTAAATTTCCTAAGCGAACAAAAAGGGAGAGCTTTAAAAAAAATGTTAAAAATTTCATCCGAACACAAATTTTTAAATCAATTTTCAACTCAGTTATTTATTATCTCTTTAAAATGCATTTGAATATTCATTAAGTTTGAATAAGAGAAAAAATATCAAGAAGATGTATGACGGGTAAACAGGAATTAAAATAGATTGGAACCAGATTCGATTATTGAAAAATATTTCGGAAGACAGTCAAGTAGTACCCTGTTGCATAAAGGTACGTACGTCTTTAAAATTGTGGTCACATACTAAACTAGGGATGATCGATATTAGAAAAACATCGATGTTGACATCGATGTTAACATCGACTCAAGGGTATCGATATACGATATATACCGAAAGAAAGACATCGATGTTCGAAAACATCGATGTTTATGTAGCAAAATCAACAACCATTATAATCTATTATTTTATTTATTAAAAATTAACATTGCCAGTATTTATTTGGTACACTTTGCAAAAAAAAGTCACTTTGTTAGAAGTTTCCCTTCTAATCTGTTCCTTTGTTGATACAAATACTGCCCAGCTTTTGAAAAAAGTCTCTCTGAAGCTGTTGAAGTTGCTGTGAAACACAAATATTTAATGGCAATTTTTTTCAAGTTTGGATAGGTGGATCCTAGAACTTGACATAAAAGTAATGGATCTTGTTTTAAGTCAGCTACAGGACTTTTTAACTACTGGATAGATTAGAGTAATATCGATGTTTCGATATTATTCTCGTAACATCGATGTGTCGATGTTATCGAGAACATAACATCGATATTTTTACATCGATGTTTTCCCCCTAAATATCGATGTTTTCTACCATCGATGAGTATCGATCATCCCTATATTAAACCACTAACAAGGAGAGGTTCAGGTATGGTCGTCACCGATTTTAATCAAATTTCATCGGTTAGTAGAGCAAAATATCTATATTAAAAATTTACAATATTAAGGTCCTCTCAAAAACACAGGAAATATTTTCATTTAAAATTTGGACAAAAATATAGGCAAGATATAATCAAGTTATTTAGAACGTTTCATCAAAATGGCCACAGCTCAGCGGTAGAACAACGGAGTGCGGATAGTGGGGTACCGGGATCATATCTCGGTACAAGTGATTATTCAATTTTTTCTTCTTTTTTTTTTAATAACAATTAATTTATTAATTATGTTAACAAAATTAAGCTACGAAATATTACTTGTCGCAAAGTTAATGAATTAATACAATTTTTCTTAAAATCTTTTCTTTTTCGATATGAGTACGTATATCACATAAACACAAGTCAATTAAATACATTAGAACTTTTAAAATATGAACATTTTACATTTTGAAAAATGTAAAAATTCATCTTGTAAAAATATGTGGGTAACTACATTAATTTACATTTTTCGAGATTTAAAAATTTCATATTTTAAAAGTTTTGTTATTAAAAAAAAATTTAAAAAAAAAAATTGAATAATCACTTGTACTGGGTTTCGATCCCAGTACCCCCACTAACCGCACTTTATCGCTCTACCGCTGAGCTGTGGCCATTTTGATGAAACGTTCAAAATAACTTGATTATATATTATAAAAATATTTCCTGTATTTTTGAGAGGTGGACCTTAATATTGTAAATTTTTAATATTGATATTATTCTCTACTAGCAGACGAAATTTGATCAAAATCGATGACGATCATACCTAAACCTCTCCTTGTAAGTTAATTTAACTGAGCACTAAGACTACAAGCCCTTTTATACTTTTACAAATGACGCCAAATCAACGCTTTTTCTCAGAAAAACATTATCAAAACTTAGGGTACTTGACTGTAATTGAGAAATGATTCTAAATGCTTTGTTCTTAGGTATAAATTAGTTCATTTTTGTTAAATTTTTAAAAATCTTCAAAAAAACCATTGTTCAATTTTAAATGAACAAATTGGCGGAAAAAACGAGTTGGCGTAGTGACGTATGCAATGACGTCACGATTTAACTCAAACAGATGTCGCTTTCATTCATGTCAACACTCGTCAACATGGTTTCAAATTTGTACACAATATTCAGCAGTCATCATGCTCAGTTTTAGTGGCATTTACAACTTTCTACTTTGTTATCTTCTTCATTTATCATCACTGTAAGATTTTCATGAAGCCCTACAAGTATTAAATACACTTTAAGAAAACAGTTTGACGTAACTTTAAAATTGTAGCAAAAAATAAAAGCATTTTTAACATACCGTAAGATGGTCTTGACTCGGTCACTTTTTTGCTATTTTTAGGTATAACTCCTTCCTGCTGTTAAATACAACAATAAATACGTTTCTATCTCATAAAGTATGTTTCCTTTATTATATCCCTAAACCTTTAACTTACATGTGTCTGTAAATAAAAATAAAAAAAATAAATAAATAAAAGTGACCGAGTCAACATGGTAAAACGTTGTTAAGTCGGTCACCTACTTAAATTGCATTACAACGTCGAAACTAACCTTTTCAGTTCGAATTCGGGGATATACTTAGACGACAGAGCCTGTTTACAACAGTTGGTGATGGGTTGCAAAGTTTGTAAAGTCAGATGTAAGAAATATGGGACAAAAATCAATGGCACACCACATACAAAGACTAAGATATTTTATTGGTTAACACAGAGTAAGGGATAGTGTTTTACAAATTAGTATGATGTAATAAAATAACATAGGCCTATTTTAACATCTTAAATTATGTTATACCCATCAAACGAATACTTAAATTTAAAAGAAACAAGATTTCTCATCAAAAATGAGAGTGACCGACTCAACAATAGAATTTGTTTACACCGAATATTTTTTTTGTTGCTAAGGATACGATTATACACCTATCGAAATATCGATGCCGATTAAGTTTAGAGTCGAATAAAACCATCTCTTTTCGATTTATTATTCAATATCTGATTATGTATGCCTTAACCAGACAACAATATTCCGTCGCTGTTTTTAGATTATTTGGTCAACCCGGTATTATATTTTAGAAAAGCCAATTAGAGTTGAGACATTTACAGCTGCTTAGAGTGTTTATAAACGATGAAAACGAGACCAGTTGCGAAACATTAGGTTGTCTGATATCTTAATAACAAACATTTTTACCGATCGCGACATGGGTGACCGACTCAACAACCCCTGACCGAGTCAAGACCATCTTACGGTAATATTTAAAACAAGTTGATAAGGATATTTTACGTATTAAATGACGATGTATTCCTCCCATTAATCTTTTTTGAGTGCAAAATTAATTGCAAACCAAAAATTTCAAAATAAATTACAAAGAAAAACAACTTCTCTTGGTCAATTAGAATTGTAAAAATGTCACAATGAAAATGCAATTTGTCATAGACAATACGTAACTACAGTAATAAGATCTGCTATAAAAAATGACGTCATTTTCAAATATCACTGCGTTTTTAATCATTTAAATGAAGGCTAAAAATTTATAATTTTCAAAATCGAATTTTTAAATAACTAAAGAATATTTTTATTTGTCACAAACAAATTTTGAATACAGTCAAGTACCGTATTATTTTCAAATTTAAATCTTCCAACCAGAATGTACTTTTAAAGACAGACAAAATTATGCAAAAAAAACCATGAAATATTAAAAAATTGGTTAAAATACCAGAAATCGTACAGTCAAATTCTTCGTATAAAGACGAACAGACGGACTACAGGCAACAACAAATAAATTCTTTTACAATATTGTTCAAAATATTATTAGTTTAACAAATGAATTATTGTGGATCAATTAATAAAATAATTTTAATAAAGTTCGTTCAATCAATTTATTTTGTAACATTTCAATAATAACACATTTTTTCTCGAACTGGAAAGGAAGGAAGTGGTCGGAGCGTCGTGTTTAGAAAGAATTAATCTAGGATTGTGAACGAGCATAACCACCCGTAAGTAATCCAATAATAAAATCGTAGGTTTCAGCAGAAATATCTCCATGTAATCCAAAAACTTAAACAATATCCCGAACAATAATTCCGCAGTCGTGAGAGGAAGTTTTCAATTTCATCAAGTCTGGACTGACAAAGGTTGAAACACTTTAAAAAAAAAAACTATTGTTACAATGAATCCACATTTTTGACTTGAAAAACCGGAACATCCCCTTCACATTTATCCGAAATACCAACCAACAACACCTTCATCGGAAACAAAATTATAAGTAATTCCCACAGGTGACAATCATTCATTAATAGCATTAATTTGCAGACCACAACTGACGTAGCAACAAGAAGTCGTTATTACTACCAAGAATCTTTATCCTACCTACACACCTAGGCTCGAACTCTAAATCTTACAAGTTTTCAACGGACGTCTTGTTTAAACAATAAAAACCGATTGGTATCGTAAACACAATATTTATAGACATCAATCAGAATTCAGTGGAGATAATAATTTCCGCTAATGACGGACCGTGATGTCAGCTCCTGTAACATCAGTGTACAAGACAATAAGCCTGCGTGTACAAGTGGGTACAAGAAGCTCTCGTATAATACGGTAGTTATATATTGAGAAAATACCGTGTTATCCACTAGCCTGACTCGCGTACAATATAGTGATGTCGAGCCGAGATGCAGTAAGTCGATTAAGCGACTAAAGTTGTTTTTCCGACAAAATTAGTCATTAGGCGAAAATATCGAGCATAAAATAGTCAATTAATCGACTAAATTTTTAGTCGAATTCATGAATACAGTAACCTAGATGTAACTATGATATTTTCTTTTGAAATTAATTATTAACTTTTAGTTTTTCTTTAAGAAAAAGAAAGGTATGATATAATCGCAATCTGTTAATCACATAAAAGTGAAAAATCATACAAATAGGTTTTTTTTATTTTTCATTTTTTGAAATCCAATAAATAATACAAAAAAATTATTAAATTAGTCGTTTTTAATCATTTAAAAAAAAATTAATCATTTTAGTCATCAGGGCTGGGAATTATTTAAAATGATTTCATTTTAAATACGTATTTAAAATATAAAATGGCATTTTGCATTTTACATTTTAATAAGTTCGGTCAAACCATTTTCCATTTTGTATTTAAAATGAAAATGCATGTAAATTTATGTGTATCCTATATTGATTATAGAACTTGAACTGATGAATAATGACTTGAAGTCTAACAAATTGTAAGTTAAATGTAAGTTGATTTATGTATTTGAAATGTATGAATACGCTGATGACATAGTCATTCTTATTAGAGGCATGGATATAAACACGATTCTTGATCTTATGCAACAGGCCTTTGATAAGGTTGGTAACTGGTGCATGGAAAGGAATTTGAGTATAAATCCTCAAAAGACCAGTCTTGTACCTTTTACACGCAAAAGATTGGGATTCGACAGGCTTAGAACGCCAACATTATTTAGTGACAATGTCAATATTACGAGGGAGGTTAAATATCTGGGAGTTATACTAGACAGTAAATTAACCTGGAATCAACATATTGACTACAAAATCAACCAAGCGAAAACTGGTCTACTAAGATGTAAGCGAGTGCTTGGAAAAAAGTGGGGACTGAAACCAAGTATAGCTCATTGGATATATACTATGGCGATCAGACCCATCATAACGTATGCAGCGGTGGTGTGGTGGAAGAAGACTGAGCAGAAAACTGTAAAGACCAAACTGGAGAGCTTACAACGCTCAGCATGTCTTGGGATTACAGGGGCAATGTCATCCACACCCACAAAAGCAATGGAAATCATTCTGTCATTAACTCCTCTGGATATTTTCATTCGTGGAGTTGCCAAAATGACAGCCTACAGGCTAGAGAAGACTGGGCAGTGGCTCAAGATTCATTATGAGTCTTCCCACACCAGTATCTCTCACGAAATGTGTAGCAAAATTCTACAAATGCCATCTGACATTGTAGAAACTAAATACCTCTTTGAAAGGCCATTTGAAGTTAGCATTACACCGCGAACTGAATGGCGAGAGGAAAACATGGAACATAGAAGTGGGGATATAATATGGTACACTGATGGTTCCAAAATAAATGACCGAATAGGAGCAGGAATATTTGGTGTTTGTCCAGCAGTTGAAATATCTCAACATCTGGGGCAGTACGCTACAGTGTTCCAAGCAGAAGTGTTTGCAATAATTTGCTGTCTCTATGAAAATATAAGATCTTATGAAAATAAGAATATTTTCATTTTCAGTGACAGTCAGGCAGCACTCAAAGCTACTAACTCATTTCAGGTTAAGTCAAAACTTATCCTGGAATGTAGGGAACTCCTACAAGAACTAGGTAGCAAGAACAGAGTTTCTCTGATATGGGTACCAGGCCACGTGGGAGTTGATGGCAATGAGAAAGCTGACAAACTTGCAAAGCAAGGTGCATTAAAAGATGACTACAGCCCAGAACCCTACTGTGGGATAACGATTAAAACCGCGAAAGGGGAAATTGCTGAAGCCATGACAAACGAAACAACTGCAGTATGGAGAAATACTCCAGAGCAAAGACATGCGACGCTTATGATTAAAGAACCTTCCATGAAGTTGTCATCCGAAATTCTACTACTGGATAGAATGAAGATGAAAGCTATAGTTGGTTTTCTTACTGGACACTATCATTTAAGGAAGCATCTGCATCGAATGGGAATATATAGAGAAGAACCAGTATGTAGGAAATGTGGGGTGGAAGATGAAACAGTCCACCACATTCTGTTTGAATGCGAGGCATTGGCTCGCATTAGACACTCAACACTGGGTTTGGGTACAGAGCTTGAGACTATTCATCGGGATTCCGTAAGGGCCCTAACTGACTTCATCAAAGAAGCGGACCTCTTACGCATAACTGATGAGTAAACGGGGTTACTGCACAATATTCCACTAGGAATCAGTGCATGGGCTGACAGGACCCCCCCACCCGTAGGAAGAAGAAGAAGTTGATTTAATTGACTCAAATTTTTTATAACTCGAGTTGCAATGTCACTAGAGTTAAATTTGTTACTAGAGTTCCCTAAAAATCCACAGTTTTCGGTCATTTGAAAAAGATCGGGATGGTCATTTACACCAAAAACGATACGAACTTTCCGAATGACCCAATAATCATTTTTCAGTAGACTATTTTACTCGACTAAAGACTAAAATGATTAATTTTCATTTAAATGATTAAAATGACTATTTTTTGTTTGTTTTATTTACCAGATTGAAAAAAATAAAAACTAAAAAAACTATTTATCTGTATGATTTTAGCGAATTTCCAGAATGGAAGCTCGCTATTACAGCCACTGTCATGACGCGACTTGAACCCGGGACCATGGCAGAAATTTGTTTTGAGGTCCCTAGAAACCGAAAATAATATTCACCAAAATTTATATATATATATATATATATATATATATATATATATATATATATATATATATATATATATATATATATATATATATATATATGTATATATGTATATATATATATATATATATATATATATATATATATATATATGTATATATGTATATATATATATATATATATATGTGTCCGCACGATAACTCTCGAACGAAATGTCCTAGGTTTACGAAATTTGGTGAAAATGTTGGAAGTCCCAAACCGTTGGACAAGTTCGTTAGCCAGACACGTCGGATGCCAGGAACATGGTGTTTGTTCTTGCAAAAAATTAGTTTTTTGCCAAAATTTCCACTTATTTAAAAATTTTTGCGAAATTTTTTTACATCATTTAAACGACGAAAAAAAATTGCATAAAAAAGGTCTTTAAACTATTATTCTATGTCAACTAGTTTCCGAGAAAATTTAATTTTTATAAAAAAGCATTCGCTATGTTATGCAGGATGCTGCGACAGGGGTATACCTATATGCATAATTATATCGCACATTGAGAATAAAACTGTTGCAACTGCAAATTTTTCGTTTTTGAGATTTTTATATCATTGGATTCAGTTACATTTAAGCTATCGATTGGTGAAATTTTCATCCTAAAATTCTAGAAAATAAAAAAGTTATAGTCCATAAACTTTTTTTAAATTTTAACAGTCTAAGAATAAATGGTTTAAAAAATTTTTGTTACATGTGCAGTTGTAACAAAGAGAAAACAAAAAATTAACTTTTTATTTAGATTAAAAAAGGTATATGTATGTGATTTCTTTTATTAAGTGGCTACATGTTAGTTAGAGTGGATTGTAGGTACATACAGAACTATAGGTAGTTGCAAAGTTTCTGAGCGACTAAAGTCCACTTCCAGTTTTACTACAGTACTCCGTTAAATAAATGAAAGTAAGGGTCTACACCATTAAAAAAATTGTATTTATAAATACTAAAATATGTTATTATTACTATGTAAGGGAATTTTTCATAAAAAATTTTCCTGTTAGTATTTAATATTTTAAAATTGGTAGCGTTAAGTCGTTTTGAAACATTAAATTTCTTATCATAGGTATTTCTAGTTTTAATTATATTACATATTTCTTGTAGTTTAGAAACGTTTAATTTTTAATATTTTATACTTTCTGAACAATTTACTAAATATTGCAAATAATAAAACGGTATACACTTTTCTCTTCTAAAATCGGTACTTTTCAGTTGTTAATTAAATGAAATATATTCAATTTTATTGAACTACCTGATGCAGTCATAAAACCTACCTTTGTAATGTTGCCATTATTATGACGTTTTCAATAAAATCTATTTATTAATTTTACAAAATTTGTATGTTTCCAAATAAATTTGTAATTTCTAGAATCAGTACTTTACTTAACTTTGACTAGTCAAGTGCTTTACCTGCGAGATACAATTTTCGATATTTTAACAACTTTTTTAATTTATTGTGTTCTTGATTATTATTATACTTTTTTATACCGTCTATTTTAATCGGGTTTTTATCTATTGATATTTAATTAATTTAAATATGAAAATGAATACGAGTATTAAAAATAAAATGTTAAGTCCACAAGCAAAACTTATCATTTTAAATGTGTTAGTGTTTATGAAAAGTGAAAGTGGTGGTGTGAAAATCCCATTAACTCAAGTTAAAAATCGTGTTACTTAGAGTTAGTAAAGGTAATTTCTTAATATTATTTATTTAATTTAAAATTACTTATTTAAGTAGGTACATCATTGCATTACTATATATAAATAAGCAAACTATTTCAAAATCGATTACTTTTTTTTACAACGTAGTGTATTTTTATACATTGTATGTGCAGTCCAATATTACCTGAGTGAGAGATATAACAACTAATAGGGGGAGTTTAGACATAATTACTCTATATCCATCTTTATTGCAAAAGTATTTTATCTTCTTAATATAATAAAATATGTATATCTCTTACTAAAAATACATCTTTCCTTTTTGTTGGACTTTGATACCTCAAAAACTCTGCAACTAGTTATACACGCATTTTGGTATTCCTTCTTCTGTTATCATTTTACAATGTAAGTGAATAATGATGTTAATTTTAGCCATATTTAATGTTTATTGGGTTATTCCATGAAAATGCGACATAAATGCAAAGAATTAAATGTTGTTTATTTAAAGTAAGTCAAATAGAGTACAGACTAAACAAAATTTACTACTTGACAACACCGAAATTATAGATACCAGTTTTGACTTTTGACAATTAGAGTCGAATTTTCACTGTCTTGCTGTACTTGATGTACCGCTTCACGAAAAGTGTTGCAAATAATTTTTAAATAACTGTGCATTCCCGCGAAATATATAGAAAACAATGATATGATTTAATATTAAGTGTGTACACCTTTGTTACACATGAAGCACGCCCGAAACATTCAACAATATCACTAAAAAAATTGACAACAAAGATAGCCTCAAAATTTTGTAACATGAGTGACCAAAAAGAATATTTTTTAGTATAAGGCTTGATACACTTCTTCAATTAGATACTTGTAATATTACTTTCTTTGTTCTTGAGTGCCTGATGCTTAAACCCATGCTTATACGACATTATGTTTCAAATTGAATATTATATAAGAAATTGAAATGTGTAACGTGAGTGACCGGTCACTCATGTTACAAAATTTGAATCCTTCGACGAAGCCGTAGGGGACGCCAAAACTATCAAACTTTCCTAAACCAGTTGGGTATAACGTTTCGGTCTATTATAGGTACACAATATATCCAAACTTTCGCTTCCAAGTGCGATTTGGAGGTAGTAGAGAGCGGAAAAACTATTTTTGGGGAATTTGACACGTCTATAGCCTCCCAGAATTAACCTAGGTAGTTGAAATTTTGTATTTTGATAGAGTTGGTACCTTGAGTGTGCTTTTGGGCGGTTACAATGTCTAACCCTCATCTCCACCATTTTTATGCCACAATTTCATGTTTTTTTCAACATTTTCTTTGTTTGTGTCACGCTTACAGGCCCCCAAAAAAACTTATAACTATGAAATTTTGTTTTTGTATTAAGTTAGTATCCGGAGTGTGTCTTTTAGGGATTCCACATTTCCCTGCCCCCACTTCCCCCGTTTTTACACCGAAATTTCGTGGTATTTTCGTGTACGTTGAAAATGATTTATTTTCGTAATAATACCTAATTTGAGTAACCAGTTGTAATAATTATCAGTGAAATATTAATTAATCAGTTAATTTTAAGTATTTTTTCATTTCCCTTAAGAAATATATGTGGATGATATGGACCTTTGTACAAGTAACGTGAGTGACCAAAGTGGTGTAACATGAGTGACTTTTCTTAGAATTTTTAAAATTTTTATTTTAATATAGAAGCTTGTTCTTTTAATCTGAACTAAATAAAGAGAATTCATTTTATCTTTGTATAATTTTTAAATCATCTACAGTAATTAAATAGAACAGAGATTCAACTCCAACTTAAATGACTGCGAACACCATGTCTCCATGTGTAACATGAGTTACCAGAAAAATAAGACACTTTTTTAAATATATTCATAAGCTTGCCTCTTTTATTTTTTATTAAATAAAATTATTTAGTTAATAAAGAAAGGTTTTACTGAAAGATATACTGTTATTTTGCAATTCTTCCTATATAAAATTAGTGGTTTTGCCTCAGTTTTGCAGTAAAATGTAACGTGAGTGACCGTGGAATAACCCTATTGAGTTTAGACGAATTCTTTCGTAGCATTGTTGTTATTAAAATATAATTATAATTTATTTTAATTTCAAAATATGGACGCTGATAAAGAAAAAATTAATTTAACAGCTCTTTCTGAATATAATCTTATAATTTAAACAATTTAAACCAAATAATTTAAACAATTTAAATAATTTTATCCATTTAAATTTAAATAATGGACAGTTTTTGTCTTCTGCTTTAACTATTACTGTTAATTCGCATATATATTTTAATTTGGACGAAACTTTCCCAAATAATACTAATGGAAATTTAACAACACCTGTTTCGGAACGAAAGAAACGAAAGCGAAATCGCGATTTACGGGCGACAAATATACAAAAAGGTTTAATTAACACAGGGTCAGAACGTTATTCACTGAAAACTTAGAAATTTTTCCGGTAAAAACAAAAATTAAATCAGAATATTGCGTAGAAGGTAAAATGTAAACTAGAAAAGTAAACTAAAAGCTTGATCGAAATATTTGTATAATAAACAGACAAACGTGGGAAAAACTTCAATCGGCAAAATATTGATATAAAAGAAAATGTAAGAAACCATATAAGTAAATTAAAATCCAAAAACAAAATAAAATTGTAGCAGCATATCCCTAATAGCTACATACTCCTAATAGTTGTAATAGAAGAAAAGAAGAATAAATAACATAATATTTTCTGTTAAATGTGTTTAATTGCTTTTACTACTAAATGTCTAACAAATTATTATAAATTGATTGTATAATGGTTGAATTTATGCTCTATTAGTCCCATTTCTTTGGTCGGCAATAGAATATTTTCGAAAAAATTAGTTTTCATACTTTTCGAAAACGTAAACTTTTGATCGTAAATATCTCGTAAACGGTGCATCGTAGCTCAAAAATAACGAAATTTTTGAAGGCTTAAGCGAAGCAAGTTATGGGTATTCCGAACATACTGGGACTATCAAAACTTACTTTTCGTTATCGAAAATTATCGATACCGAGTTACTCATCATAAACTGATTATAATTAATTGATTCAGACTGATTAGTCAAATTGGTTTTGTCACCAATAAAATATTTTCAAAAAAATTAGTTTTCAATACTTTTCGAAAACGTAAACCTTTGGTCGTAAATATCTCGTAAACGGTACATCGTAACTCAAAAATAACGAAATTTTTGAAGGCTTATGCGAAGCAAGTTGTGGGTATTCCTAATATATTGGGACTGTCAAAACCTATTTTTCGTTATCGAAAATTATCGATATCGAAAAAAACGATATTTTTAAAATTTTAACGTGTAAATTTCTACATTTTCGTTATCATTTAAAGTATTATAAAATTCTCTACAATTTTTGGTAGCTTTTATTTCCAGTATCTTTTTTTTATAATGACGGATTTAATTTACGCGATTTTTTATCCGCATAAATTGAATCCCCATGAAACGAATATTCACGTAAATTGAGGGACCGGTGTCGCGGTCTTTAATTAAAAACGCATTTGTAAAATAGTACAGCTAATTGTAAGTAATCGTTTTTACTCAGGTTTCGGGAATTTTCCCGGGAAAATACTCAATAATTACCCAAATGAGAATATTCCCGGGAAAATTCCTATCGGGAATTTTGCCGTTGCCCATCTCTATCTGTAATACAGTTATGGAATGTGTTACCTTGGGAATTTTCCCGGGAAAATACTTAATAATTACCCAAATGGGAATATTCCCGGGAAAATTCCCACTGGGAATTTTCCCGTTGTCCATCTCTATCTGTAATATAATTATGGAATTTGTTACCTTAAACAATTGCCATTATAAAGTTATATAAAGCGAAATTTTCAAAATTTCTGAAAAGTATTAGTTGCAGATACAACTTTGCGTCACCAACAAAAAGTAATATTTTGTGAAATAATTAAGAAAAAATGTATTATTTGCAGATATAACATTATAATCCTAAACAGAATGCAACTTTTTGTAAAATAACTAAAAAATTTTTGGTTACAACTGCAATGAAAATTTAAACTATGAATTTTCTCGACAAAATTTTTATCACAACATTTAAAACTAACTGTTAGAATGAACCTAGCAAAGTTTTAAAGTTCTAAGATGATTTGGAAAAAAGTTATTCGGTTTTAAATTTCTTCAAAATCTTATTTCTTTAATATCTTAAAATTAGTGATTTTGCAGTTGTAACAGTTTTATTCTCAAGGGGCGATATGAAAGAATGTGTTTGTGGTACAGGAAGATATAGATTGTATATAAGTCATATACGTCATACATATGTATACATATGTTTGTATGTTACTTATATGCCGTTTTTTAGGGTTCCGAAGAAAGTTCTATTTTTTAGAGCTCCGAAATAAATCTCCCGAGACTATAATAGAAATTTGTTTTGGGGTCCCTAGAAACCAAAAATAATATTCACTAAAATTTATGTATTAAATTTATATTTAGTCCCACACCGTTGGACAAATTCGTTAGCCAGCCATGTCGGATGCCTAGAACATGGTTTTTTTGACCATTTTTCGTGAAAAAAATTGGTTTTTTGCCAAAATTTTCTAAAGTAAATTTTTTTTTTGACATTAATTTACACCATTAGAAAGAGGAGGAAAAATCACTTAAAAGGGTGAAAAATCACAGAAAAACGGATTTTTATAAACGGAAATTCGCTATGTTATGCAGGATGCTGCGACAGGGGTATTTTACTTTTATGTCATTAACACAATTTGATGTTCAATCTTTCATTTTCTTTTAAGATGAAATTTTTAAAATATTAAAAATCAATAACTTAATTCAAAAAGAAATATTGCTTTTAAAATAGTTACATAGATTACTCTATAAGTTCGACTAAAAATTTAATCGTTTGTTCGACTATTGCAGGCTCGATAGTTTCGACTAATGGATAATTTTGTCTAAAAAACTGCTTTAATCGATTAATGAATTAACTGCTTCTATTAATGCGAAATCACTAATTAAAAATAAACAAAATCGTGAAAAGTTGGCTTGTTATTCGTCAATTAGTCAACTTTCGACGATTCAAATTTACGTTGTCATCATTATTTACCACAATTTCATATAATATTTCTATCAATATGTGTAAATTTCTGGCTTATTGGCTTCTGTCAGATGGGTGGAGCTTAAAAATAATGACTAACGAAAAAATTCATTATCATTAGTTTTATATATGTATAGTGACATTCGAATGGGAAGACAACGAAGTTTCGCCAAAAAGATTCCTTTTTTTGCGTTTTAGGTACCGAAAATCGTTAAAACTGAAACAGCAATTTTCTTCATTTATCTGGTTTTCATATAAAAATTTCCCTAATTTTCAAAATATTCCGTAAAATTACCGTATTATAAAGGCAAGACTTCCCAACTCTCTAGAAGCACCATTATAAGGAGATTTCTCTCAATGCTCGAATTGTGTGAGAATGAATTTATGAAACCGTGTTATACGAGAGTTACCTGTACATAAATCTATCTATGGATTACCTCATCTGTTCAAATTAAAATATGAAATATCATTAGAAAAAAATCAAAGAAATATTCGCCCACCTTTAAAAAAAAGTCAAGGTTCAGTCAAAACTGTTAGATAGTTTACCAGGAACATGTACCACAGTCAAAAGTTAATAGGTTTAGATTAGAAGACAGTTGTCGTGTATATTAGTTAAATAGATTGTCAACAGATGGCGCCTTCTACATTCTTTATGCAAATACGGTCTTTAAAATAATTTTTTTTTTAATGAAAACAATAATTTTAAACTATTTGTTTATTTTTTATCATTAGTCTCCAGACTTCCAAATTAATGACTTGATTTGACCGAGACAAGTTTAAATAATAATCACTTATTATTACACGAGGGGTTTGTATTTTTTCGAATAAATTTGGGTTTATCTAACAAAAATTTGTTGTCTAGCAACCCGAGTTGTACAAAACATAAATTTATTCAGAAAAACTACAAAACTCAAGTGTAATACGGTAAGATAATTTAACGAATAAAATAAATTAGTATAATTCATATTATTATTTAATACATTGTTACTATGGTTCTGAAATCAGGTAAATTTACCAATACGAATTTTTGTTTCGTTTTTATCATGTTTACCTACAGTGAAATGATCAATGAAATATTTTGTACTATTTTTTTCGCTGTAAAAATCTGTCTTAACTTTTTTTCCCACAGTAAAAATGAAAAAACTACAATATTCTTATGGGACTTGACACACATGAGTTAAATTATCAAAATTAAACTGTCGACCGGTTTCGGTGTCCCAAAAATACCATTTTCAAGATAAAAAATATAACTTTTCAGTTCAGATCAAAGAGTCAGAAAAATAAAATAAAATAAATTTATAATATATTTTTTCTACAATCTTAGTGGAAAGTAGGCTTTTGCGCTCTGTGAAGAGAGTACAAAATGTGTATTTGCCGAAGACTGTCGTTGCCGAGCAACGAAGTACTACTTTGCGCTTTAAAGCGGCAAAGTAATACTTTGTCACTCGCTCAACGTATATTTAATTACAAATCCGGGTAGGCGTTGTTTATATTTTCTATGGTAACAAATAAACAGATTCTAAAATTACCGTAATCAAGTGAAATATTAATTTTATTAAATAAAAAAATAACTGCAAAATATTAATTAAAAATAATAAATAACTATAATTAATAAATAATAAGAAAAAAATATTTTAAAAAAATATGTATATATATGACGGAAATATGTAATAGTGACAGTGATTTCTCAAGTACACCTTCAGATATTTCTGAAGCTGCAAAAATTATAATATTAAAGCAAATATTAACGTCCATTATTATTTTTTCAAGTATCTTTTAAATAAAAAAAAATTATAAGATTGTAGAAAAAATTTTGTGTGTAATTCGAGCACAAAATGATTTGCCGCTCTCATGAGATTAACGCGCTCCGTCTGGCGGCGTCGCGCGTCAACCTTCTCAATCGAGCGGCAAAGCACCATTTTGCGCTCTTAATACACAAATAACTATTTTGTCTTGAAAATGATGTTTTTGTTTAATTTTGACGACAACTAGAGGTAAGAATTTAATTTTCCAATCATTAAGAGATTGAGATTAATTGACATTTACATTTGGAACGGGCAGATTTGGAACCAGAGTCAAATTCGAAAATGCAATTGGTACCGGGGAGTTCTGAATTCTGACCTTTCAGAATCGAAATCCAAACACCCCTAGTGAAAACCACCCCAAACATTGTCGAACGAAAAAAAAAAATTACATTTATCATTTCTCATACAAGAAGAATAACTGGAAATAGAAATTTGAACCGTACGCACTGAGATTGAAAAATGTTTGCCGTTTGATTTGAAATGATGTAAAAGCAAAAAAAAATACATTAGTCACTTTCTCCAGCCGAAAAAGAAACCCTTCAAACAGGTAGACAACGAACCACCCACAAACATACACACACGTACCAACTACCCCGGACAATCGATTCGATGGATTGACTCCTCTTCACAGGCCAGTATAATAAGGGATGATAGTTATTTTTTTTTTTAATAGCATATTACATAGACACATTATTTACACGACATGGACGCATCCATAAAAAAAGTTTTTTTCTTGAAAATGGAACATTTCAATATAAATAAACGTATTAATGAGTTTTGTGGAAGGATATATTGACATCGTGTTCGAAAAAAGGACAAAATGTAAAGGAATTTCACTTTCGTTCCGGTTAAAGTAACCCCCACTAAAATATATATTACAAGGTGCCGGGTGACTAGCTTTACCCTCGAAAAATTAAAATTTTTTATTTTGCATAAAACCGGAAGTACACTTGCGGCGCCACCAGTACCGAGGCTGCTATCGATGGCACAAAAAATGCTAAAGAACTCCAAATTTTCAGCTTTCAAAAAAAATTTTTTATAGTCATACTGACTTGCTTGATAATGATCATATTAACCGAAACACGACAGAAAAGTTTTCAAATAATAGTTATTTGTGTATTGAGAGCGCAAAATGGTGCTTTCCTGCTCGGGCGGCGTCGCGCGTTAATCTCATGAGAGCAGCAAGTCATTTTGTGCTCGAATTACACACAAAATTTTTTCTACAATCTTATAAAAATTTTTTTTTATTTAAAAAATACTTGAAAAAATAATAATGGACGTTAATATTTACTTTAATATTATAATTTTTGTAGCTTTAGAAATATCTGGAGTTGTACTTGAGAAATCACTGTCACTATTACATATTTCCATCATATATGTACATATATTTTTAAATTTTTTATTCTTATTATTTATTAATCATAGTTATCTATTATTTTTAATTAATATTTTGCAGTTGTTTTGAAATTTAATAAAATTAATATTTCACTTGATTACGATAACATAATAATTTTAGAATCTGTTTATTTATTTGTTACCATAGAAAATATAAACAACGCCTACCCGATTTATAATTAAATATACGTTGAGCGAGCGACAAAGTGTTACTTTTCCGCTTTAAAGCGCAAAGTAGAAATTTGTTGCTCGGCAACGAGAGTCTTCGGCAAATACACATTTTGCGCTCTCTTCACAGAGCGCAAAAGCCTACTTTCCACTAAGATTGTAGAAAAAAATATTTTTACGAAATTTTACTTATTAATATTTGGAATTTGTTTTGATGTCAATTTTGAAAATCAAAAATTTTTCCAATAAAACATTCTAATTTTCTTTCCAATACAACCCGTAGTACAATTAAAACTGTTGTTAGTACTGACGATGTCAGTAGCACTGAAATCTTAAAAAAGTCTAAAGAGTCTAAACGTCTAAACTGAAATTTTTCAACGTCTTGAAAATCGTAAATAGAAAACTAGAATGGTGAAACTGGGAACGAACTGTACGTTTTCGAAGACGTTCTTTTCATTTTTACCAAAATTAAGCAGGTAAAATCACTAGAAAAAAGATTTCTGTTGGATCAGTCATATTTCTAAAGAGAATTTTTTCATATTTGATAGATTTGAGCGTTACTTTATGGTATTCCATTTTAAAATAAAAAGACAATTTTTTACTTTACTAATACCACTTTATTTAAAGTTTTAATTGTCTGTGACATGTTTCGGCCCGTATGGCCATTGACGAACTGTTCGTCAATGGCCATACGGGCCGAAACATGTCACAGACAATTAAAACTCTAAATAAAGTGGTATTAGGAATTTTTTCAATTTGACGAAAAAAAAAATTTGGGGGACAGGTCTACCCACACTGTCAACTTCCCATTGGGTGTCTTTAAAAACTAGAGACTACTGTACATAAATAATTCTTTTTTCATTTCAGGCGACTTCTCCCCTGGGCCCCCGATAGAGGCCCCTTGCACCATACCGGGGGGCTTCACCTTCTGTGCCTAAGGGTGGGGGCTCCACCCTTATCAAACAAATGATAACATCATTTGTTCTCAAGATATGCGAGACAAAATATATTTCAAAAATGTTTCTTATTTCTTCTTTTTTTTAATTTTATAATAAAATACTGGCGTTTTTAACATCAAGAAAGGTTCTTAAGCCATTATATAATAATGTTATGGTAAAAAATCGATATAATCGATGTTATCTTAATAAAGTTAATTCCATTTTTTGCCACAAAAAACAAACCGCTAACCCGAATTTGTTGAAAACTTTATCCGGTCTTCATTTTTTTGATTACGCATCTAATGAAATTAGTCCGGAGTTGATATCATCATTTGTTCTCGAGATATGCGAGACGAAAAAAAATTCACGAACGAACTAACGAACGCACACACAGACATCACGCTAAAAACGATGGATTCGGATTCTAGTGACCTTGAAACGTGGAGATATGTCAAAATTAGCGATTCGTAAAATCGGACCCATTACAATAACTTCCTATGGGAAGTTAATGAAAAGTTCACGCCCAAAATACCGCCAAATTCAACCACTCATCAGATCACTTCAAAGCTGGATTTGAGGAAAATAATTTTTTTAATCTGATGACGTCATTAAGTTTACTTAAATTTTTCAAAACCCTAAAAATCGTAAATAAAATGATAGAATGATGAAACAGGAAGCGAATTATAGGTTTTCGAAGACGTTCTGTCAAAATTAAGTATGTAGAATCATCAGTAAAATACTTCTGTCGAATTACCCATCTTATTTCTAAAGGGAATTTCGTCATTTTGAGAGAAAAAATGAAAAATACGCACGGAAATTACTCAAATACAACCAACTATCCTAATTCAAATCACTTCAATAAAATTTGATTGAGAAAAAAATTTCCAATTTGGTGACGTCATTAAGTCCACTAAAATTTTTCAATACCTGAAAAATCGTAAGTAAAATGATAGAAGATGACAATGGAAGCGGACTATAAGTTTTCAAAGTTGTTCTTTCCATTTTTATCAAAGTTGGCATATAAGATCATCAGAAAAAGGACTTCTGTCGAATCTTAATAAATAATCTTATTATAAATGTGAAAGTTTGTATGTTTGTTGCTCAATCACGCTAAAACGGCTGGACCGTAACTTAACCGATTTCGATGAAATTTGATGAACAGACACTATTCGCCCTGAATTAATACATAGGATAATCTTATCCCGATTAAAGGTTCCTGTGGGATGACTGAACCAAATTTGATGAAATTTAATATAGGTACAGAGACACTATTTACTATGAACACAATTTTAAATAACAAATAGAAAGCAATAATTTTAATAACAAATAGAATAGTTTTATCCTGATTGAAAGTTGCCAGGGAGATACAAAACAGGGGGAGGGGATCGAATTCAATGCGGGCGAAGCCGCGGGTCAGAGCTAGTAAGATATTTCTGAAAGAAACTTCGTCATTTTGATAGCAAAAATGAAAAGGTTACATCTAAATTACCCAAAATTCAATCAATCATCATAATTCACAATCACCTCCATAAAGTTTGATTTGAGAAAAAAGATTTTTTTTTTAAGTTTTATTAAAATTGTTCGATGGCCTAACAACCGTAAATAAAATGATAGAATAACGAAACTGGAGTCAAATTATTCGTTTTCCAAGTCGTTCTTTTCATTTTTACCAAAATTAGGGTTATAGGATGACCAGTAGAAAAAGGACTATGACGGCATAGGGTGAATGCGGGAGAGATGCCGCACATTTTGAAAACACTTGATAACTCTTAAAGTATGCATTTAATTGATTTGAAATTTGGAACACAATAAATGTAAATATTGTTCTTTAAAATTATTTATAAATAATTTTAAATTTTGAATCATAAAGGGTTCATAATTAACATTTTTGTAGAGCCTGCAAAGCGGCGTCTCTCCCACACCTATGGGAGAGATGCCGCATCAAAGAAGGTGAAACGCCGCATAGTTCATATTAAAAATTTTGTATTTTACACACATCTCCATACATGATGCATGCCATATGTAACCATTTTTGGCACTTTATACATCTTAACCAGTCTTCTTTTTTTTGTTTCTGAATATTTTTCAAAACATTCAATACACAGGCAATCATCATTATTTTCGTTATTTTCACTAATATGAGGGCTCTTCCTGATCCATTAATGGATCTTTTATATTTACGTGGCATAATTTACAGTCAAAAAAAAAAATTACATAATTAAGGTATATAAGTCTATGTTTTTAACATGTAATATGATGCGGTATCTATACCAACTTTAAATGTGGCATCTCTCCTTTTTGTTGGGATAGATGCCGCATGTTGCTATAGCAAGCATAGTGCGGAATTCCAACCTAAAATTTTATACAGTACTTTTAAAATATACCTAAATTAATAACAAAACTCATTTTCATTAAAACAATGAAGTATACATTCTTAAATTCTAATGAATTAAATGCTTGATAAAATATTATGTTAAAAACTTACTTTTCAATAATAAAAAGTTGGATAATTACTAAACTGATGGACTAATCATAAATGTTACCATATACAGCTTAAATAAGTAACTTATTTTAAACATATAATCCACTAATAGCGCTATCTATCAATCAACAGACGAACTATGGCTACTGCGGCATCTCTCCCGCACTTACCCTAATTCATAAAGCTAATAAAAAAAAAAATACCTCTGTCGCAATATCCTGCATAACAAAGTGAATTTCCATTTACAAAAATTAAATTTTCTCGGAATCCAGTTAACACAGAATGATAGTTTAAAAAGACCTTTTTATGTGACATTTTCATCTCTTTTTAACGGTATAAAAAAAACACGTTCCAGGCATGTACATGGCTGGCTAACGAACCTGTACAACGGTTTGGGACTTCCAACATTTTCACCAAATTTCGTAAAAATAGCATGTTTCGTTCGATATATAAATTTTAGTGAAAGTCATTTTCGGTTTCTAGGGACTTCAAAACAAATTTCTATCATAGTCCCGGGCTCAAGTCGCGCCATGACAGTGGCTCAGTGGCTGTAATATAGTGATGAGCAAATGCAAGACCAAGACCAAGACTGCTAGCAAGACTGCTAGCTAGAGCAGTTTGAGTCTTGGTCTTGCAAAATGCAGTCTTGGTCTTGGTATTGCTAAAAAATCTTGCAATTTCTTGCATTTTTTTATTAGCGAATTTTTTCCTTCTAAAATCAAATTTTCTCTCTTTACGGTGTTAATTATACTTTCAAACTATTTAAATAGTTTAGCAAGAGTCTTGCTTTTTTCTTTATTTGTCTTGGTCTTGCTCACTTAAGTCTTGGTATTGGTCTTGCAGCCATACTTATAGTCTTGGTCTTGGTCTTGCTCTTGGTATACATAGTCTTGGTCTTGATCTTGCAAAAAATGCAAGGCCAAGATTAATTTTGCTCATCACTACTGCAATAGCTAAATTTTCGATTCGAAAATTCGCTAAAAACAAATACAGACCAAAAAGTGAGCTAAATCTACTAAACATTTTTAACAAAAACCCAAAAATGTTTCAATTTTCGTTAGTGTACAGTTAAATATAAATCGACCCAGCAACAAACTTCTCAGAATTACAATAATAAATAATACAATAAAAATGTATTACTTAAAATATTTGCAATACATTCAATAGACATAGCAAACATTTAAACTGTTTAAAGTTGCGATCATGAAAGGATTTATAATCGGCAGCGGAGAATTTAATACCCAAATAAGATTGAAAGTGGTAACCAAAGTTCATTGACCTGCCCCGCTAATTCAATATCAAATCCGCTGTACATATATATGCGCCTCTCATATACTTATGTACTCTGGTTACCCATCAAAATTGCACACTACGAAATATTATGTAAATTACACATTCACCCCCCTCTTCGGGTCCTCGCCCACGCCCAACGAATGTTCGCGCATAAATGGAATAAGAAAATTTCGTAGTAGATCAAGGTCATTTTAATAAAAATTAAAAAAAAAAATTATAATTGATTTTTATCGAAAATTATATTAAACCGAAGTTTTCGAAACAAATTTAATTAATCAAAGTATAATCATTATGTAATCTTTTGATATAAATGACGTCAACCCATTGGAGTTCAAATGAAGCCCACGCAAAAGTTTAATAACTTAAATAAATAGGGTCAGTTGGGGTAATTATCGTCACGGGGTAATTTTAGTCGACAGCGTTTTAAAAAAATTTTCACGGGAATAGTATATTGTGCAATAAGTGCGGGAAATTGTCGATTGTCCACGAAAGCGAAGTTGAGCACACGAACGTAGTGAGTGCGCTCATTCGCTTGAGTGGGACAATCGACAATCCCGAACGAGTTGCACATACTATTTTTTATTACGAATTTCACATACGTTTTTCTATTATTATCACTATTTTTGACATTTTTATTACTTTTTAAAATAATATTTTTAAGTGTTCGTCTTTTTTTCCTGAATTAATTATCGTTTAAATTACTTTGTTGATGGTTTCTATAGAAATAATTATGAAATATTTATTAAATGAAAAATTAAGAGGCGACTTTGCGTGTTTTATTGTCAATTTGCGTGTGGAAAGTTACTTTCCACACGCAAAAAAGTATGCGGGAAGAGTACAGTGGGCAAACAGCTATTTTGCGTACCGAAATGTGTGCGCCAAGTTAGTACTTCTCCCGCATGAGTAATAAAAAAATATTTACAAAACATATCAGATGTTTTTCCGGGGTAGTCTATACCCTTCTATGTTTCTCTTAACTATCACCATGCAAAATTTCAAGTTAACTGGATATACGGGAACCTGAAGTCCTGACTAAAAACGTTTTAAAAACATTTCCCCACCCAAATCCTTTTGAAATATGACGAATTCGTTAATAAAAAGATCGTAATCTTTGCCACAAATTTCTATAAACTTTAACGAAGAAACATTAAAAAGATTCCGATTCAATCTTCGATCGAGTAACATTAAGGTACCATCACAGTGTGATCGGCCGAAAAATAGTCAATCTTCGCGATTTTTTTTCGGATGGATAGGATGGGGGAATGGGGATGAATTTTTTTTTACGATTAATACCACTATTTAACAATACAAAAATATTTTTTTTATTCATTTTTTTATTTTTTATATAATTATTATAATTTTTTAAAAAAAGTGTCTTTAAAAAAGAGCGTATATTGGTGCCCCCGATTGCGCTCGCAGTTTTCATTTGAAAAAAAAAAAATCAAATAGAATATCAATCTGTAGGTAAGCCACTAAGTTCCCATGGGAGCTTTTTTCTTTTGAAATTTGAAAAAATGGCGACAGTTTGAATAAAAAGTACAAAATTTTTTATAGTTTTCCGTGTGGAAAAATAGGAAAATTTCAAAAAAAAGCTTCCATAGGAACATAGCGGCTTACCTATAAGTTGATAAACTATTTCATTTTTTTTAAAATGAAAACTGCGGCCGCAATCATTGGCACCAATATTCGCCCCTTTTTAAGGAGATTTTTCGGTCGATCACACTGTGATGGTACCCAGGGCCGTGGAGAGAAATGACGGGCCCCGGGAATAAACCGCATTTTTTAAGAATTTACTCCCAAAAAAGTAAGTGGTGAGCAAAAAAAAATTCTTAGCTTTTTTTACGGGCTCTCTACCGACAGCTACGCGCCCCTTCCTCAAGCCCGGGCCCCGGGGCTGCAACCCCGCTACCTCACCCTCTCGTCGGGCCTGATGGTATCTTAAATCGTCGAACGACTAACAATAAAAAAAGATTGAACTCATATTTTGTTACGTAGCAATATTTTTTATCAAGTTTTACTTTTAATAATCAAAAAAATCACAATTCACACAATTAGGGTTCCGTACAGTGAGCGGTCACCTAAATAAATTAAACTTTACTTATGTATAACGTAAAAGCCCCCATTATGGAACGGTATCTAATACTGGAACAGTTTTGACATTTACATATTTATTTCCTTAATTAAGTAAGGAAACATTAAATGAGAGGTGAATTTAAATTGAAAAACAATCATTCTATTAACAATAATTTTTGTGATCAAACGTTTCTTTCAGAAATAATTTTATTAATATGTAAATGTCAAAACTGTTCCAGTATTTAGATACCGTTCCATAATGGGGGCTTTTACGTTATTCAAATCTTATCCAAATTTGCCAACATTATGCCAAATTTCAAATTTCTACAATTTTCGAGAAAAACTTCTGTGACAGATGGTCACGCGAGTGATTTTATAAGGGTTACATTTTTCCTCTTAAGGTATGGAAACCTTAAAAAGTAAAACAATTTTTTTAACCCATCAAGCGACGTATCACGGCTATTGTTCAACATGCCTGTTGCCTGCATTCAATTTATTATGTAGTCTACATTTGATTTGCATCCGAGGCGAAAAGGTAGACCATACAATAAGATCCAAATTAAAATTTTCACAAATAAATTCATAAAAGCTAATATGGCGTGTAGAGAGTTACGCTAATTAAAATTCTGATAAATGACAAACACAACAGATAATTTGGCGGCAAAATTGAAAAATATCATCAAAAAAAAAATCAACATTATTTCAAATAAAATAACTGACTTTTATTCAACAATCAAAATCAGTTCACCGCAGAGAACTTGAGGAGTCCAGTTTCAAAACGGGTCATGTCCACTTTTTATGATTTTGACATACTGACAAAATGTTATACATATATGTATGTTTAATATAATGAGTAATATGACAGGACCCATTCTGAAAACAAAGTAAGTTTCTAGTGCTGAAAACAATGGGACAGGATTTTTTTTCAACTTAAACTGTTCAGAATCGTGTAAGGCTTTATATGCAGAATCCATTACTGTCCGTAACTCAATTTTTTATTTTTTTGGACAAGACTCGTTTTGAAATTGGACTCCTCACTTGTTAAATTGAGAACTACTTCAGTAACAAAACAAAACAAAAAAAATTAACAAAATTTAACAACAAGAACTTCCTATAAAAAAAATTACTGACCCAAATACAACACTTCCTTTTTTTTAATTGACTAATAATAACCTCAGCAAACGTATTCAATTATCTGTAATCTATATTTATTTTAATTTTGATAAGTAAATTCGATAATATTTTCTAACTAGTTTTGCGGTTGATAAGAAATTATATCATACAAAATAAAGCACAAGACTTCAAGATTACACACCACAAAAAAGTTGAATAAACAACTGTTCTCAGTTATTCTTCCACTTAAAGCCTAGTTTACACGAGCTTATTACTAATCATTAGTAGTTACTACTAACGCATGGGAAAGACTACTGGACCAAAAATTATTAAAAAAAAAATATTTTTAGAATTCTTAGAGGTACGACTGGCGATATATGTGTGCATTTTATAGTTTCAACACATCGAAAATAGTACTTAAACGTAACTTTCTGCGTGTAAACGACGATTACTAATGATTAGTACTAATCCCATAATATAAACAATGCATAAATCAATAAAAATAATAAAAATCAATCTTAAGCAAATATATTTTTTTCATTTAGATGTACACAAACTGAATACTTTCTCTGGAACACACTGTAAAATGCGAATCGATTTCTTTTGTAATTTAAAAATGGATGTATACGTAATTACAATAATTTTGGTGGAACACATTTTTCAAATTATTATAAACCTGTTACTTGATGTACAAAACACTAGATGGCCTTGCATTATGAAATGGACTAAACAAAATAACAATATTATGTGTTGTTTAAAACAAATAAAAAAGAAATCGTCAAGTGCACGTTGGACATAAATTAAGTTAGGGTTCTGTATTCAGTAACTAGAGATTTTCACAATTTTCAGGATAAAACGTAGGAAATTTAAAAATATTTTTTACGGTTGCCATAAAAGTAGATAAATATATTCAATAATATTACTTGCACATATGTATTCATTCAATACATGCGTTACTATGAGGGTTCATTACGCTGTTAATTTGATTTCCTATATCACATCAAGATATCGGCCCAAGATATCTGAAATAATTCTAATTGAAAGATTTTTTTTAAATGTTTTGGGTCGGCAATTATAACTTGAAAGGTAGGGACACATTACACGCCATTTTGAAGTTTTCGCAAACAAGATTTAAAAATGGAAAGTAGTAAAAAGACTCCGACTTCATTTCTTTTAATAATTTGGTTTTAACCTTTTTAAACAAACCATATGAAAAAATTTTTTTGTCTCAAAATGCCAGACTTTTTACTGCCAGTGATAAGTATAAAAGATAAGGTTACAAAAACAGAAAAAGAAAAAAAATCAAAGATCCCAACATCAAAAAAGTGAACCCTAGGAATATAATACAAAATTTACAAAATATAAATTATCCTCAACTATGTTAATAAGATTGAACATTATTTAGAATTATACCATATTTCGGAAAATCTGTCACAGATAACGGCACCAGTATCAGTGAATATATACATATCACAGCATTTTAAGTCGCCATATTGCAGGACGAATTAATTCATTTAAAGAGTTAATTTTTTGGGTGTTATTTCCAAATACCGAAACATACCTCAATACAAAATTTACTGAGAAAAATTTTTCCTATTTCGCTACCTCACAGGAAGCGATACGTGGGAAAAAATTTTAAACCTTACTTTTTCATTAACGAAATATAGTTTTCTCTAAAAATTGAGAAAACTTATTTTTGCTGTTTATTCGCAGATCCAAAGATGTGAAAACACAGACCAATGAACATATCATATATTATATTATATAGACTAATTATATAAATGTATAATTGAGGCAGCCAGATACGACCAGGATACGACCGGGTAGTATTCTGTAATACGGTAATCAATGCAATAAACCAATGGTATCCGTAGTAACGTTTTCAAATAAATATTGTCAAAGTATAATATTGATAATAAAATTTTGAAAGAAAGAAAGTGGTATTCGCTTTATTTTCAAAATACGTACGTGTACAAATTATGTCCTGCAATAACTATAGTCGCATTTGCTCAAAAAGTGACATTATATTACATTCCTTAAATCTCACCCGTCTCACCCCGTTACCTGCTTCAAGAAAAATGCCTACAAACTGGCTTTACGCTTTGTCTAGCAGTATAATATGTATAATAGTGTTCATTGGTCTGTGTGTGAAAACCTTGAAGGTGATTTTGACTATGAAACCCTAACACCTGTAAAGCTTTATTCAGTCAGTTGAATCAATAAAAAAAAAAACTTACCTCTAATTTAGCCTCTGGTGGTGCTTTGATTGCCATAACGGTGCGACCCTGAAAGCCGGGTATACATCTCAAATCGGAATAGGTGATATAGGCCAATTCACGATCTTCGCCGAGCCGCCGAAGACTCACTTCACAGTCGGATATTAATGATTTAAGCGTATTCTCTTTCTCGTCCAAATCGGCGATCTCCTGTTTCAATTGCGTGGCACTGGGTCCGTCATGTCTCATCTGTCCACACTTCCATTGGATATTGTTTTTCGATTTTTTCTCTAATATACCGATACCCTCTAACACGTTTGTAATATCGTAAATTCGCCGTTTTTGTACATCTAATTGCACTGATGCCCTATTTAAGTCAACCACCCCATCCGGTGACTTTTCCAAAAGTAACACGAATTTTTTCGTTAATAAACCTAACGACGTGTCGTATCTAGTTCTCTCCTGCGGCCGTTTAATCATAACTTTTGTTTTCTTTTGTTTGGGGGGCGGCGTTTTAAATTCATCCGCGCTACTGGTTATGTCCGTTTCTAGGTTAAGTCGCCGTTTAACCGCCTCCGTGGGTTTTGGGGGCATTGCGGGGATATCACGCATTATTTGATGCTGTGGAGTTGTACCATAATCTTGCTCTGATATATACATGTTCGGCGTCAACATTGTGCCAGACGATGGTGTATTGGCTGGCACCTTTCGCACCGACATGTCCGGAGTTGACGCTAAGGTTAGGTGTCGAACCTGGCGTGGACTCGACACCGTCTCCGAATTATTGTTACCTAAATAGGTAGCACGTCTTACGCCACGCGGCATTTTGAAAATTACTTTTTTAAAAAAATTTAAAATATATCTAACATGTGTATGTAACTTGAACAAATGAAGGTTAAGCGTTTCGATTTTTGATAGGTACAATTTTGAAAAATTGATATTTTTTATTATAAAATTAATTTATTTAACTAATTAACATGAATTTTTTTAATCAAATAAAATAGCTAACTCATTATTTTACACAACGTAACAACGAAACGCGAGGGTTTGCAAACAATCTCCATACTTCCTGTAAAAAAATTCAAAAACGTAAATCGTCAACTTTCAATTTTTAAAAAAAAAACAAAAACACGACAATTCAATTAACAAAATAAAAAACCGAACATCAAAAATTTTCCAATCACGAAAAATTTCATAACTGCAAAGAAAAACGTGAAAAAAATTTCCAACAACAATTTACAAAAAAAAAATTAATTTAATCTCAAAACGAATTTAATCTTTAAAGACATAATTTATCCAACAGGAAATTACTCTTTTAGAATTTAACCACCAGCAAAGAAACTTGTGCTAAGGAGTAACGCCAATCAGAATAATGCCAACAACTGACCACGTAATCTTGGGATCAAAATCTACAAAAATTTAATTAAAAAAATTCCAAAAACAAAACTACTTACGATTAAAAAACAAATAACGGAAGCTCTCACACGTTTTAAATATATTTTCACTAAAATCACAATTAAATATTTTCCACAAAAATACTACATAGCTAAAAAGGATGCAAAGAAAATGTCTGACCAAGCAATACAGCTTTTGTCTTACGGGGGCAACTTGCAAATTAATTATTTGATACAATTTTACTTAAAAGCACTATTTTAAAATTCACTCAGGCTAAAGTGAATTTTTAGCCCTTAATATGGGCTTAAATTTAATATACATTTTATAATAAAATAATCCACATAGTTTAACACTAAAAAAACGTTTAGTATTGAGTTAACGGTTGAGAACTGTTTTGTTAATCTTTCCTGTAAAACATCTGCCATCGCCGGCAGCTTGGCGCGAATGACTCACGCATGCGTTTTAAAAAAACAACCCCCTAGAAACCCTAATAGAATTTTTATAATTTGAAAAATATTGAGAATTTTCCACATAAAAATGATTTACATCACGTATAATTCAATAAATTACACAAAATTCATGAAAATGAAAATGTTAATTATCTAATCATATGTTTTTGTGGCACCTAACCTGTTTGACACAAATAGAATGAGATAGACTGCATGTAAACAAACGTGTTTTGCAGCTGATTGCTTATAAGGCAGCTTTTAAATCGCCGTGGACTTTATACCTAACGTCCATACAGCTTATTATCGTCAATCATATGTTTTTTTATGTATATGTAAATATAGATGCATACATATATATATAACGAAGGAAAACTTACCTCAATCATATTTTCATTGACTATTTTCCAATCAAATCCATATCAGTTTTCTTTTCATTAAATAAAAACAAATTTCAATTTGTAAATAATTATTTTATTGTAACTAAATAAAAAAAAGGAGAAAAATAATTTGTAACTCATTTTTTTAATTTTAGTTATTATTCAGTAGAGAAAATTCACTTTTTTTACCAAAATATTTCAATTAAATTAAATATTTCAATTAATAATCAATTAAAGTACGAATAAAATAATCAACATCTAAATTATTACGGAGTTTCCCAATTAAATAATCTTAAAAGAGAATTTCCGTAAGAACTAACTCGACGAAAAAATCTTCAAAAAATTGTCATAAAAAGTTCATTTTTTAACAAAATGTACAAAATTTGATTTTTTTTAAATATCTTTTTTCTGATATTGATCTGAAAAGTAGCTACACCCAAACCTTTTTTTACACGGTATAAATGTTCCAAAAAAATTACATATAAAAAATTCTATAAATACCTCAGAATTCTCTTTTTCCTAATTTTAACTTTAAGTCCTTGTACTATTTAATTAAATAATGCCGAAAATAATTATTTTCGAATATGTAACTAATGTCGAATAATTGTACTACTAATATTCAAATGGAAAAGCCATTTGTTAAGCAAGATGTGACATTATTTTCGAATCAAATCAAAAGTTCTTTTAAATATACTTTACACTGTACCTATTACAAAATAAATGAAATAAAATATACAAGTCATAATTTTTTGATGATTAACAATGGTAAAAAAATATTGTTCACGATACGACCTAGAAAGTTATTTGATTAGACTCGCAAACTTTTGGAATACCTGTCTACTCGTCCAGTAAAATGTCACTTTCCAGACTTGTTACATAAACAGCAGTTCTATGAATTTAAGCATTATACCAGTTTTAATCGAGTAAGGTGCATTTTTTTGGAAATTCTCCTAGGAAAAGATTGAATATCATCTGACTACATTTTATCATTTTTTTTTAACCGAATGGGATGTCTTGTTTATTTCCGAATACATGATGTGAAATATTCAAAATTAAAATTTTAGAAGAGTGTAAAAGACTAACCAAAACCGAGCAAAGCCCTATTAAAACCCTAGTTTTCTGTAATTCATTCCAACAATTTTGAAATTCTAAAATTTTTTAAATACATATTTGGAGAACTTTTTTAATAATTAGAAAAATCTATCAGTCAACTGACGAGCTCTCGGCTGTACGTAAGTCTTGTTTGAATCTGGAAAAACTTTTTTGCACTTTTACCATGAGAATTTAAGATATATAGAGTTTGAAGGTTTGAATTTTTTGGTTTAAAACAACAAAACAATTAAATTTTTTAAGAAGCTAAACCAAACTCCCCTCTTAAATACCATACAAATACTGATTTAAATGATTATGTATTATTTTATGCGATGTTTACTAAACCTAACCTCGCAAAAAATTTAAAATGGCTACCATATATTTTTTAAGCATTGTTCAGTGTATTTTTGTACAGTGGATAGTTTTGTGCCCCCCTCCCGCCCACACATTCATTTGAATATATTTGAACGATCAGCTGTTATTTAAGTTTAAAATTCAAAATGGTTGCCGTGTGGTACTGTTAACCATTGTCGGGTGTTTTTTGGGAATGATTTTATCTTCCTGACCATTCGAGTCGGAACACACGAGCAATTACCAACGTGATCAAATTAGGTGCACGTCGTGTCCATTTTGTGTTTCAGTTAACAAACGTCAACAAAGTATTCTTAACCTTCATGTGACAAATATAGCAATGTAAATTTTCTTAACGCTTGTGTGTCTGGGTCTAGCGTTCGAATACTATTTTGACAGATAATGTTTCATTTTAGTTTATATTCATAGAACTTAACCTCACAAAACATTTAAAATGGCTTCCATATATTATTGGTAAACGTTGCTAAGTGGAAGGTTTTGTCCTCCACACCATTAATCATCATTTAAATGATAATTTGAATAATTATGTGTGATGTTTAGCAAACTCAATCTCACAAAAATTTCAGAACTACTGCCCGTATATTATTATTAAATATTGTTTAAGAGTTTTTTTTGGGATGGTTTTGAGAAAGTATGATTGAATTTGATTATAATTTATTATTACAGAAATGTTTTATTATATATGTATTAAGTTACAAACATTTTGTTTATATAGTAATACATTTGTGGCTACAACCACATATTTATTTGTACAGCTATGTTGTTATATGTATGATAATTTATACAACTTATGGGTGTTTTAATATTAAATCTAAATATATAGAATAGTATTTATATATTTTAGTAAAGACTCTATAAACTAAATAAATTTTTATAATTATTCCATTTTTTTAAAATGTTTTTTTTGTTATTTTGTTTCTACACATTGATTGTTGCAATTATAAAATCATTCAATCAAATGCAATGAAAGATGCAACACTCGTTTCAAAAATCACAAGTCTTCGCACATTTTTAATTGTGATATCAGTCTATAGCGTTGAATCTTTCAAATACACAATCTTTTTTTTTGATAGTTTGAACAAAAAACGTTTAATTCCTGGCTATTTTGTTTTTTTTTTTTTGTGTTTTAACTAATAGTTCAAAGAGCCGATCGTACAAAAAATATTCGATGAAATTATGATGAAAGATAGTGTTGGTGATGACATGAGTAATGTGTTTTTTGCTGATATATCGCGAAATATTGATTTTTCACAAAAAAAATATTATTATCAAACTTATTTCTTTTTAAATTTACTAGAAAAATGATTCAGATACTTTTTTCCGTAAAACGTACCATTTCTGAGATATCATCTTTCACCAAAATTTTATTGAGCCCCACGTTGGGCGCCATTTTTGTACATTCTACTCTTGAACTATAAAGTAAATTAAAGCAAAAAAGATATTTCAAATATTTACTTTAAGACAAGTAATAAAATGGTGTTTACATTTATTTTATTTTTTTCAATTAAGTGCAAATGTGCTTTGTTATATGAAAGTGTAATTCGAAATATTTGTGATTATATAATGCATCAAGTTCGTAGATTATTTAGAGGAAACATGCCGTGACGTGTTTTAGTCTAAACGTGCTAATCACAAAATTACTAATTTTAGTTTAATTAAATTACTTATTACAGAGGGTAATAACAATATATTTTAAAATTATGTAATCAATATTTTTGTACAGTTCTGCCGGGTTTACCGGGTACGGTCGGTGGTTACATAATACGCTATCAACATTGTTTTGGATTAAATCTACTAAATTCGTCGAAAAAAAAAACTGAATTTTGATTATGATTGACGGATGTTGTTGTAGAAATTGCGGCGACTTGTGACCAGTTGTATCAAAATGAAAATGGGATATATATATAAATGTTTTATATATAATTTTCTTAAAATATTGCAAAAAGCTAATAATTGAAAAATAAAATACGCTGTAAGCTAAAATATATAAAAAAAATGTATAAAAAAATAACATCACAAATATAGCTGTTAGGGTTTTTTTGATTTTCGCGCTATTTTTACGAATTAAAAACAAAAGACGAACGAATTAGTTTCGGGTAAATATTTACAACCGTGGGTGGCAAAATATTCCTTGGATTTCGAAACGGACAACGTAAAAATAAGTTTGGGAGGGAGATATAATCATCCACTGGGTTGTAAACGATTTTTTTTTACATGAACTTTTCGCAATCAACGGTCGTAAAAAAAAAACTTAAAAAAAAATACTTAAAAATATACAAAACCTCGATTATAAAGCGATCAATTAAATAAATAATGTTTCATATACATATGTGTTTGAATGTGTTTATGAGTTAAATGTAAGAAAAGGTCCCCCTCCCAGCTAATCTAGAAGCTAATTTACAGTATACACAATAAGTGCTAATCATATAGGGTAAAATGTATCAATTTAAACATACTATGCGTTATCATCAGCCAGGACACGACTGACGAACAATTTGGCTACGTGTTCTAAAAACTGCCAGAGCAAACATATCTACCATATTTAACCGTGGGATATTTAAATTTTTATTTTTAGTAATGGCTGTTCATTTTGCGGGTGATCATATTTATATAAATTATGGAAAACTGAAGAAAAAATTCTTATAGAATTTTTCTCAAAGAATCAAGAAACCCAAGAAAAAACGTAGTTTACGGTTGAAAGAATTAAATTATACTGGTTGTTTTTACGCGTAAATGGTGGTCATCTAAAACATCTGTAAGAGTGGCACTCAAAATTATTTTGAAAACCACGCACTTTAGAGAAAAATGAAATTAGAATTTTTTTGTTCAGTTAGTCCTAACCTAACATCAATTTTCATTATTTTAGACAACTTAACAAAATCACCCTGTACACCAGAACACCGATCAAGCATTTGGTCATTGAGTACAAATCAGAATGTCATACTGAGGTGTGAATACTCCAAATGATATGCGAGGAAATGTGATGTGCGCATGTCAAACGTGCACACAGTGGACTGTGTATATTGAATACGACATTCTGACGTTTCCTAAATTTCTTGCAAATTTTAATTAATTTCAATTTTTTACTTTGGATGTTAATTAACAAAACAATAGTTAAATTCCTGATTTCACTTTATTTGATCTGCGCAGAATCAGATTCGACTCACTGATTACTTTTTTTCTTAAAGCGCAGTTCTTCAATCTATAAACAGTTACAAAATACAAACGAATTTTTATGCAACAAATATTCATTATATACTCAAATTCACTAATAGCGGACTCATTGTGTTCCCCTGAAGTACCCCCCCCCCGCCCTTTAATTTTTATAACCACTAAAAAACTGTATCATTAAAGGCTTACTTCATGAATGCTCTGGTGAGTGTACTTCTTTTTTTAACGCTTTAACGACCCCTCTGAGTTGTGTTAGCTCTTTAATGATCACCGTTAAAGTGTTTGAACAGCACGCATCAAACCAATGTGGAACCAAACCAATTTGAGGCCAGTCTTAAGATCATTTCTTCACTAATGAAATATAGAAATACTTTTTTTTTAAATACAATCATAATTATAAGTCAAGTCTACAAATATATATTCATTATACAAATTTATTTATTATAAAATACGTTTAAAGAAAAATATAATAATGAATACAAATATAATTTGACCCCCGAACTAAAGTGTTTTCTGTTTATTTGTTTTATTTTTAAAAATAATAAAATTAATAATTATTTTTTTAGTTTTTCTTTATAGAATTTTACATATTTTCTCTTCAAATTTACATATGTACGTGGTTTTTACATTTGAATTTTACTTTTTTTTTATAAACAACCAAATTTTGGCGGGAATTTTACACTTTACACGAGGAATTTAATTAATTTATAAATTTGACACTGTACAAGCGAGCACTGATGAACAACGAAAACGACGTTAAGTCATACTTTTTTGTACAAATATATTCTTTAAATAAACTACATTTTTCTTTTTATTTAAAATTCATTTAATTTTTATATACAGTGGAAAATTGTTGGCGCAACCGCAATTTTTTTCTAAAACGTTTTTTAGAAAAGCTATTTCCTTTTGTAAATACTTTAAAATGTCTTAAACTATTTTATATTTATACTAGAAATTCATTTTTCTAAAACAATACTACAAATTTTACAAGTTTAAATTAAGGTGGTATGTGCAAAAAGTAATTAAGGCTCCGAAGAGACGCTTTCGTCTTTCGGAGTCCTTATAATCTCATTATGTTTGTCAACAATTTGGTACATGCTTATATTTCACTGAAAATTCAGTAGCGTAATTCTTTTGTTATTTTTTTTTTTTAAATTGTCAATAGTGACATCTAGTTGATGATAACATTATAACTACCAGACTCGTCAGTTTTACCGTTTTTAATTAATCTTCAATCTTCAATTTTATTTTTTAACGATAGAATATTTATTTCTATTACAATCCGCCATTTTGACATGTCCCAAAAATGAATGTAACAATACTATTTTTAATTTACCTTATTCCATTATCATAGAATATAAAACTCAGAGCACAGATTGGCGCCCAACGTGGGGCTTGTCTAAATAATACATATGGCGGACAGACAACGTACTGCGCATACACACTTTTTTTGTTTATACATAAAAACGCCAGTAGCGCATATGGTATTATAAGATAAACTGATAATAATAATATGGTTTTGTATAGACAAAAAGTTTGTTTTTTTTTAAGCCGCCCATGGAATGTCACGCGTAGATGGAAAAACATTGTTTGTTTTAATGTTTTAATTTAATTTATCACCGGCTGTAATTGAACTTATTATGAAGGGAATGGTATTGTATCAAATATACCGTTACGAGTGAAGAGAATTAAGTTAACGATTTAAAATGGAGCCATTAAACTTTCTGTTAATTATGTCAATTCATTTTATATCATTTGAGATTAAGTCTGAAAAGTTTACAAAAAAAATAGAAAAGAGTAGGTAGACAATGTAACACCTTTTTAAATACAAATATCCTTTGAGAAAGTGACTTTCTGCGGACGAAAACATTTCTAGGCTACCTCCGGCACTTCACTTATTCAGCATGCGCAGTAAAACCACTGTGACGTATACTCTACTATTGGTTACTAATTTTTTGACGGTAGTGTAAAGCACATACCACCTTAAAAAAATCAAAACTGTTTCCATTTTTCACCTAGTTACAATTTAAAATGTCTTTCGTCAGTGCTGTCTTGTAATGACGTCACCACAAATACTTTTAAAAAATGGATTTTACTAAAAAACACAATTGATTCTTTTAATTTACATCAGTCATGTAAGGTCTGTTTCGAACTACAGACAACAACTATATCCATGAAGCTAATTGTTGACAGCTAGTGTACTAACCGAAACTGGCTACAACATTTCAAAATATTTTTTTTTTTTGCAAGAGAGATCATTTAATAATAAATATTTAGCTAGTACAATGCTAAACAAAACTTCATTTTTATCGGAATACAGTCGTTTCGAAAATTAAATCTAGTCAAAAATAAAATGTACAAATTAAACTTATATTTAAGAGCAGATCTTTTACTTAATTTAAAATTACTTTGATTGAAATTTAAATTAAATTTTTAAAAAACTTGTAGAGATTGTTAGTTTTAAAATTAGCGGAAATTTGAAATAATTACTCGTCCTAGTATGTTTTTAATTACATTTGTTTATTTTTTTGTTAAAACGTTACAATAGTTTATTCGTAGTGTTTCGATTATATTATGTTACATAGGCTTACACAACCTCTACAAATTAATTCCAAATATGTAGCTGAATTGTGGGGTTTCTAACACCGCCCAGGGGATGATAACATCCACTTGAGCGGTGTTCGGATCGTCACAATATTACTACGGAAATATACACGTATTTAAAAATAATGAATCAATAAAATACTTGTCCCTTTTTTTTACTTCTAGAATTAATAAATATCTATAAAATATTATTTAGTTTATTGTTTGAATTTTTAAAATACATTACTAATATTGACTATTTTTTTGATTTTAATGTTGGAACAAGTATCCGTCGTGAACTGTTCTAAAATGAAAAAATCTTACATAATGTAAATTTTTTATTTTTATTTTTTTGATGAATTAAAAATATCTGTACAAGTTTACATGATAATTTTTTATAATACATTTGAAAATTACAGTGCATTTCATAAAAAAATTATTTTCAAGATTTATGTTTTATTTTTACTTAATTATAAATATTATGTGTGTAAATGTTTTTCTTCTTTCTTATTTAATTATACGTAAATTACTAAGACTAATTATTATAAAAAAATGACATAAACATAATTGATCGGAAAGCAAGCATTTGCATCGTAAAGTGTTTTTCAGCTATCAAATGCAATTATCTATTTAATGGATGATACAAACTATTTTCAAAAATTTTCTTGATAATCATGACTGCGATACAATTTTTATTTTTTATTTTTAATAAAATGTTAAAATATTTGAAATATTCAACAATTTGACACGAAATTATTTGGGTGCCCGACGTGTGTCGCCCACAACTGGAATTACTTGTTCCAGTCCCGATTGTTTTAGTAATGAATAGAGGTTATGTAATTTGCTTGTTACTTACTACTTATTACTAAATCAATCTAAACAACCCTATACGAATTCTTATTAAAAAATTTTTCTAGTCGGCGATTATTTCGCTAAACGGTTCCACAATTTCAAATGAGTCAACTCAATGTTCACTGGCTCCCTAACTTAAATTGTTGAAGTCTCTTAAACTACTCTAAATATAAATTAAAAATCTTACATTAAAAAGAAATTACTCTACCCTATTTCAAAAAATAACAGATACTCTAAAAAAAAATTCAGTTCTGAACATAAAGAACGCCCCCATTTGAAATATATGATATCTGGTGTAAAAATTTCGAAATATTTTGACATTTTATAAATGAACTGCGTACATAACTATTTTTATACGTGAAACTTAAATAATAAATGAGGGTTTGTTCCTGTTAGTGTTCTAAAAATTAGCAGGGAACAAACCAAATAATAAATGAAAATGTGTTGTTTTCAGTTTGATTTCAACAAAGAACGAAAAAAAGATTAAAATAAATAAAATCACGTGATCTACCCTTCAGGGTGTCAATTTTTACATTTTCTTTTTCTGAAAATTTATTATAAAATTTTGTGTTTCCATAATTTTTTATACAATTAATTTAATTTTTATTTATACATATATATTTCATTTTCTAAAAATTTTTCATAATTTTCACTTTTTTTTTGTTAAATGTAAAAAATAATTTATTTAATTTTATAATAAATTCTCCAAAAATTTTACTATTTAAAAATTATTTTACAAATTAATTAGCCGAATGATTTCTCGAGTTAAAATTCATAAATAAAAGTGGCGCAGCCGTTTTAAGAAATTCGTTGTTTCCTGAGGGTGGTATCACATGTAAATTTTCACAGAAAACTGCAGCAATAAATATTTTCATTTTTTCTTTTAAATACTAAATTTAAATACACTACTGTACAAAAAACTATCACTCCTATTTAAAAAATTACATGTTTTATTTATAAAATATTTCACAAATTTTCACTTTTCAGATAGACTGCAGTTTTCTATCATTTTCTTTGTTTGTTTTTAATAAAACTTAACTTTTCGATTTATATAAAAATTCAGCAACAATTTTCTATAAAAAATTTGCGGGCTTTTGTTTGGTGATATCGCAAAATGAGGTATTCAGAATGTACAGGGACACCCTGCTTATTGATCTTGCAAAAGGACAATTCACAAACAAATAATTTCATTTGATTTTGGGGTGTACTGTACTTATACCTATAAATATGGAAGAAGCTACTTCTAAATTGTTTTTTAAATTGGATGAAGTAAGAAACGCACTATCAAAAGTCATTAGAAAAAGTTTTTTTTTACACGCTAGGTTTTAAGTTTTATATCAAAAAGTTTTAAAAATACCTCTGCAAAAAGTAAAGTACTTGCAGGTAATAACGCCCACTTGAAGATGTCTGGCGACAAGTGGGCGTTATTACTCGCAAGTACCTGAAAATGTTAACATTAAAGTGTCTACATTTCTGTTCATGTTGTCATGCAAATATATAAAAAATTTTCTAGCTAAGATTATTTTTTTACGTTATAATTTTTTGCATGCATCTTTGTGGGCGTTTAAAAAATCGAACATCTTATTTAAATATCATAATTATCTCTATTTTTAAAAACTATTTTCAATGAACAGTACCGAATTGGAACACAAATGAAATTAATTGCTTGAAAATAGCCTCGGATCCGGTGTACTGTGTTTATGGTCCATCAGGCTTCTTTTTTGACAGCGCAACAGAAACAAAAACCGAGTTTTGGGATGAATAGCTCCAAACAACAACACATTACTCATAAAAAGTTAATTCGTACATGATACACTAAACACGCGAATATAATTACATTTAATTTACATTAATACAATTAATTATTTGATTTTTTTGTTTTAATATTTATAAACGATTACAACACATTAAATATATAGGGTGAATATAAAGATTAATTAATATACAAGAACATTTCTTACAAAAAAAAACCACAATTTGACAATTCCCTTCAGATGTCGTCGTCTAAGCCCCACGTTGGGCGCCATTCTTTTGCGCAAACGAAAATAACGCATTGAATTTCTATCGGGTATATATTCTGATAATGTTGTCAACCCACTGACGACAAAAGGGAATTATCAAATGTGAACAGAAATTATTAACTAAAAAATCACTACACTTAATTATAATATGTTTAGGAAATGAAATACCTAAAAATAAAATTAATGAACCTAAATGAATGAAGCGATTGAAAAATTCTAGAAATACTCGTTGGTACTTTACAAATAAGTCAAAATATTTAAAAACGAAATGAAGCTGTCTACCGTAATAATTACTTTTTTTTTTTTTAAATTAATTAAATGAAAAAATTTTTCTAGCTCATAAAACTTAGCGTTTTCTCTCACTCTTAGAGATTTCATTATTTTCTTTGCATTAAAAAAAATCTGGAATACTACTAGGTTTGAAATATAAATTAAAAATTTAAAAAAAAAAGAAATTTGAATGCAAAGCAGCGTTGATTTTTATAATGAAAACCCATTTTGGAATTGAAAAATCTGGATAAAATATCCAAATCTGTTTGGAAAAATTACAATTTCCATTTGATTTTGCATGTGGTTTAATGATTGTAGTTTATAAAATTTTCCAAAACTTACAAATTATTTTTAGCCACATGCGTACGTCGACGTGTTTCTAATGTTCGGATATGCTGATTTATATGACACCGTTACTTGGTGGGCCAATTGGTCCAAGATCATTGCCGATTGCTCCCATTGCGCTGGCTGTCTTCATGAAAAATTTCTCTAGTTTGGCAATGATGTGTTTGCCGTACGTGTATTTACGTAGCGAATTTAGATGGGGTCGAATTTTATGCATCAAAATTTTTCGTTGAGTCGGCTCCGACACATCGATCATTTTCTGTACCACGTAATTGGCGTATTGATCTTTCATCATAACGTGCAAGAAGCTAAACAAACAAAATATATTTTAAATAACCACTATCAAATGAAGAGGATTTGAAGCCTCTGTCATTTCAATAAGATATTCTATACTCAACAAAGGGTTAAACTCTTAGTATTAAATAGATAGAGGGAGTACAGGCACATATATACAATGTATGTATATGAAAATGAAGCCAAAAAAAGTGACAGGTGTTGACAAATATGGCGGTTAAATAAGGTTCCATTTAAGATTTTTCTATATTCATTGATGTTATATTTGTTGTTATAAGTATTGTTAGGACATTTATAAATAAATAGTCTCAAATTACAACAAAAATCACATATAAATTAAAAAATATTCATTACTACCGATACTTTATAGGTTATAAAATATGTTAACCAATATGGCGACTTTGTTTCGAAAAAGAATTATGTGTACTCCATCTATTATATGGTACATACATATTCTAATATTAGTGGGGTTAAATGTACTTGATGACGTCAAAGAGACGATATTTTCGAAATGAAATTATTGTGATTTTGGGGTTAAAATTTTGAAATTTTGTCGAAAACTATGTTTCTGGATAATGTTTTATAATCGATCAAGAATAAAAAGAATGATAGTAAAAACCTAGTATCGGTGTTTTTTAGTTTAAAATTGGTTGATGACGTCATAATACATGAATTTTAAATTTTATTTCAATTAATCTTTACTGGATGGACTTCTTATGGGGCTATTGGAAAAATTTAAGTAAAATCAAGTGAATTTTTCGTTTTTCTATCAGAATTGAAAGTTTTCTAGTATAAAGCCAGATGACGACGTCATAATACATGATTTTTTAATTTGATTTAAATTAATGGCTACTGAATCGACTTCGTACGGATCTATTGGTGGGATTTTAGTAAATTGGGATTGAATTTTTTATTTTTGCTATCCAAATTTCGAAATTCTGCATAGAAACATGATTTGGGTACTAAAATATTACTATTTGCAGCCCATTTTAACAGCTTCAATTTTATCAAAAATAAAAAAGTAATAACAAAAACATTTAACTAAAAGAAAATGTTAAAATCCTTACTTAAATTAGCGATTTTATAGTGTAAAAACGGTTCAATATACTCGATGACATCAAATACACGAAATTTCAATTTTATTTATTAAATTAATCGTTACTGGAAGGGCTATTTTAGTAATTTGGGGGTAAATTTTTGAAATTCTGCCTAAAACAATGTCTTACACTCTAAAACCCTATTTTTGGTCAATTTAACGGCTTTAATCTTACAAAAAACCTATCATTAGCAATAAACGTGAAGCCTCTACTTCCGGTATTAGAGATTTTGTGGCTTGAAAACAGTTGAGTTAACGAGTTCATGAATTTTTTTAACAATTTTACTTACTTGTCATTAAACGCGCAGACCTCTTCAATTAATAAAGCGCGTTCGGCTCTCGTGGCATGAGTGACACATTTCTCCACAACATTACTGGCGAATTTATGTTGCGACAGTTGCAAAACTTTACCTCGAACACCAGCGATTAACTGTGCTTTATCCTCTGGTTTACCATGTTCTGAAACGTAAACGTTAACCCATTATTACCCAACAGCTCCTAATTTTACTGATCGGATATCATTAAATTTTCATGTAAATTATTCAAAATGGGGTTATTAAGTATATTCACCAAAAAGTTTTTGGTATTCTTTCGAGGATAAGAGTCAAGATCAGTGTTTGCTAATACCATGTGATTATTATTTGGAAAATATAGTTTTCATAATATTCAAAAAACTATTCCAAGTTTTTTCCATGTTTACACTTAGTTTATTAAAATTCATAAAAATTAATATATTATTATATTCGTAGATCGTAGTTAATTTGTTTTTCGTTTAATTAATTACTTTCTAATCTAATTGTTTTTGTCTGTCAGAAAAATACTTGTGGAATAACCTCTACTGGCAAAATATCTGTCAGTTTTCTACCAACATTTTTTATACTTCAAACTTACATTTTACTTTGTTTTGACTATCGAGTATCGATAATAAAATAAAATGACAAGAGAAATTAAACAATTGGATAAAAATGTCAGTTCACCCAAACAATTACATAAATAAAATAAATTTAAATATAGCCACGAAATTTTTGTGCATTAACGTTTTTTTCGGCAAACTTGCAATAATTGCAGGTAACAAAAATCTGTTTGTTTTCTAAATTGTATGTTTCATATTTATTCAATATCTTTATCTCCCTTGTTGTTTTACGGTAATATTTTTTTTTTGATAATTTTGACTATAAAACCCGGAAAAAAGCATTCTTAATAAATTTTTTAAAACTAAAGTTCAAGAAATCTTTTTCAATAAAATGTCTGTTAAAATATTAAAATTTCTTAGGAGGTATAGTAAGTTCGAAAAAGTAGGATTTTAGATAAATAAAATCTGGATAACCAATTGTTTCATTGTATTAATTCAGAAGTTCTATAAAATATGATTTTGGCAATTAAAACTTGATTATCAAAAATTATCAATAAACTATCGATAATTATCGATAGTTTCTCGACTGACCACCGATAACTATCGATAGTCGGGACTGTCGATAGTTCTCCATCACTAGCATATGTATAGAATAAAATTTCATATTTTTTAATTCTTTTAATATTACGTGCAATATCGTAGTTCTACAATGGAATCAAATTAGGGGATACCCCCGAAAAATGTGTGCAATGATATTCTTACCTAATACATGTTGTATGACGTAGTTGCCAAATTGATCTTGAATCAGTTGATCTGTATGGGCGTGCAATTCGGCCAACAGCGGTGCAGTCTGTTCGGGCGTACAATGTTCCAGAACGCGTTGAATTACGCGGCAACCGTACGGGTGGGTGCTCAGTGCGAAAACTTGGCCACTGAATGATTTAATTATGAATTGCAACGCTGACGGTTCCACGCACTCAATACATTTTTGCACGACGTGATTTCCATTTTGATCCTTGACGCATTTCAGGACGTGACCATCCAATTCCTTGACGATTTCCTGTTGATGTTCTGACGGGATCGATTCCAAAGCTTTCTGGATTACACGGCAACCATACATTTGTAATGCGAGCGGCAATACGTGACCTTTCACTTTCTGTGCTAACGTGGTCTTTTGTTCGGGCGTGCCAAATTCAAAGAATTTCTGAATTACGTAGTTGCCGAAAACGTCTGTCATTAAACTGTATGCCGCCGAGAGGATTTCATTGAAGACCAACTGTTTCTCGGCAACAGTGGCACGCTCCAATTTCTGTTGAATAAATCGTGATCCATGTTGATCTTGCGAGAACTCGACTATGTGATTTGCCAAATCTCTTAGTTGTAAATTCGGGAATCGGTTATTTCGGAAATCTTCGAGTAAACGAGATCGTCCAGCTGGTTTATCTAGATTAGTCGTGTTTACTGTTGTCAAGTTCGGTCGTGTCGAATTTAGTTTAAATAGTGAATTTGTCGAACCGAACATTGTGTTCGTTGGGAGATTGGCAGCTACTGAATTGGCTCGATATTTAGCTTCAGCCCCGGGCGCGGCAGAAATCACTCGGGAATTCATTAGGCTGCCCAACTGTAAGGGGGCCGGTGGTGGTGTTAAACTGTTTGTTGTCAGTGGACTTGGACTTCCGGTCAGACCATAACTTGCTGCTGGCCACTTTGGGCGATATTCGAGTGACGGTGAAAATGCGGATGTGTTACGATCGAATGAATCTCGACGCCCTGTTGTTGATCCTGTATTACTGAGACCGCCCAAACCTAAAAATTTAGAAACAATTAACATTTTTCACATTTTTGAAAATCCAAATCGATTTTTTTTTTTTTTTTTTTTTTTTGAACAAATAAGCTAAGCGACTACATTATAACCGATTGGAGAGATGAGATGACACATACCAGTTATCTGAGTGGCTGGAGTTGGAGAGCCTAGTGTGCCACTGAGCGATGTTGATGCAAACGGCCCTCCGGGAGGTGCAGAACCCTGTGGCGGACCTGGCGCAGTCGCTTGTGGTGGAGCATGTAGAGTAGGGAAGAGAGTAGCAGAAGATTGTGTTACCCCTAGATAGCCCGAAAAGAAATAGGCGCAAGCAAGCAAAGAGCCAGTGTTAGTGAAAAACCCATACAAATTATTTAAAATACATAAATATTAGTTAACTCTTTGATGTCCGCTAGGCTAGTGATTAAATTCATTATCCATTTTAAAAATTATTATCTTACGTAAAAAAAAAAAAAATTACGCCTTGTTCAATGGTATAAATTGAAAATCAATTTTTTGTTTGCAACAAAAAATCTGCTTATAGTTTATATCATTGAAATCTGTATAATTTGCTACAAAATATAGCTTATCCTTTTTTATGTGGTGGATCGCGACCGTATAAAAAGTTTCATAGAAAATACGTAACTCAAAACGCTCAAAACTTCACCATTTCCTTAAAAGTTGCTTTTCTAAACAAGGTAAAGCATTAATTTACACATGAGAACAGTTTATTTCATTTTTATAACATTAAAAAGATTGTGATAAATACATAATGGGGTATTCGACAATTTTTTACAAACCATCTTACAATTAGTGTGTTTATTATTTCTTACTAAGCTCATAATACACATTTTTAAATTATTTTGTACTATATTTTTAATAAAAATCACCGATAAAATTTCAGTTTTTAAAAAGACCGCCAAAACGATGCTTTCTGTCTCTTTCAAAACGTATGATGTCATTGGCTCTAAAACATTGAATCGGTAGTGATTTTACTTGTGACATTTGTGTTACTTATGAATTTAATTTAATTTTAACTGGACATATCCAACTGCGTCGTCCCCGTAAGATTCTCTGGAGGCACTGCCACAATGAAAGAAACAGATGTATAGTAGGTTCGTCATACATACTTTCAAAGTTTTATAAAGATTGTGTACTCACAATGTAGTTTTTACATTTTTTATTTCGGTGGAGTAAAAATCAGGATTATTTTTAAAAAATAAGCTTATCATTAATGTGTCTATTCTTGCCAAATGGTTACTATCAGCTTTAATAAAATTTTCTTCTATTTTTTAACGGTTAAACAAGGTTGAGTGTAAACGGTTAAACATGTTTTAAATTGTCAAATAATTTAAAAAAAAATTAATAATGAAAAATTTCTTTCATAGTTACAAAAAAAAGTAAACAGTTTTTTTTCTAACTACAAAATAATACAGCGAGCTTGTGACGTAAGCTGCTTTTGCTTGATGTTTTTGATTACGTCATTTTTAACGTAAATTTTGTAATTTTATTTTATTAAAATTTTTATATTTTTGAATGAAATAACTTGTAAAAAGCAATATTCAGTATTATTATGACTCAAGTAATTATTTAAAAATCAAAATAGATATTTTTTTAAACTACTGTCAAATACCCCATTATTTATGTAAAAAACTTAATGCTGCAATAACTTATATTCATATGCAATGTACATGATATAAAATGCTTAAAAACTATCAATAAGTAACTTTGTCATAAATTAATGCTCAAATTTCCATTTTTCATCACAGCATGTATAAAGTTACAAAGTTTTTGCTATATATTTGCTTTGCAAAGAGTTTGCAAAGAGTTAACTATTATTCTTATAGACAAAAAATACATATTGAAAATGCCTGTACATATTATAATATCCATAATAAAATTAAATAATAACAATGACAAATACAAACCTCCTAAGGTGCCGCCATTGACCGCTGACGTATTAACATTGGACCCATAAAGTGATTGTGTGGGGGCTGAATAGAGGCTGGCCGTTGCCGGTGCTTGTCTTGACGCTTGCTGTTGAACTAATACGGGCGCTGGACTCACTAGACGCATTGGCGCGCCATTTCGCATGGCGGCTGCAGCACCTTGCGCCACCAACAATTGACCATTTTGATCGTAATAAGGTACAATATAACCCCCCTGTAGAGCGGACGATGCAGCAGCCGCGGCGGCTTGCGCTGCCGATTCCTGTGCTGACGATGGAGAGAGAGGACGTCTGGGCGCGCCATTACCACTCTGAGGTATGATATTTGCTGGATATACACCCCATGGAGCGACACCATAATACTGTGGAACCTGGCGGGATAAAACGAAACCAAATTAGTAACGTTAACGTAACTGGAGTGAATAGGGACACCTCTCGAATCAATAGGAAAGTAAAGGGGGTTAATAGAAAGAAAAATAAGGGGTGTAAATAAAGAGCAAACTACTGGAACCAAAATTGATCTGTTTTAAAATCATCTAATTTATAAGCAACTATTGGAATATGTCAAATAGGCGTGATTTAATAAAAATGGCTGACGAAAAAGTACATTGACATTAGTTTTATATGCAACAATTAGTGCAATATGAAGAAAAAATGATAAATAGAGTTGACAGAAATTCGAAACAAATAAATTTTGTTAAGGTACCATCACAGTATGATTCTGCCGAAAAGCAATCAATTTTCACAATTTTTTTTCGGATGGATAAGATGGGGGAATGGGGATGAATTTTTTTTACGATTAATACCACTATTTGACAATACAAAAATATATCTTTTATTTATCTTTATTTATTTTTTATAATTATTATAATTTTTGAAAAAAGTGTCTTTAAAAAGGCCGAAATTCGGTGCCTACGATTGCGGCCGCAGTTTTTATCCGGAAAAAAAATCAAATAGATTATCAATCTGTAGGTAAGCCGCTATGTACCTATGGGAGCTTTTTTTTTCTCGAAATCTTCCCATTTTTCCACACGAAAAACTATACAAAATTTTGTACTTTTTATTCAAACCGCCACTATTTTTTTAAATTTCAAGAAAAAAAAAGCTCCCATAGGTACATAGCGGCTTACTTACAGATTGATAATCTACATGTTTTTTTTTTTTTTTCGGATAAAAACTGCGGCCGCAATCGTGGACACCAAATTTCGGCCTTTTTTAAAGACACTTTTTTCAAAAAATTATAAAAATTATAAAAAATAAATAAAAAAAATGTTTTTGTATTATCAAATAGTGGTATTAATCGTAAAAAAAAATTCATCCCCATTCCCCCATCCTATTCATCCGAAAAAAGATTTTGAAAATTGACTATTTTCGGCAATACAAACGTCAAATTTGAATGATAAATGTCATGAATTAAGTGGAGAACTGTCAACGAATGGAAAAAACAAATCAATTGTATGTAAAATGTGGATCTATAAAGTTCAAATCATTAATGACATTTCAGCAAATACACTTTAAGAATAGTCTGATTGTTAAACACCAGATGTCCCACCCTCATTTGACAGACCCCAATATAAAAGTTTTACTTACTCCAGGTGTAATTAATGCTGGAACATAAGGTGTTGCGGCTGCGGTTGCTGCGTCGGCACCATGTTGCGCTGGATTAAGAACGTACGGCGGCTGCGCAAACGCCGCGGCCGGTGGTGGGGCGGCTGCTTGCTGTGCCGCGGCCGCAGCCAGATACTGTTGCTGTTGTAACAGTTGCAATTGTGCAGCTGTCGGTTGTGATAATGTCTGTGCCTGCGCATTCTGTTGTTGAGAACGGAATAATTGCTGTAAAGAAGAAAATAAAAAATTTAATAAACAACTTTAACATGGACTTAATTTACGGTAATCGAGAAAAACAGTTGAAAAATCAATCAATACTTGTAATAAATTTTCGGTTGCTTGTTTATCCAATGGATAAGATGGAATTTTTGGTGTATTTGTAAAATCTGAAATTTGTGAAACATTTTTTGTGTCCGATTGCCATATTTCTAATTGTTCTATCCATTTTAGATCGAACGAAACAATTTTTTCTTCGTGTAAATCCATCTGGTCTACAATTTCTCCCCTCAATCATTAATAAGAACCCGGTGTTTCACACGGGTATGCGAGTACAATACAGTAGGACAGATGTAAATGACATGACGTTTGGTTGCGTACAGATCGAAGAGTCAATACGACTGATTATCGTATCTTGTACCTGACGCGATATTTCTACCCGTGTATATCTTGCATCTGTCGAGACTATATCGTATAGGTGTAACGGTTAACACGCAGTTTCGTATGAAAAGGATCTAATTGATTCTCCCTATTCGAAAGATTAAATTTTTTTGTTAAAATGCTTCAAAACAGTACAGTATCTCTGTTGATTTGTATAGAAGAATTTCGGGTAGGCAGTAGTAGTGATGTCGGACCGAAAAGGAGTTAATCGACTAATTGACTAAAATTGTTTTTCAGATAAAATTAGTCATTAGTCGAAAATATCGAGCACAGACTAGTCGACTAATCGACTAAATTTTTAGTCGAATTCATGGTAAGGTAACCTTTGTAACTCTTCCAAAGACGAGGTTCTCTTTTGAATTTAATTATGGACTTTTAATATTTTTTTTTAAGAAAAAGAAAGATATGAAATATCACAATATATATTGATCATATAAAAGTGAAAAACCATATAGGTAGATAATATTTTAGTTTCCGTTTTTGAAGTCCAGTAAATACCAGAATAATTATTAAATTAGTGGTTTTTTTATTCAGTTAAAAAAAAATTAATCATTTTAATCATTTAATCGAAAGTAAAATAGTCGACTAAAATATGACTAAATGTAAACCAAATTAATCGACTAATCCAACTAATGGATTAATTATTCAACATCACTAGACAGTAGTGATGTTGGATAATTAGTCGATTAATCGGTTTAGTCGACTAATTTTGTTTACATTTAATCATTTTTTAGTCGACTATTTTAACTTCGATTAAATTACTAATATGATTAATTTTTAAAAAAAAAAAACAAGAAATAAAAATTTATTCGTTTGCATAATTTTTCACGTTTATGTGATTAACAAATTGTGATACGTCATTCATATCTTTTTTTTCTCAAAAAATATATTAAAAGTCAGTAATTAAATTTAAAAGAAAACATCATATTATTTACCAAAGAAAAGTTCCTTACAAAATTTCTGTTAGGCTTACGGTTACGGTTAAATATTTTTGACTTTCAATTCAATCCCGAAAACTCAGTTTTACGCCCAAACTAATGATACTTACGAGTTACGACTGAAAAGTTTCTTAACTTAATGAACTTTTTACATAATTTTGTAATTGTTTTATTGTTCGCTATAGAATTTTTATTTAAATATAATATATAAAACACAAATTTCAAAAAAACCAGTTTAAATTTTACTCTGAACAAGTCACATAATATACAAACCTTGGAATCTTATGCGTATATAAATATGTACATAGTAAAGTTTAGTGACATGTAACAAGACCGGTTCCAAGAATATTCTGGGTCACATACCGTTACAGTTAATCAACGGTAATATATTACCTTTTTGATAGGTATATTACCATCTGCTTTCATCGTGTACGCGAGTGTTTGTTATGTATATAATATGTTGAAATTAACATATAAAGTGAGTTTATTTTAACCAAAAAAGGTATTTTTTGTTTACAATTAAAATTACTAATTGATTAAAATTTGCATATAAAATGCTCCTATTTTTTTTTTTTAAATAAAACCTCGTAGGTATTAGTTACAATTTAGATTTCTACATTATGGAAAAAGTTTAGAAAAAACCTCCATCAGTGATGCGCAGTAGTTTTTAAATTATTTTCAAGCATGGATGTTTTTTAAGCAATCTCTCAATAAAATCTACAACCATATAAATTGAGAAAATAATGTGAAACGTGTGTGAAAAACGTTTACTATACGCTCCTGGCGCTTTGACTTTTTTTTGTTTCACTTTAACCCGTTTGATTTGCCATAAGCTACACCAGAGGCGTAGTGAACATAACTGGCGCCCGGTGCGTGACACTTTATTTGCGCCCCCTTAACTTCTAAAATTTTAAAAATTTTAGGTAGTGGAAGGGTGTATTTAAAATTTCGGAAAAAATTTTTTTCCGTAGTATATTAGATTTTTTCTTAAAAGTTGCCTTAACGACCTTTTTTTTGTCAATGATTAGTTTGTGTGTCTATATATTTGAAGTCATAACCTGGAAGTAATTTCGTAATTTTTCTACACTTGCACGTAGCAAAATTTTAATGACAAACACACAAAAAACATTTAAAGTAATAGTGTCCCTCCTATTAGCTTTTGACGCTCTCCCTATTAGCTTTTGGCGCCCCTCTCAAAGTGGCGCCCGGGTCATGATAGTACTCCTTGCACCCTCTCGCTACGTCACTGAGCTACACTTAATATACATAAAAGGAAATCAATCGAGCATTATTCCATACTACTTCGCTAATGGCTGTGTCTTAGGAAAATCTCAACCTTACGATCAGAGGCGTAACTACAATGGAGTAAGTGAAGCAGTTGCTCCAGGGCGTACGACGAAAAAAAGGCGCAACAGGAAAAATATAGGTGCAAAAAGAAAAAGTAATTTTTTATTAGAAAGTGTTTTTTTTTCAGCTCGCTGCAATGGTTGCCTGAGTAGAATTCGCTTCAGAGCGCAAAATTTGTAGTTACGCCTCTGCTTATGATAATGTATGAAAAGAAAAGACATACGTAAATCAATTTTGATTTGTCTTTTTGTTAGATAAAGAGGAAGGACCGGTTTATACGAAAAAACGCGAGGCCTACATTTATAACATTCACAATTATTAAGGGGAACCACTAATGTGACATTTTGAAAAAATTGGAAAAAAATTGTTTCCGTATTTTCATAATCTATACCTTTGAAAATAACATACTAAAATTTCAAGTACACATCTGAAATAGTTTTTGAGTTATAGTCATACGAAGAGCGGATTCTGACTTTCATTGTTAACCTTGCGATATTGAGAAATGTATGATAGTTCGGGAGTTTCTGGACGTGGCTGACAGTCACATGTTGTGGAAAAGCTAGACCCTGGCACATTTAAACGACTCATCTAGTTTTACTATGACCATTATAGTGAGTACATCGTAAATAATTTTAGTAAAAATTCTCAGTGATTAAAACAAAAAGATAAAGTAAAGAAAAACTACATTTTTCAAATTTGCTGCAATTATAACTCGAAGACAAATCATCCGATCGACTTGATTTTTATTGCAGCTTCACTTATATATGTTTCTTCGTGCCATGAACCTCCAGTTTTCTGATCGAATAAAAAATGTAATTTTTGCACGCCAAAAATCATCAAATTTTCGCGCAAAATTTGAAACTTTTTTTTTTAAAAACTCCGCCATTTTGTTAAATTTCTTTTTTTTTTCGATTGAGGTTTATGGCATGGGCAATACCTTCTAGTTTAATAGGCTTTTTAGTTTTTTTTTTTTGATTTCAGGCACTATGAAGGTCGTTATCACTGCAGCAGTGGGGGAAGTTTTTTTTTGGAGCCTTGGGAGATCACGAATAACTCACTCAATTTTCAATTTTTTAGTCCAAAAATTTTATCATAAATTTATTATATATCAACGAATATATCCTTAAAATATTAAAACATTCCATACAGTAGTTTTTTTTTTTAAAAATTACCAAAAATCACCTTTTTTCCAGGCGGTCACACTAGTGGTCCCCCTTAATTTAACGTACGCACGTTCGATATAAACGGAAAACTAGAGTAGGACACAAACATAACCAAACTACATAACCGCGAAATACATAACCACATACATAATTATTATTATGTATACATAATAATTATGTGAATAAAATCAAACCAACAACTTATATACTACTTATAGATTATTGACCTGACCAGGGCTGCCGCTACCAACAACAACACCAGTCGCACAATCAACCAACCAGTGTCAAGTTGAACATGCAAAGTTAAATTGGACCAGTTCCGGTGTTTTATAGCCGCAAGATATGTTTCTTTAGAACACCGTATGCGTGCCACAATATGTATCATAGTATGTGTATATGCTAAATATTAGCAGAAATATCGCACACAAAGTGTTTTCTTTAATTAGTTTCAATTTTACCGTCGAAGGTATTAATTAACTTTCTTTAAATAGATTGAGAAACTCTTCTTTAACTGATGGAGTAAACGTATAGAGATTTGTCAAATAGGCGGAGCGTAGGAAAAATGGCTGACGAAAGAGTGCATTAATATTAGTTTTATATATGTATACCTAGTAATTAGTGCTAGGGTAAAAGCCCCGTTTGTGGAACGCGATCCAATAGAAAAACAGTTTTGACATTTATATCTTAATGAAGTTATTTCTGAAAGAAACGTCTGATAACAAAAATTATTATTAATAGAATGATTGTTTTTCAATTTAAATTCATCTCACATTTAATATTTCTTTACTTAATTAAAGAAATACATATATATATTAAACAGTTTTTGCTGAATGTGTCTCTTTTGCGTTTGATCAATGCTTATTTATAGAAACACATGCCTTATAAATTTCAACATTTTCCAGTTAATTTTCGAAGTTAGCGCAATAAAACTATACAAATAATTTTTATTAGTCCAGTTAAGTGATTATAAGAGCAAAATCATCTTTTTATTCGGTTTAAATGTAATTTATATATGTGTGTATTTCTTTCAGTACACATATAACCTTTGTATTTAACTAAAATCATGTACGTAAAATAACTAAAAATTTATATTATAAATAGTTTTAATTTCTTTTTGAGTCTAAAATATTTACTTACTGCTGTAAAATCGTAAAATTTTTAATATTTTTTTTATTTCGGAGCGTATCGTCAATTGATAAATAAAAAAATATTGATTTAAAGTTGCAAAATTTTCTTAATAATGAAAAATTGTCGCCATTTTGATAAGTCAGTTTAGAATTGATTAGAACTTTACCAAAATACATAGATGGCGAAACAAAATATAGTATTTTGATATATTCTGTGATTTTGGTCGTTTATTTTATCGAATATTTAAACCATTCTATATTTTTTAATTTGACATTCTATTTACTACTAGATGTCACTCTATGTCATAGAGTGAAAAGATGGTAAAAGATGTATTTGATGTATCTCATGTTCGTACATACGTGTTCTTTTTTAGGTGTCAATGTGCTGATTTTTAAAAGGGTGTTAATATATTCTGTCCGTTTTTTTATAGATGTCAACAAATTATAAAACAAAACATTAATAAATCAAAATTTTTGGGTTATATTTTCTTAAAAACATATTCATTGGATTAAAAAAACTTGGTTTCATGCTTATTAAGAAAAAAAAATGGGTGTTTAATTCATTTATTAATTTTTGTAAGCAAGTTTGATGAAATACCTAAAAATAGTGTTCCACAATCGGGGCTTTTACCCTATATTAAGAAAAAAAAAATAAATACATAGTATGCAGAACAATTTTGGACTTGGATTGACACGAAGCAAAGGTATTTTGTTGAAGAAGAGAAAATTTTTTCGCCTATTAAGGGGGGAGTTCAAATAAAAAGCAACTTTTTTATTTATGATTATTTTGATTGTTGAAATTTTTTTCAAATTAGGGATGGTTTCAAATAGAAAATTTTGTTTTTGAAACATTCATTACGCTTCCCTGTAGGGGAAGGGGGCCCTTTTTCACAAGTTTGTAAGCGTTTACAAGGAACGCCATATCTCAAAAAGTAATGAATATTTTTTAAATATTTTTTTATTATTTTATTCCTAAAGGACCTGTCCATAAAGCTGAGTATGGGTTTCAGGTAATTTTAAAAATTAACTATAAAATTTTAATCCCAAAGTTCTAAAAATTATAAAACCCAATTTTTTATTAAAAAAAAAATGTTTAAAAATAGTTACAATTGTTCAAATGGAAAAAGCATACTCCACTTTATGCGCAATATGTTTATGAACAAAATAAAAAAAAAATTAAGTTTCTATCTTTTCTAGAATTTGAGATATGATTTTCCTTGTCGGGAAAAACACAACTTTCGGGAAACGGTAAAAAACAAAAATAATAACAAAAGAAGCGGTTTATTCACTGTTTATTAAAACGTCTACAAAGGCATACAAATAAAAGAACATTATCTCAGTGCATACTATAACTCGTGTACACACCAAAACTGAATATTACTGAGCAAATCCCGGGAGGGGGGGGCGAGCGTTATCTGCAAAGGAGCAGCAACTTAGCTGCGCAGCGGCTCACAAATAAATATTTTTCTACTTGAAAAAAAAAAACTTTTGGCCATGTTTTATATATCCACCGTGTTTGTAAAGAACCACAGAACGAAATAAAAACAAAAAAACGAGATTCGAAAAAAATTAATTTATTAGCCGTTTCTGACGTGAACTGCTTCCTTAAACGTGTTAAAAATATGGGAAAATGCACGAATGAGTTAATGAATATTGCAATTTTGCAGTATACAAATATCAAATTTAAATAGTAAACGTCATGAAACAACTGGAGAATTGTTAATGAATGGAAAAATCAAATCAATTATATGCACATGCAAATCGACAGGACTTAAGTCAGAAATGACATTTTAGCAAATGTACTTTAAAAATAGTATGATTTTTCAATATCAGATGTCCTACCGTCATTCGACAGATCCCAATAGGCAATCTAACTTGCTTTGCGTGTATATCTATAATGCATAAATCTATCTCTAGTGCTGATAGTTTCTAATTGCCAATTTGACAAAATGTGGCAATTTGGGTCAGAACAATTCGACTGATTCACTAAAGCGGTTAAATTTCAGGTCATTTACAATTTTCAAAAAAATATATCCATCACTTTTATTCAATGTTAGAGAGAAATTTAAAAAGCAAAAATGTTACATTTGAAAAAAAAGAAAGAAAAAAAAAGCTTTTAGACTTGTACAACGATTTTTTTTTTTTTTTTTTGAAAATTTAAAATAAAAATTGTGTCACATATTCAACGTATATTTACATACTACACACTGGCACTGATACGTCATTCATATTGTATAAATTACTTTTGTTAAGCTCAGAGCTTTTGTGTAATTTTTCCCTAATGAATGAACTTTTATGCAGCTTTATTTAAATTATGTGAAAAAAATTATTGTTGACTAACAAAAGTGCAGAGATAAATTTAAAGACTGTAAACGTGGCTACAAATTTTCAACGGTAAAAAAATTTCTTCTTAATGTGTGGTGATTAAAAATTCCCTTGTGATTTACAGCGATTCGCACAAATCAACTAATTCTGATGTCTGGTTTGTGAGAACATTTTATTTAAAATTACTTTTTTAACGCATAGCCAACGGGATAATTCTCAAAATACACCAAAAACCAATATTTTGATGTAGAAATAGTATTTAATTTTAAGAACCGAAAAATCTATCGAAAGCTGAACGTCCATTTCTAGTATTTCGTAGTTCTAACCACAAAACTCTTATAGACTGCGTCATGTCTGTTATCATATTAGTTGTTACTGGACTACAAAATCCTGTTTTAATGCGTAACTAATACACACTTGCTGATTGTAAAATAAGCTTTCTTAAGGTGAATCGATCAGTACTGACAAATTTGTGACAAATGAATTACTAAGTCTATTTTTTTCGCTATAAATAAATATAATTTATGTGTAGAAAAATAAGTAAAGTTTTATAATGTAACAGTATTAATATTTGATTATTGTTTAATCTTCTAATTTTAATAATTTTAAAAGTAATCAATTTAATTCTGGTAGTTGATGTGTACGCACACATAATAACTAACACGTACACAAATATATTATGGGTGTGTTCGTGTCATTTATAAAAATTTGACATTTTTGTAGTTTTTTTTTCTATTTATTACAATAACTAAACGTCCAATATTGAACAAAATAGTTTTTTAATGATTCAAAAACATAAAAGAAAATAATTTTCAGTTTTTTAAATCATAAAGTTGGTTTATAATGACACAACTTATTTAAATACATACCACTGATTCACCTCTAATCATTCTTTGGCATTTACTCGTACGTTAAAAATTCTAACTTTAAAAGTTTATTTCTTCTAAACTACATGTCAGAAATTATTCAAAACAGTGTCAGTGAACGCATCATATCTTTCTTTATAATATACTAAAATTTCAATTTCTAAACTTGGAAAATTTCAAGTGATCGATTCACCTTAAGGTAACTCCAAATTGATTTCGAAAAAATTTCAACAGAATACATTTTGTGACAATAAAATAACTGGTAGGTTTTTTTTGGGTTACATTGTACAGTTACTGAATTTGTAACATGGCAACGATCTTAACGATCTGAAAAAAATATAAATTAATTTCAACACCAGTGGTATTTAAGGGGTTAAAAAAGTAATAATACACCGAACATCACTGATGTAAATGTTTACTAAAACGAATTTCTTAATACAAACGACGGAAAAAAATCGTAAATTTTCATACTTTGTACACATCAATACATAATCCGCATAATATAAGGTAACATGGGTAACGCATTGATTCTCGTAATAAATAAAGCCATCCCCGTACATTTATCTTTATTTATACCACTTTAAAATATATCCGCCTATCTTTCTCTATTATATTTCTAGCTGTTTCTTTGTAACAAAATAAAATTGTGTACAGAATTCGTTTTTAAATGAATGATTCGTCGGTATAAAGTTCAAAAGATTTACACAATCTATAGAAAGAATTCAAATTATTCCAGAGAATGAGAAAGTCACATAACTGAATAGAAAAAAGGATAGATACATATACAATATACATACATCGTTCATTCGTTTTAAACTGAATTTGAACCTGATAATGAATAACCTGGCATTTGTTACCTTTGTTACTGTTAGATCAAAATTATCAGTTGTGGTAAAAACAAGGAAATGCAAAATATTTTGACTAATTCGAAAATTATTATAGCCAAATTTCATTTCGTAGTAATACATGTTAGCTGGGTTAATGACATGATGAACGTAAAAATATTTTATGATAAAATCTACGCGGTAACGGAAATTATTTAATTATACTTTATTGCACTGACACGCCACTGCTATTTAAAGGAAATATATAAATGGATGAATGAAAAACGTTTAATAGTTTTTTTCGAAAAGTATCAAATCATGAAATAAAAAAAAACTGTTAATGGATATAACAGTTATAAGTTATAAAATATTATAAATGTGTGACTTCAATATTAATAAAGTAAAATAATAAAACATGGAGTAGGGTAAAAGCCCCGTTTGTGGAACGCGATCCAATAGAAAAACAGTTTTGACATTTATATCTTAATGAAGTTATTTCTGAAAGAAACGTCTGATAACAAAAATTATTATTAATAGAATGATTGTTTTTCAATTTAAATTCATCTCACATTTAATGTTTCTTTACTTAATTAAAGAAATACATATATATATTAAACAGTTTTTGCTGAATGTGTCTCTTTTGCGTTTGATCAATGCTTATTTATAGAAACACATGTCTTATAAATTTCAACATTTTCCAGTTAATTTTCGAAGTTAGCGCAATAAAACTATACAAATAATTTTTATTAGTCCAGTTAAGTGATTATAAGAGCTAAATCATCTTTTTATTCGGTTTAAATGTAATTTATATATGTGTGTATTTCTTTCAGTACACATATAACCTTTGTATTTAACTAAAATCATGTACGTAAAATAACTAAAAATTTATATTATAAATAGTTTTAATTTCTTTTTGAGTCTAAAATATTTACTTACTGCTTTAAAATCGTAAAATTTTTAATATTTTTTTTATTTCGGAGCGTATCGTCAATTGATAAATAAAAAAATATTGATTTAAAGTTGCAAAATTTTCTTAATAATGAAAAATTGTCGCCATTTTGATAAGTCAGTTTAGAATTGATTAGAACTTTACCAAAATACATAGATGGCGAAACAAAATATAGTATTTTGATATATTCTGTGATTTTGGTCGTTTATTTTATCGAATATTTAAACCATTCTATATTTTTTAATTTGACATTCTATTTACTACTAGATGTCACTCTATGTCATAGAGTGAAAAGATGGCAAAAGATGTATTTGATGTATCTCATGTTCGTACATACGTGTTCTTTTTTAGGTGTCAATGTGCTGATTTTTAAAAGGGTGTTAATATATTCTGTCCGTTTTTTTATAGATGTCAACAAATTATAAAACAAAACATTAATTAATCAAAATTTTTGGGTTATATTTTCTTAAAAACATATTCATTGGATTAAAAAAACTTGGTTTCATGCTTATTAAGAAAAAAAAATGGGTGTTTAATTCATTTATTAATTTTTGTAAGCAAGTTTGATGAAATACCTAAAAATAGTGTGCCACAATCGGGGCTTTTACCCTAAACAAAAAAATAAATAAATCGGTTTTTAATAAAAATAAAAAAAGCTTGTGTAGATAGTGTTTTGTACAATCAGTTGTTTTTAAACGAAATATGCTGTCAATGGGATGTGCACACAGCTTCCTCGTACTTGTCATAGACTTTTATATAATATTTAAAGTGATTTTGAGCTTAAATACTTCTTAAATTTTTGTGTTTCATCGTATTATTAAAGTGATGTTTGAAATTTTTAAGTTTTCCATCAAATATATACCCTAAAATTATATTTTCGTCGTACAGTTCATGCAAATTTATTGTAATTCAAAATATTTAAAGGGTAGATTATAAAATAATAGAAAAATATATTTTACATACTAACCCTCAAATACTCTCAAAATATGAGCGAAGTGGGACTAGTAAGAATAAAAATATCGATATTTAATGGAATAACATGGTAGCGCTGTGATTACCATTACTCTGATTGCGATGAAATTCGTAGGGGACTAACTAAGAACCAAACTACATAATAAAAATTTCATTAAAAACAATCGAATGAATAGTTCAGAAGTTATGCCACTTGATGCAATTTAGCGACACATCGATGGACAGATAGATAGACACCAAACTAAAACGTAAAGGAAGCTCTTAAACGTAAAATGTGCGTGAAAATTTTCATACTTCAAAAGTGGTGATCACAATGCTTTTACTACTTTAGTAATCTTGGAGCAAAATCAACTGTGAGAGTTTGTACGATGGACAGACACCGAAATGATTCCATAACTAATCTGTTTTGTCAATTTTGGTAGGTACGGACCACTCAAAAACTTGTTTTTAAATTTCACAGTGTTAAAATAATTTTGTCCGCATCTGTACGGTAGATATATTTACGACTCAATTTCATTGAATTTGTAACTGAAAACGGATTCGTTTAATTCAAATTCAATGAAAATATATGGGCGTATTTTCCTTTTATAACAGAAAAAAGAAAGAAAGAAAAAACACACAGTAATTTAAAGTACACACATACGTAATAATATGTGGAGTATACATTGGTAGGTTCAATTGTATTGCATAGGGGAGATTGGGGATATGATATTGCAGGTGTATAAAATTGTTACAATCATTATTTTAAGAAAATATGGTGAAGTGCGGGTTGGTGACCTCTGAAACGACAGAAATTGCGAAACTATAATGATTTCGTAGTTGCGTTACGAAATCATAAAAATCAGAATTGGCGGTGCCAAAAACTGTTACCCTGAGAACACCCTGTATATTTATAATCAGTTCTCAAAATCGATATATGAATATATATATATATATATATATATATATATATATATATATATATATATATATATATATATATATATATATATAAAAATATACTTACTATTTTTTTATTTATCAATTTGAATGGGTAGATTTTTTGTCAGTTTTCGGAAGGGAATCGGAAATAAGTTTTCGTTACAAAATTTATTTTTAACAATAAATTTTTTATTTATTTATTTTTTTTTTTTTGTGGTAGCAACATTTTTAATGCCATTCTATACTTCGTGAATATAATACAAGGAACACAAAAAAAAATAAAGATTTTCAAAACATCTGAATATGCATTATGTTATTCAAATACTCTGTTCCTGATATTTGCTTCTTTTTTTGAAAGTAGAACAGATTTTGCATAATTTAGTAGATGTTGAGTGTACAATGTTTCCTAAAAATAACCAGATTATACTTGCTTTGTAATTTCCTTTGCATATATTAAAGGATATTGCTGTATCATTAGCTAAAAAAAGGCTTTGACTTGAATTTCGTACAGTGAACTTTAAACATCTTATTTTTTTTCTTAAATAAAATAAAAACACATTTTTTAAAAGGTGTTTAAACTGTGCATAAAATTTTGATTCAAAGGATGGTAAAAACACAATTTTGAAAAGTTATACCGTTACATTTTGACAATACTGAGTTGTGACGTCAGTCACTTTGTGTTTGTGGCTACGTCTTTAGCAACGTAGAGATCTTTTTACGACTACTGCCAAATACCCTATTTAGTATAAGTATCCTAATAATATTTAAAATTTTCAAAACATCTGTATAAGGCATAAGTGTTTTCAACGTCAAAGGAAAAATCACAAAATATACATATATGTCATTATTTATATTATTTATTTATGTCTGAAAAAAATTTTCGATAAGTGGAATATTTCTGAAAAGTTGCGTGTTTCTTAAACGTTTCCACTATAAAGAAAAAAGCTATATATGTTTATGTATGTATATGTGTATGACGTAAAATACGACGATTATCTTGAAAACGTAACAAAATTTATGATTTTTTTTAGTTTTATTAACGTTGTTGAAGAACAATAACTAAGTTTGAAAATATCATGTTTACAGCCAGCCACGAGAGCTTTTTACAGCCCTCAGTCGCCTCAACCAGTCCGTCACATGTGTGTACTAAATAGAAAGAACGAAGTTAAATACACAGCCTTGGCCAAAAATATTGAGCACCTCCATAAAACACGTGTAACTCTAAAATTAATTTAAAAATGACTTTTCTGTTTAATAATACAATGAAAGGCAATACTAAGAGTTAATTTTAAACAATTGATAAAGGATTTTAAGGTACCATAAAACACCTGGCCCACAAAATGTGAAATTTGAAGTTTTTTGAAAAATAATGTAACTTATTTCTTAGCCTGTTATTAACTTTCAGGATAACAAGAAGCTGCTGAGTGTTGTTTATTCGTATAGTAGAGACAATTTGTAATACGAAATGCCGAAACAACCAGAACTTAACACGAAAACACGAATAAAAATCCAGATTTTATATGAAGAAGGGAAGACTAACAAATAAGTTACATTATTTTTCAAAAAACTTCAAATTTCACATTTTGTGGGCCAGGTGTTTTAGGGTACCTTAAAATCTTTTACCAATTGTTTAAAATTAACTCTTAGTATTGCCTTTCATTCTGTTATTAAACAGAAAAGTCATTTTTAAATTAATTTTAGTTACACGTGTTTTATGGGGATGCTCAATACTTTTGGCCAAGGCTGTATATATGTAAAAATTGTGAGTAAAATTTAAATTTATTTTTCTAGTTTTTTATGCAATGTACATTACGTTTATGTAAATGAGTATGTATAAATATAAAATAGTGTATTTGTCGTTGTATCTAAAAAGTGGTTTTTGACGTTTAAATGTGTAAAAATTCTGTTTTTATTTGAATAAAAAAGTTAGAAATTTTTATTTTATTTTATTTTTTTTTGTTTAAATGGAGTTTTGGTTTTAAAAATGTTTTGAAAACTAGAATTTTGTATTATTGTGAGGTTTACAATATTATCTATGAAACGGATTAAAGTCCACAGGATGAAGTTTGGCGAAAAAGGTAAATGGCTCTTTTCGAAGCAATATGAAACTTTGTCAATATTCGAGAAATTATCAAAACAGTATCGTTTTCGTTTCCTATGTTTAAAAGTTATTGCTGTAGATGTAGACGCTAATCTTCGAAATAACCGAATCGATTTTATATCGATATTTTCTTTAAAAGTGCTGAATACAGGAGGAGTGAACAAGCATTTATGTTAGAGTATGCTATAAAGTATTACGTAATACCACAAAATATGCAATTATCAGACGTGAAAATTTTATTTATTTTTAAATTTCCCATGCAATTAATACTTGATTGGCAGAAATTTGCTTGCTCATAGTGTTTTCGAAATGAAAATATTGCTTGAACGTGAAAGTAGAAAATGGTAAAGAATTGTCAACTTCATTTTAAAAACCTTTTCTAATAATATTCCACACTATGTGGTACATGAAAAGAAATTTTCATCGCCACTTTCCAATACGTAAAACTACCTTAAGGGGGTATTCTATTCTAGCCTAGAAATTCGAAAAAACCGATTTTTTTCATATTTTCAAAATGACCTGACCTTTAAGAATAAGCCTCTAAAAGAATTTACGGAAATTCGAAATAATTCGAATTATGATGTTTTTTCCCTGTGTACTGTGTATCTTTTCAGTGTTTCACTTATAACTACTTTTTTCGATACGGTTGACATGATATCTCAAGTTCTAATGCACCGATTTACTTAAAATTTGGTACAAACCTTCTTAATACTATTGAAATTGGTCCAACGCAACGTAGGGGTTTTTGGAATTTTTTTTTTTTTATTTTTAAAAAATTTTCAAGTTTGAAAAAAGGAGACGAAAAAAATGGACACTATTTTGTGAAAAAATTTATTTTTTCAAATCGGCTACGTCCAACTAATTCTACATTCTTGCTTATTAAGACTTAACTAAGATTTTATGTTTCAGATCACTAGGGAGGTTGGAATTACGTGAACCAAAAGACACCTTTTTTTTAAGTCCCCACTTTGCCGGCCTGTACCGATTTCAATTTTGAATTTTTCTAAAATTCTTATACATTTTTATACTTTTCAAATATCAATAAAAAAAACTGTTAAAAATTTTTTTTTTCATGTCCGTAAAATCACCTCAAAATCGAGCCTCTAGACTAGAATATCCCCTTAAGAAATTGAGAAAATTTTCATTCATGTTCACAGGTCGAGAGAGATACATGAATTAATTTATAGGTGTTTAAGAGACAGACGAAAATCTTGATTTCACACAATCGGTCTATAAAATATTGATTTTAAGTCAGCATTTTCATTTTCTTTACCTCACATACAAGAGAGAAACATCACGAACAACAAACATATGTAGCCGCCATAATACCTATTTTCAAAGCAATAAAAATCACTCAGTCAGTCAGTCAGACTCACCTGTTTTTATCTGATTTCCTCTACAAAAAAACCAAATGAAATTTACGAGTCTGATTGCGACTGACTATAAAACGGTTTGTTACATAATTCTACCGTCGTAGCTGCTACTTAGATAACGTAGAAAAACAAGTCAGCGGTTATATAGTAAATATAAGGTAGACAATTGAATCAAGTTTTTTTTAGTAACAGAGATTTTATTTTCTGTTTGTTTGTATTTGTATTTGTTTCTATATTTACGTTCCTTCTTTTGCATCGATGGATGAATGGTTTGACCAGTTTACGCGAGTGTGGCTATGGTTAGCTACAGTGAGTCCCAGTATTTTTTTTTTTTTTGCCTTACACACGTCGGTGTGCATGTGTATGTACTATGTAGTGTATTTGGAAAGCAATGAGCACCGTGCACTAAACATAGTTCAACAACCGGACAATGTAAGTCGTCTTCAACGGCGCATGCAATTATTTTATAAACATACATGTTTTTATTAAATAATACCAACCAGGTACTGATAGACATAACATACATTTTAGTTTAATAGTATTACAACTACTAAAACTATGTATACCAAACTATTACCGCATTTAATACCCAACAATAATATACGAATCACTTCAAGTTTCTCTTAAAGTGATTAAGAAGTGGATATCTTTATTCAATTAGAGTGAGAAATTCGAATATATGACAATCGCCCCCAACCCCTAAATTTGTTTATACCTGGCTCTATGACTCATTATAGTTGACCAGATGTTAATCACTACCAGTGACAATCGCCTCCAGTATATTAGCTTGTTTATACCTGGCCGTGTAAGTAAACTTAGATGATAATATTGTGTGTCAGTATGTAAGAAAAGCAAATATAAAGATTTCAGTACATTAACTTTTATCTAACTGACGTCATTTAAAATGTTATACAGGCATAATATGTAATATGAAATGCGGCTTCCTGGACGCGATAGTTAAAGCTGCAACATTTTTGAAATTATAACGTTTGTTCCACATTTGTAAATAATTCCATGCTGTAAGTAATTCCACATTTCGTTTCTTGTATGGATTAGTGATAATTCATATAAACATTCAAATAAAAACATAATGAGATTTCTGTTTTAAAATATTTGATACATTTTTTAATATAATACCTATTTTGTTCCAGTGTAAAACTAACTTGTAAAATTTTATTACTAATGTCCTATCGGTAAATAATAAGTAGGGACAAGTTCCTCTCTACAACGACCAAAAATAATAAAACTGGGGGCGATTGTCAGTGATGACGATTGTCCAGACACCCTTTTTACAACCATCGAGAATATAAAACTGGGGGCGATTGTCCGGACACCGAAAAATTCGTATATACTCTTCTTGCTTTCAATTAATCTGAAAGTTAGCTTTTAATTTGATAATAATATGATTATTCAAACTTGTTTCTTTCTATATGAATTAAAAAAATTTAATAATAGTTTTTAAAAAACGACACAGTCTATTCAATTGCGTAAGACCCGACACTGACTATTACAAAGTGGTCAAATGCATGTAGATCACCAATATGATGACACAGAAAGACTTTGTCATTAGAACTAGGAAATCCTACAAATGAGCTATAAAATCATAAATTAAATCGGAAATTGATACTCTAACAGCAAGAATATATGTATACCGTAATTAGTCACTGTTTAAGAAAATCAGAACAGAAGAGACGTTGGCGCGACACACCGATCACTAATAGACGCACTAATGATTACATAATATAAAGATATGAAATTATGATGACACGATCGATATTAAAACGGACTACATACTAAGGATGTTATGGATATGAAATTTCCGATATGGATACGGATACGATATTTAAAAATATCCGATAATGTTTCGGATACGATTAAGGATAACTGCTTTTAGTGGAATTCTTTTAAGTAAAAAAGGGGAAATTTTACTCTAAAAAGTAAAAATCAAACACACAAATCAACGGAAATCTACCCAAAAAAAAAGAAATACACGCATCAAAAACTTGCTTCGATTTAAACTCAGTTTTCTAATGGCAGTTGTCTATCATTATCCGAAACAAATCCGAAACTTTTATTTAATTATTGCGGATATCCGGTAGTTTCGGATACGGTTACGGATATCCATAACATCCCTACTACATACAAGCTACTCAAAATATTTAACCAATTTTCTTAATGTAACCTTGGAGATTTTCTAGGCAGTCAGTTAGTTAAGTCAATTATCGCAATTTTACAATTGTCTCAATATTGAATTGAGCACAATAATCCAGAAAACATGCCGTACAAACGTATAAACACATTGATACATGATGTATTTTTGTCGGTTCAGTGTTTCCCAGCAAGTGTTCGTTCAGTACAGAATTACAGAGCGCGTAATCGTACAACAATCATTACACATGTAAGTAATAATTCACTTGGGTTAGTAGACTTCACCAACTTAACTTACTGTTGTATTGTAAGTAAATGTTTTAGAAATTCAACGTTAATTAGACAATTCAAAAAATTATTACATTGAGGAAAGAAAGGTGTTGTGGGGTGTTTAGAAGGAGAATGTACGCGTTCTCGTTCGCTCCTAATCTGATCTATTTTCAGTCCCGTGCTAGTACTGTAATGTTGTGAGTTAGATTTCAAAATACGCGGAACTGCAAATGCAATAAAATATGTTAATTAGCCATGCTATTAGTAAAATACGGATGATACATCACTAAAGGTATAATAGTAGTGCCTGTCTAAATTCTAGAATATATATGAACACCAGGAATATTTGAATATAAACCAAAAAGTCTTGGTCCCTCTTCCTGTTTCTTCACTATTGCCGCTCCATTATACGTCAGTGGCCATTACCATTTTATTAATGGTCACATTAACCGCAGACTTTTCTGGCACACTTTTAAGAGACTGCGGCCGGTTTTATATTCACATTTAAAGCCGACTTTAATACTAAAGCCAACTTTAAAAATGATTTTATTTTTAGTACTGTTTTACAATCAAATTTAAAGCCCCGTTAGCGTAAAAGTCGACTTTAAACTAAAGTAAGAATTATCTCGACTTTTACTGCTTAAAGTTGGCTTTAACGTATTTGTTATTGCTGATTATTATCATTGAATTTTGTTTATAAGCATAATTTTTCTATAAAATACTCGTACCTTAAATAAATAAAATAAAAATTTGATTTATTTGCTTATTTTCAATAACATTTTTGATTATTTTTACGTCTTGGATTAATACCAAATATTCCTTTTGGGTTAAACTGGCTGAACGATTTCTGGGGTATCCGCGATTTCTTTTATGATTCATTGTATTTATGATAAATTTCTTTTAAAAAGAAATAATGTAGTTTTCTATTCCAATCTCACTGGCAGTAGCGAAATGAGTGAAATGCGTATATTTTGAAATACAATCATGTTGACATTTTCGTTTCTATAGTTATTTTTTTTAAATGTAAGGTTAGCTACGATAATTCATAGTTCGTTTTATCCATGCAACACTTAAAAGTCCTTTAACAAAAGTAAGCAGACCTGATATTTGTAAAACAATGCTAAAAATAAAGTCGACTTTAAATTAAAAGTATAGTTAAAGAACCTTCAAACCAGTCATTAGAACGCTCTTGGGCACTTTTTCAATTTCTGGCATCTTGCAAGGGCAGAATGAAGGCCACAATTACTAGGCTCTTTGTTCATCATAACTTCCAAGCCTTCTAGTCTTTTACTCCATTTCTTTACAAATGGATGAAACTTGACTAGCTCTGAAGAAACTTCTTTTAAAATGCAAGTCTGAAGTTTTGAAATAATTCTGGCACTAAAGTTCTTTTTAGACAATACGAGTATATTCGGTCTCATGTTTTTACAAAATTATAATTCTGGGTAAGTATAGATTCACAGATTGGTACTGACCGTTCAAAGTCCAATTCTATTTGTTATGTATCCTTTTTTACTGCATTAGTACAATACCAATACAACATAGTGTAACAAAGATAGGAAACATGTTTGATGGGCCAAAATTAATCTGTTGTACTATACATTTCGTACTTTTTTTGCGCGCGGATATCAAAGTGCATTGTTGCGCAAATGACTTTTTCGACCGAACGTAAATATATTATTTACACGTAGTATGTTTGCAATTATTAAAACGTTAACATCAACATACTACTCATTCAACAAACCAAAAATAACAAGTTGCAGCAGCATATTTGTTGCAACATTCATATGTACGTCGGTCGCTTGGATAGTAGACAAATAGACGAACAGACGAGCGACCGACTGACTGACTGGGGCTGGCTATAAACACCGACAAAAAGGCAATACTCACTCACTCGTTCCGTAACCGTGTGTGCCGTGTGTGCATATCCGTAACTCGTATAACGAGCTCTTTACCATTATTATACATAAATGAAAATTTTAAAATGTTAAATCGACTAACAAGAGAGCTAGGCTACCTTTTCCACTGGTAAATTACAAAAATGTTTGTAAAAGATGCTTTTATAAAAAATGCGTCTCTCTGAATTCGATAGTTAACGTTTAAAACATTTTTGAACACATTTTAGTAAACCCAAATTTTATTTTTATATTATAAAAAATTATGACGTCCCTTTTTTTAAAATATTAATGATATTTTAGAATTAAAACATGAAAGTGTATTTGAATTTGTAATAAAAAAAATAATATCGGTGAATAATTCAGCATATTTTGTTGAGTTTTAGCGAATGTTCGAACGGAAATTGAGGTGTATTACAGCAGGTATCATGGTGAGACTTGAGCTCGGGGTTATAAAACGCTTTGAATTCCTTACAATTCAAAAATAATATTCACTAAAATTTATATGTATGCGCGATAACTTTCGAATGAAACATCTGACTTTTACGAAAATTAATGAGAACGTTGGAATTTCGCAACCCTTGGATGAGTTCCTCAGCCAGATACGTCCAGAACCGCAAAAATGAGTTTTTTTTTTGCCACAATTAAAACATTTTTTGAAATTTATTTACACCATGGTAAAGAACGAAAACTGACAGTTAGTTAAGGATTTGACAATTTAAAAAATGAATTTAAATTTAGTTGGAAAAAATATTTACTAGAGTATCCAGTGCTGTATTTACACCAGAGGCACGTGGGGCACTGACCCCAGGCGGCAAACTTTTAAGAGGGGGCAAAATTTAGAATTTGAGTTTTTTTTTGCTCGTCACTTTATTTTTTTATAGGAAAAAGTGAAAGTCAGAAAGTTATTAAGAAATTGTTTTTGAAATTTTCGTTTTAGAGAAAAGTAGGGCGGCATTTTTCACGGTACTCAAGGCGGCACTTAGGATAAATCCGGCCCTGATAGTATCTATCAATATAAAATATTTTTAGAAAATTGCATGATAAGTTAACACAAACAATGAGGATATTTTAATCAAAGATCTACCACTCATACCAAATTTCAAGTGTCTAGCATTGATAGGAATCCTCATAAATGTTTTGAACGTCAAAAATATTTTCACTTGTGTCTTTATCGAATTCAACCGAGCAGTAGTTAAAAACAATATACTTAGTTAAATAATCCTTTGAAGAAAGAATGAAAGAAAAAAAAACGTATGCACTAACATTCTTTTACGGTTCGCTAAATCGTGAAACACCTAGTCACGAAGTAATTCTTCTTCCACCCATAAAAATTCAGTAATGCAGAGCGAGCGAACGAACGGAGCATCGCACTCAAAAGCGTATTACAACACACAATAATAACAATACTATAATATAGTAATAAACGAATAAACATTCGCTAACATTAACCTTCATATTATGTTTGTTAAAATGCAGCAACGAAAGAGTTATTTTCAACAATAGCAATTTTGTGCTGTATTTGATCTTTCACTGAACAATACATATATACAGGTAATGCCAGTTGGTGATTTTTTTTTTTTTTTTTGAGTTTTAGTTAATCAATAAAGTAATTAGGGTGCTGCACGAGTAAAGAGTTTCAGTAAACTGGAATTTAAAAAATAACGAACGAAAATATTAGGTGAAGACTTCTGGTTACATATTCACCTTTGAAGACTTCTGAAATATTTTTGCCACTTCCTTTCGAGCTTTCTTCCTACTCCTTGATTTCTACTTCAACACAAAAATCCCATTTTTCTATCTTGCATCGTTTTCGAATTGCAGCATTTCCACTGAAAATATTTCCCACCTTCTAGCGATTCAACGGTTTGATTTAGAGGATTTTCAATTTCAGATCTGATATTAATTACGTATACCATTTGCAATATAACTGTCGTCAGTGGTTTTTTTTTTTTTTTTTAAATATTCATTTTTAGCAAAAAAGCTACTAAGGTAAAAGACCCGGTAATTGACCCTGGCCCAGTTTCTGAACTTTTCAACTTTGTTATAAATTAATAAAAAAACTATATTTTAAATAAGAAAAAAAATAAATTCTTAATTTAAAGTAATCTATTCTGTGTCTAATGAACAGCAATTTAAAAAGTTTAGAATATATTAACTAAATAAAAAAAATTTTAAGTTTAAAATGTGTGTAAAAACTATTTTTTTGGTAGTTTCCTAACAGTTTATGTTACAAAGTACTCATTTTGATCTGTGCAATATTCATCATGTAAGTATGAAAACTTAATTAAAAATATATGAGCAGGTTAATATTTGTTTAAAATTTAGTTTAAAATATTTATAAAATACCTTAGAATGATTTTTATTATTGAAATATGAGGGTCAATTACTAGGCTCACTTCTAAAGTGGTATGGCCCAATTAAATTCTAACCAGTTTTTGTTAGTTATTTTGTTATTTATAGTTATCTTCGATTAGTTTTTGTTATTTTTCATAACGTATATAACATTAAACATTCATTTTTATCAATAAAAAATTATTTATAAATTAAATTTTAAAAAACTGTATTTTTAAATTTAAGGATCAGAAACTAGGCCACTGTCAGGGTCAAAAACTGTCACATGAGAAATTTTGAAGGTCAGAAACTGGGTCCTTTATGTCAATTTTTAAAACATTAATTTAAATTATTAATTCAATTCAAATAATTATTTTACTTGTATGACTTTATTTTGAAAGCCATAAACTAGTTGATAAAATTATTAATTGTCTCTTAAGTTTAAACTTATATTTATTACTGTCGTTTAACCTCAGCCGTCACTCTTAAAAGGTCAGAAACTAGGCCCGTTACCTTACATAAAATAAAATTATCAGATAATATCGCTTACAAAAAAAGTTCGTATAAAAATTTTGTTCGGTACTTTTTATATATTCTGCGATGTGCATCAATCTAGAGTCGAATCTATTTCGCAGGGGCTGTTAAAAATTCGGGAAGAAAAAGAAATTGGGATAAGGATTATCCCTAATGTGCTTCAAACGCTAGATAATTCAAGGTAAAAATATATAATATACCATTGAAATCTTACGATTTCTCATGTACCGTAAAAGAACGGTCGAATCGGCGGGCTTCGATGGTCTGTTTTTAGAATGGATCACTTCACTTTTTTACAGAGAATGAACAAATAATTCCTTGAATGAACAAAAAAAGGAAGATTCATTTCACCGCGCTTCCATCTGTAATGTATTGTTCAAGCTTCCACGATGGAAAATACTATAAAAACACGGCGATAGAGAGTTGTGGAGGATTCCACAGAAGTTTTATTTTTTAAATCCTTTCAGCAACCCAACTCCAAAGTTTTAAATAGGGCGGCCACGGTCACTCTACGAACTTGCGTGAAAAAAACGTTTTTGCAATCAAATATGTTACATAGAAAAAGCTCACTTTCGTCCCACACAAAGCTTTTACATTCTAATTATTAATTTTCTTTCTACTAATTATGAAAATAACTTATTAACAACACGAAAACAATTATGTAATAATAATTATTACGGATTAAAACAATTTTAAAAATATACGCATTGACTCTTAACTGCGCAATTAATAGATTAACTGATAAAAATAAACATATCATTATAAAAAATTTTCACAATATAAAATTGCATCTTTTCATGACTTTTTCATGTAAATTTTAGTTATTTTTTGGAAAACCAAAAAAATAAAAGCTTTTTTAATTTTCTTGAACTGTGCTGAATGAAAATGGAAATTTTAATTATAATTAGCTTTTATACGAAAACAAAATATTAATTTTAAAACACGAAACAAATATTTTAATTAAAGTGAAAAATGTACTTAATCTGCATAATTGATTTTTTTACATTTTTTTCTTTTTTTTGTTAAAATTTGAAAATTTGTGAACTAATTATAAAAAATATGTATGTTTAAATTGTAGGGAGATTTTGATTATGAAGAATGTTCTTGTTCAAGCTAGAAAATATACATACTGAAAATTATGGTTTCAGGTAGTTATATTTCTTCAGTTTGGGAGTGCAACAAAATCTGAAATGGTTGGCACGCGTTGCTTGGAGAATGTAACGAAAAGAGTACTGTTTCCAGCGACACGAGTGGCTTTCTTGGATTTTTGTGCTATATAGAAGTTTTACTCCAATCGCGTGACTCTCACGCACTTGCAAACCATTCTTTTTAACAAAATTTAATTTGTAGAGTCTACAGTTAGATCTCATGGACGTTCCTGCGCCGTTATGGACCCCTAGCAGGTGTCGTTATCGACCCTTGGGGGTCGATTTGGACCACTTTAGGAACCACTGTATTAGAGAAACTACAGTAATTTAGGTTGATTTGACTTATTTCAAATATTCCAAGACATTCAACAAACACGTACTTTAAAAATTACCCATCTAGAAAAAAAGAAACCGCAGAACAATAGAAAGAATACAACTATCTCTTTTCTGTAACACTCATGAGCATTTCTGAGCATTTTGCAGAGCTATGTTGTCATTCACTTAGTAGCTACCAATGGGTGTGTTTCAATTGTTGTCATATTGTTGCCGTCGTGTTGACACGGTATACGTGGTATACGTGCATGATGCGTGCCACATGCATGTTATGTATATGCGTATGCAAGACACCAATACACACAACCATCCATCGCACTAACACACACACAACTCCGCGGGCACATATATAACATATTGGTGGGATATTTCTCTATCCTTTGGTATAGAGATACTAGCGTTCGTTCTGTAATATTCTGTGAAAGAAACCAAATCTCGTGTTTTTATCAACACGCAAGACATTATTGTCTTATTCGTTGATCAGCATATACAAAAAATAACGGTCCTTATTTAATCAAAAAAACAACACAAAATTAGGTCTATAAAACTAACAAAACAAAAATTAAGTACACGTTTTTCGTATACCACAACGATCCGTTCGTTCATCGAAATACATTTTTTAATTTAAAAAAAAAAAAAATTACAACGGTATATTTTTTATCGTATTTTTAAATATGTATGTTGTAACTGTACACTGTGCACTCAGGATGGTGTTTAACTGGTGGCCCGCGGGGCAATAACGGCATCCACCAATCTCCGTCGTCGTATTATAGCTTCATAACGTAGCCGGCTCAGCGAGATGAACGGTTTCAATTTAATGGGTCATGAGGTGAAGATGAAATGATTATTTAAAATTTATACTACCCGGTTTTGGATGGAATTCTCGTTTGGTTACATAATTACATCATGATCAAAATAAATAAAGTAATTGAAAAAATTTATGATTTTTTTTTTTGTTAGTAATTAGAAAAACATGTTTGAATAAGCTGCAGGTACAGTTGAATCGTGGTTGACTGAATTAGCATAGATAAAAATACCCCTGTCGCAGCATCTTGCATAACATAGCGAATTTCCGTTTATAAAATTTTGTTTTTCTCGGAAACCAGTTTATATAGAATGATGGTTTAAAAGCCTTTTTGTGTAATTTTTCATCTTTCTAATGGTGTCAAAAAATGTCCGAAAAACTTCTGAATAAGTGGAGTGAAACTAATTTTTTTCACGAAAATTGGCAAAAAAACCATGTTTTGGGCATCGGGCGTGTCTGGCTAACGAACTTGTCCAACGGTTTGGGATTTTCAACATTTTCACCAAATTTTGTAAACCTAGGACATTTCGTTCGAGAGTTATCGTGCGGACATATATATATATATATATATATATATATATATATATATATATATATATATATATATATATATATATATATATATATATATATATATATATATATAATAGTGAATATTATTTTGGGTTTCTAGGGAGCTGAAAATAAATTTCTACCATAATTCCGGGCTCAAGTCGCGTCATGACAGTGGCTGTAATCATGGGCGCCCATATGATGGATTCCAGGGCGGGGCCCGAAAAAAATTTCGGATTATTTTTTATCGTTTTTTTTATATTTTTCTTCGTAAATTCGTTTTTTCCCTTCCTTCGTATAAAGCACGGTTGTCAATTAGGGGCGGCCACGATTCTGAAATACTATATATAATCCACAAAAAACATCATTAACAACGTCGTTTTGCTCTCTTCGAACTCCTTTTTTCTAATTTTCTTCCAATCCTGCCTAGCTAGGGGGGGGCCATGGCCCCTCCCTGCCCATAGGGATGGGCGCCCATGGCTGTAATATAGCTGAATTCCATTCTGGAAATTCGCTAAAAGATACCAATTTGCTAATTCATAATTACCGTGACCGCTGTCACCAGCAAATAATGTGGACGACACCGCTACCCATACCAAACGATTATGATACATACAACAAAACACATCATTTACATCTACACAAACATGTGAATGCGTTTGTGCAATATGGTGTATGTATGTATGACTGGGCACCTTGCATATTTATATGGTATATACTGTCATGGCCAACCAATGTGACTAACAAGCAACCAATTAATAATAAAATAAATTTAGTTATTTTAAGAAAGATATTGCTTTATTTTGAGAATTTTTTTGTTCGATAGAATTTTTACACTTAAATACGACACACATTTTTTTCTGTTTAAATTTCATGAGTTGATTAAAACAATGATAATAGTTACGACGTGAACGCTATGACGAACAGTAACAGACTAAATCAGAAGCGGTGTAAATTGCACAACTTTTCACCTTACGAATGACAGATTTTTATATGTAGATACACTACTTAATCTAGTTGATCTGTGGAATTGAGGAAGATTTTGATCGTTGGATATAACACGCATTCTTACACGATTTCTTATAACGCGAGTCAACTGTAATCAAACAGTTTATTGTAGGTATATTTAGTTTTTTTGTTAATGATTATAAAAAAATAATTAATCAAAAAACGATTTTAAATTATTTGAAATCTGTCAAAAAGAAAATGTTGATTAATCATGTCGATAAGTACTGAAAATATATTCAAATTATGTGTTTTTTTTTTTAATAAATTAAAGAAAAATTATGTTTTTTTCATATTTGTTTACGTCAAAGAATTTTAAATAATTATGTTAGAAAAAATGACTCATCAGACGCGAAAAAATGTACAGTTTTTTCGCATATGTTTTATTGTTTGCTTCAAAATGTACAGTTTTAACATATACAGTACAGCACAAAATAAAACAACACTTACAAATTTAAACGGGCCTTTCTCTTTAAGAAATTTTTGTAAGTATAAATAACTCAAAAATGATAGGTATAAACACGTAAAACGATAAACACGTTTTGAAACATTATATCGGTTTTTCTCGAAATACGTTTTCCAAAACGGTGCGTAAGATAACTCCAGTAATTTTCATCCAATTAACTTAAAATTTGACCTAAATCTTTTTAGATAGGTTACCTAGAGCGGTACATAAGAGATTTTGGAAATTGGTTAACAAATGATTTATAAAAAAAATTAAGATTTTTTTTCTGATAAATCAATAAAATACATCTTTGTGTACGGCTTTAGTAAAAATAATCTAAATGATGAAAATTTTTCTTTATTTTCTGGCTGCTATTTCTTCAAAAAGGTATCTGTACTCGATCTGCGTCCGCGTCGCCATTTTGTTTTGTAAACTGAGGAAAAAAAATTGTTTTGTGTACTCCAAATCACGGATAATAATATGTTCTAAAAGTTTTATATTGTTTACGTTATTCGTTAGGGAGAAAAAAATTCTCAAATAAAACCTTTTCTTCGAACATTTCAAAGTGATATAACACCTTAATTCCGAAACTCAAAACGTTTTTATATCAAAGGCAGTAGCACCACTCCTCAATAAGGGTTTCGTCTAGATATTTTTGTAAAATCATTTGTTTTATGTTTAAACTCTTAAATATTTCAAGAATTTCCGAGAATTTTTATTATTTTTCGAAGTGGCCACCAAAATAACCAATTTATTTCAAACTAGCTGTACCCGCGACGTCGTTCACGCATAAAATTAGTGAGAAGTATATAAGTATAATAATACGCATTTGCATAGAACAATAGTTTTCGCGTAATGTGTGCACATGTTCAAAATGGTTTTTCTATTTTCCCGTGGGAAAGAGATACTTTCCCGGAGTAAAAAGTACCTTAAATGTTCACCCAGATAATAGGTTATCACCACACCAAATTTCATCAAAATCAGTTCAATAGTTTTTGCGTAATGTGTGCATATGCTCAAAATGGTTTTCCTATTTTCCCGTGGGAATGAGACATTTCCCCGGAGTAAAAAGTATCTTAGATGTTGACCCAGATAATAAGTTATCACCACACCAAATTTCATTAAAATTCGTGCAGTAGTTTTAGCGTGATGCGTGAACAAACAGACAAAAATTTTAAAAATCGCTATTCTGATATCTACATCGATAACTATTTACAGTACCAGTACAATTTTCAAAAAATATTCCATGTACAGAAACGGTCTCGTTACAGTTTTATAATATGTATAGATATGTACTTGGAATTTCAATATGAAATTTGTATCGACTAAAAAAAAATATAAAAGAATTTAAGACCAGACCTAAACTAGACCCTTTCCTAAAAGTTTAATTTCCAAAATGATTTTGTTTTTTAAATGAAAAACCGTTATTCTCTTTCGCAATATAAATCTATACAATATTATCTCAAATGTATACAATACGTTTAGATATCTCTCAGTGAAAACTAGTAAGTCGTAGAACCTCACTATATGTAAAACAAAACATATGTTTAATATTTTTCAGTTAATAATTATTATTCGCATTAATATTAGCTGTAATAACGTTCATAATCATAATTAATTAAATTAAATTTCAACATATGACATACATATTTATTTTGTTGGCGGATTTTATTTTTAATTCGTCCATTTGTTTTTTCGCATATAGTTCGTACAGTACACATATGTTTTATTATGAATAATATGCTTTAAAGCTTCACCATACATAATATATCACACATACAGGATCATTAATTATAATATCAGCAGCCATTTTTATGTTCCGACATAAAACATATGTAAGTACATATGATTATGTAATGTACATTATGTTGAAACTTATATTCTAGTCCTTACAGTGAATGGTCACCAAATAAAATGGTCTTACCAGTGACCCTCAACATTTTCAATTGTGATAATATAACTTAAGTGATAATATACTTTTGTGACTAGATTTAGAGTCAAAATACAATCGTTGCAATACCCAAGACAATTATTACTTTTAGAATTTTTGTCTGTCTGATAAAATAAATCCGATTTTTTATACAAAATGATACAATTTTGAAGCCACCAGAAAAGAAGTGACTGAACTCAGGGGCCACCCATAAATTACGTCACGCAAAATTTGGTTATTTTTCCTTCAATGAACGAGTTATAATGATTATGGATGAGACTGGGATGACGGAACGAAGCCGATAAAAAAAGGTGATTTCAATTTCCAGTTAATCTTTATGAATTTGGCTTCTATATCGTCAAACTAAGCAACTTGGCCTTTTAAATGTCCCTGTCATTGAAAAAAAGTGTTATAGACTATAAACTATAAAATTATTTTCCCATAAAATGTGGTTTGGCAAAGTTACCTTCAATAAGGAAAGTTATCTGTTTTGACAGTGCAAGAAAGTTAACAGAAAGTTGGCTTTGACGAATTTTTTTAAGAATGGTTTGGTTGCAATTTTTGTAAAAAAAAATAGGTATGTATGTCAAAAAGTATTATTCTTTTCTAAAGTGAAATTTTCTTACAAATAAGTTTAAATTCGATATATTTTCGATTATACTCGGTTTTTAGCACGAAATTAACCGAAAGCATAACACATTTTTTAGTGTGCGTGGTGTGAGTGTAAAAAGTTTTTACTTCAAAAACTGCAATGAAAAATAATATTCCAACTTTAAGTAGGTACAGTCACTCAAAAAAGTATTTGGACACTTCAAAAATTGTATAATTTTATATACTTTTCTAGAAATATTTACGTAACTATTCAATGGATTTCACTGCTAGGTACATAAAAAAAAAAACTCATAATTAGTTGAGTAAAGAGATATATATTTTCCAAATATAATTCCTCACTTTGTATAAATCACTGTCTTTTAAATAAATTTTGCAAAATTTTATTGGTCAAAAAAGTATTTGGACACGTATAAAAGTAAGTATAAACAAAAAACAAAAAAACAAAAAACGAAAATAATCAGTATTCTGTTGGATATCCTTTCATTTTTATTACTGCTTTTAAACGCTTTGGGATGGATTTAACTAATTTCTCAGTTTCAGCAGATGTTATTGTATTCCACTCCACTCTGAGGTACTTAATCAGATCTTCTCGACTAGAAATCTTATGTTTCTCAATTTTTCGTTTCAATAACGCCCATAAATGCTCGATGGGATTAAGATCTGGTGATTGCGGTGGCGTATTGAGCATTTTCGGTGTATTGTAAAGTAGCCAATGACGAACAACCCAAGCAGTATGCTTGGGGTCGTTATCTTGTTGGAATATAAAATCTCTATCTAACCCCAGTTTGAATGCACTAGGCACTAAATTTCTTTTTAAAATGTCTAAATAATAAAATTTGTCTAAAACTTTTTCTAAAATTTCTAAATTTCCTACCCCATTATATCCCATGCATCCCCAAACCATCACTTTTCCACCACCATGTTTTACAGTAGGTTTTAAATTTTTAATTTTTAAAGCTTCATTTTTTCTTCGCCACACCCAACGCTTTGAATTGTTGTTAAAAATCAAAAACGGACTCTCATCAGAAAAAATTACTTTACGCCAGAACTCTATTGGCTTATTTAAATGTTTTTTGGCAAATGCTAGTCGTTTTTTCCTGTTTACTTCACTTACAAGTGGCTTCTTCCTGGCGACCCTTCCATGTAATTCTCTTCTTCTTAACACATTTCTGATTGTTTCAGCACAAACCGTTTTACCATATGTATTTTGTATATGTAAGGCTACACTAGAGGCACTAGTATCAGGCTTTTTTTGGAAAATTCTGACAATTTCACGTTCTTCCCTTTGAGTTAATTTTTTTGGACGGCCTGTCCGTGGCATGTTATTTATTACATTTTCGGTTTGATATTTTTTTATGGTATACCCAATGGTAGAGCGTGGTATTTTAAGAATTCTTTCTATTTCTCGATATGATTTCCGTTCTTTAAATAACGAAATAATTAATTTCCGCTCAGCAACTGATAATTCTCTGCTTTTTCCCATTTTTTACAAAGAAGAAACTTTTAAAAAAAAAAAAACTGACTGCTTTATTTAACAATAAAGAAGTGAATAATTATAGCATTAATAAAATTGTATATAATTGTATATACAAAATTATTATAAATTTACCTATTACATAGTTTTAGATAACGAGTTACAACATGTCCAAATACTTTTTTGATCAATAAAATTCTACAAAAATTATTTAAAAGACAATGATTCATGCAAAGTAAAGAATTATATTTGGAAAATATATATTTGTTTACTCAACTTAGTATAAATATTTTTTTACGTACCTAACAAAGAAATTTATTGTATAGCTATTGAAATATTTCTAGAAAAATATATCCAATTATACAATTTTTGAAGTGTCCAAATACTTTTTTGAGTGACTATATGTAAATAAAATTCTGTTTTAAAATTCTGATGCCCGACAATAATATTGTTTAAGAGATGATGTTTTTCAACATCACACTTCAAAAAAAAAATGATGTATTAAACAATATTTTTATGTGAGAATAATAAATGATTTATTTGTGGGAATTAATTACGTGTTAAAAATCCCTCAAGCGATACCAAAAAAAAAAAAAAAAAAAAAAAAATTTGAAATATTAAAAATATAACAAGAAAACACGATGTATACATCAGTAATCCTAATCATATTACAACAACCATTATTGGTGTTTTGTGAAAATTTTTTGATCAAATCACTTTATCATTTAATCATAAATCATTTCTCATATTAAAACTGACAACAATACGTATAAAATATGTACGATTTAAATTTGAATGTTAACTTTCTGTCCCATCCTAAGCGAATTTTCTTGATTTTCTTTGAGGTACGTACAAAAGTATAGCTCATCGATCAAATTTTCTTTTATCAAAAATTAAATAATGTATTAATATTCTTCAGTTATTATATTTGTATACCACTTGTTTGTTTGAATTTCCACGCGTTTATGTTGTAGCAATACAAAATCGTTTCTGAAAAAGCGTTGTAAAAACACTGAATAGCGTTGTAAAATGATTTTCATAAATTATATTTTCAAAATGGCGTGGTCAATAATTTTTATTTTTTATTTTTTTAAATATTGTTTGTAACTTTGTATTTTACAACATATTAAATTTTTATCAAATTCCTTTGACACGTTTTCATTTTATTCAAAAAAAAAAAAAAAAATGTCAACTTCCCCCAACTTCCCAAGAGTCCGTGTTAAAATTACAAAACTTTGAAATCGTTTTTGTCAAAATTGGGGTAGTCAATTTTAATCAGAATAGGCTCGTATTACTGGTATTTAATCAAATAAATATCTAGAGAAGTTTCGTTAAAATCCTTTGAAAAATCGTTCTACCGACCAACTACATAATACCTTAAAAGTCTTATCTAGGAATCATATACTGTGTGAGTTTTTCGAGAGTTGCCTTTTATTACAGCCAAACCGTTGATTTAATCGAAAAATTGTTCAAATAAGAGCTGTAGATATCGACGGGGGCAACCGATTGCTTTAGTCAGGAGCTTTATAGTTCTTATGATTTTCGAGCTATGATACAAACTGGGACTATATATTAATTTTTCGATAAAACTGGTTTAATGCATTAATTAACAACATAAATGAGCAAAAATTTTTTTTTACCCAAGTTTAATTTTTTAATTTTTCTTTAATTTATCAGTTAGGTGGTAAAAATATGCATATGTACTTGAGGCTACTTCAACCGATAGTGTTTTTCTTGGTTACATTTCCATTATATCCAAGAAAAGAACCTTTTCCAGTACCGTTTCTATCATAAAAATTTTGTTGTAATAGAAATGGCAACTCTCAAAAAACTCACATGGTATTTATAGTTTAAGTTCGCAACAACTTTTAGATTAAGAAACCAAATTTGTGCAAATATTTTCATGATTTTTACTGAAGATTGGATTTCGATCAAGTAGCATAATAAAATTTTACAAGTACTAGGGGCAATGGTCGGAACATACGTACTGGTAGGATCAGCCTTTAGAATTTAAGATGAAAATACTATATATTATTTAACGGGAACTTGGACGGTTTGATAAAATACGCATTCCTAAAAAGCAGAAATTTTTTGTTTTGTAAAAATAAACAATTCTCATAAAACAAATTTGTCAGATTTACCAAATTGGTAATTCCATTCTAATTATACCTAATTATTTGCAATAACAATAAAAATTTATCTTAAAAACATGTCCAAAATTTATAAACAAACAAAAATTTGCAAAAAAATTATTACCCAATAAAAAAAAACTGTAGTATTCTATTATTACATTAATTATAGTTTTATTTTTTATTTTGCTAATCTACAAAATCTATAACTTACATTAGATATCGACCATGAAATATGTGGATTAAGTTAGTATATTACAAATAATGCAATATTTTGTTTTTACTTAATAACTCACGACAGGAGAGATCACGACAGGAGAGATAATAATCTCGTGTGCTTTTGGCACTCAAAAACGGACAAACCAATTTATTATTTTTTTTTTTTTTTTTTTTTGAGTTAACGATTGAAGGATCGATGTAACAGAAAACAAAGCAAAAAAAGAGATTTAAAAATATGACAAATATAAAATATACAAAAAATAAAATTGGAGGTGAGATGTAATCATAAAAACACAACACGAAACGATTTGGCGAAAATCCCAACTTGTCATCATTGTCACGTTTACCTGGGGGGGGGGGGGCGGCAGGCACCTACATACCTAGAGCGCATGGTACACACAGGTGAAAATTGTAGCGTAGATATATTCGATTTCATTGAAAACGTTAATGACGCAATCACAGAAATTTTGATTTTGAATTATAAGATAGAAAGTAGAAATTTCTTTTGATGAACGTGCATCTTTTTATTCTGGATACTAAACGATGTACGTAACTATATTTACTATGAATTGGTTGCAACCAGTCAAGTGTATCAACGGTATCTGGATCGGTAGATCCAGGGGCTCGATTCTTACGACCCGTTAACTTTCCTCTGAATGAATGTCACTTCGTATTATGAATGTAACGTGATTGTAATTTGTGAAAATAAAGATTTAAAAAAAAATAATGACGTGGGTGGTATCTGTTATAGACAAAAAGTCAATCTCATTAATTGTTATTTTGAAAAACTTCCAAAAATAACAACAAATCGTTATCAGAAAAAGGTAAAAGTCCCTAGAAAAAGGGATGCCAACAAAGAGTTATTATAGAAAAGGGAAAAAGTCATTACAAAAAGGAGTGTCACTAAAAAAATCACTATATAGATAGGAAACTTCCAATACGCAATCCACGGGAGCGTGCGATATGGGAGTTTGCTATGTATAAAAAGAAAAAAAAAATCACAAAGGAAAAGGTAAGATTTTTATTTTGAAACCGTACTTTATAAGAAGGTGAACGCAACTAAAATACATACAAAAATAAAATTAGGATTATAGTAGAGCGTCGCTTATCTGAGTTAATATTGGGATCGCGAGTGGTTTGGACAATCAAATAGGGACTGATTTGCATTGGAAAACACTGAATTTAAAAAAAAAAAATATTTCGAATATCATTTACGCACTTTTTGAGTTTAAACACACTTTCGTGAAGCTAATTTTTTTTAAAACTTATTTCTGACACCTCTTATTTGAACTGTTACCTTTTTAGTTTCATGTTGTTTAGATGTTTAGATAACCGACATTCTACTACATTTAATTCCTTTAATTATTTTTTTTCAATTTGAAGTCAGGGCTGATCAAGACTAGACACACAAATTAATGTAAACCAGAACGACGATTCAAATGACTTATTTTTATTATCCATAGACTAGGTGCAACTTACAATATTACAAATCTAGCGTAGGTTATTGTCCGATTACCACCATACTGTGCGATAATATTGCGTTATTGCGTAATAAACTTGTTTGAACAAATATGAATTATTTATTTGCAAATGAGTAGTGAGTGAGTCACTCACAGTCACAAACAGACAGTCCACGGCAAGCATAATCCACAGTCTGTACGCCTATCGTCTATATTGTCCAAACAATTCAGTTTGTTTTATTGATTTATTATTCGAAATGTACAGCTAACTAACTATTTAAACAGTTTGTAAACGTAATAATGGCACAAGTAAATAATCGCAAATAATTATTAAATATGCACGTTTTGTCAGTAACGGTACATTTTGTGTTGTTACAACATCGCGCCAGTCGAAAATAACTGTTTTTATTCTACGTACGTTAATTCCTGTCCGAGGCCGAGACTCTCTGGCTAGCGGTACATATAAATTAAAGGGGAGATTCGCCAAAAAAAAACATAAAAAAATCGAACTTTTTTTTATTATTCTTTTTTTTTTACAAATAAATATTTTATTAAAAAACAAAATATACAACATTGCTTCTACATGTTGAGATTATAAAAAAAAATCAAAAAAGGAGCTGAGTATAAATGGCTTTGAAGTCGACATTGCGAGATTTTTTTCGCACTTTGATGGTTCCTTACGTTTTAAAACCCCAGTGAAACAAAATCAAAAAATCAAGAACTTTTTGAAAATATATATATGTATATACGGAATACAGTTATGGCACTAACTAGGATCTAAGGGAAAAAAATAAATATTAATACATAGATTTGAGCGTTACTTTATGGTATTACATATTTGTAAATAATAAACAAATATTTTACTTCGCAAAAATACCACTTTTATAAAGTAAAATATTTGTTTATTATTGCGAAGTAAATACTTTTGCGAAGTAAAATATTTGTTTATTATTTAGAAAAAAATAAAACCAGCGAGAAATGGCATTTTGAAAATAAATTTTCAAAAATCACCGTTTTTTCTTGACTATAAACAGCCGCCATTTTGAAAATCTATTACAGAACCAAAAGATCCAAGTTCCTGCCAAAATGACGGTATCGAGGAATAACATGCACTTTGATTTATGTCGACATCTTATACATTTTTTGAGATACACGAGGAGCCATCTCGAAAAACGTACTTTCGAGAAAAAAGCATTTAAAGTATTTTTTTTTTTTTTTAGTAAAGTGCGTGCACTAAAATGCCCATAACTTTTTGATTTTTGATTTTTTTAAAATAAAATTTCGGGAGAATATTTTTAACACCTTAACGAACATAATTATGAAGAAAACAAATCGATTTAATTTTTTTCTTTTAGCGAATCTCCCCTTAATAATTGGTCAGAAAAAAAAAATTATGAATATCCAGAGATGTCGGCCATTTTGATTTCTTTGTTCTTGTTGTTATACTGTAACAGAATAGACCTAGTTTAGATGTCGTAGTGTCTTGTAGCAAGCAACCTACTTAGCCAACGCGTGGAATTAAAATAAGTACAATCAAATTGCTGTATTTATATATAGAGAAATTTATGATTTATCTAAATATAGGAATAATTGGATTTATTCAATATTGTTATAGAATAATTTTGAAAAAAAAATTTTTTTTTATATTAACTTGGTGAAAGAATACACGAACGTTCTCTAAATTAATTGCAATAAACGTGGTTTCTTTTTTTTTAATAAAAATATTTGGATTTAGGCGTGGAAATTATTTTATGCTCCCCAGAGACCTTTCTCGTTCTAAAAAAGAATACGGAAAAAAATGCAATTATGTTGGACGAAAACACACTGAATTGACAATTTTTTCTCACACAACTGAAATCTGTGTTTAAAAAAAAGTTTTTCGTAGAATTTCACCGGTCTATCGTTCTGTGAATTTATTTTCTTACTAGCCGTTACCACCCGTGGTTTCGTCCGTTAAATTACGACATCATGCGCCTCTATTGAAAATTCTATTAGAATTCTTATAATTCAAATATTAACACTTAATATTACATAAGAGATTTGTATTGTTTTCAATAAATTTGTTTATATACCTATAACGAAAATTTACTGCCCAAAAATTTAACGAGAAAAACTGTCAAATCAGTAACAATACGACATTGTAGTAGCACAAAACTTTGAGAACCCCTGTTCAAGACATAAATCGAAATATTTCTTGAAACGCACACAAACTTTCTAAACATTTATTGGTTTTCCTTTGAAAATTTTATTAAAGACAGACAAGAATCATTAAAAACTAAAATAAAATTTTTATGGTTTCTGTTTTCAAAAACTTCCAAAACACGTTTCTGTCAAGGTCAAATAGGAAAATTAATGGCGTCGCGAATAATTACTAAATGTATGTATTTCGAAAATTCATTAAAATACTCCCTTGATGATGTAGGTATAATTCTCGCAAGCAAAAAAAATACATCATGGTTTATTTATGTTAAAAATAATAATAATTTAATTGTGTATACTATACTTAATTTAATTATATGTACGGCAGACATTTAACCCTAGAACGACAAACTTATTTTTTCTACTCTTAAACTACAAACTGGGGTATATATTTACCCCACGGGATTTTTGGTCGTAAAATCGATCTGACAGCAGCAATTTCACTTATAAGAACGCGAATTTGTTCGTTTTTTCATGCTGAAGAGAATGGTGAAGAGTAAATTCAATTTAATCAAAGCTTAGTCGGTGAAAAATCTATTTAAATAGCTAAAAGTGTTCAAAAACGCTCAAATTGTCATTTAATAAACAAAAATTGATAACTATTTTTCTAATGAACCGATTTTCAAATTTCAGACGGTATTTTAAAGAGGACACAAGGGACCTCAAGCATACAAATGACATCATGATGTTTTGCCAAAAAAGTCGATTTATTTTGGATTTTGAAAATTAAAAAAATTGGGAATTTGATATGTGGAAAAATCAAACAAAAATGCATGAAATTTTAGTTTTTAAGAATATATTTCATTTTTTTTTCATACAAAATGTAAAAAAAAGGAGAATTTAACTTATTCAAAGGCACTACAATCGCTGCAATATATATTTCCATGATTCTCGCAGGTCGGTCGCTTGCACTTCGTGCAATATATTCGCGTTTTGCGGTCTTCCTCGAGGACACAAGCAGCATCGGGCTGGTTATATCTAATGTTTTGTTGCAAAATAAGGTCATTATAAGTGAATCCAAATTATTTTAGCAAGAAAAATAAAAATAACTTACCTAAACAAAACACTGACGTAAACTACAAACTGGGGTACATATCAACCCCATACTAGCTTCACGTTTTCCCTTCGTCACAGTAGACAAGAAACCGCAGGGTTTCCCGACCTCACTCTACTGTTAGAACCTTGAACTAAATTATGGTATAGGTGTTCAGTCGATAATGTTACTGACTAATTTAAAAACGTAGTTTAAAGTTTACCTGGGGTAGATTTCTACCCCAGTTTGTCGTTCTAGGGTTAAATCTCAAATTTCGTATAAATTTAGAGCGTTTAAAGTTAATCGACGCACATGGGCCGCCTTCTATATTATGTTGTTATTTAGATGTTATGCTTATTACTCAAATCTAACTCCAATTTGTATAATTATATTTGCTTTAATAAATAATTTAACGGTTGGAGATATCCGAGTGAACTATGTATGTAGTAAAATGATGTTTCTGGCATGGATATGACACATAAGGAGCATATGTGTAGCATATTGTGTACACACACCAAACACACAGCACGGTACAGCTCGAGAGCGTATTAAATGCGATAATAATTCAATTAAATTTTAATTACTCTGTGTTAATTATTTTAAAACGATTTAAATTTAATAATAAAATCATATTTTGTGATTTTAATTATTTCTGATTAATAATTTGAAACACAGGTGTGTCATACGCAGCAGACAAACATGTAAGTGAAACAATTTTCGAATGTTTTGTGCAAATTTTCAACAAACAAAAGCTACAATGGTCGTTGAAAAATATGAAATGTACCTTGTGAATAGTGAAATATGAAACAATTTGTATTTTGCCGTTCAAAGTAACGGACACGTGCTGCTACCTATCAATAAAAATACACACTGTACCTGGCACAAACGGAATTAAGATATTACTTTTTCTTAACATTTCATTTTTGCAATCAAAATGACGAAATTCCGCCAGGAAAATCTGACTCATTCGTCAGAAGTATTTTTTCTAGTGGTATTACATGTTTAATTTTGGTAAAAATGAAAAGAACGAACTCAAAAACCTACAATTCGCTTCTATTCCAATATTCTATCATTTTGATTTATGATTTTCGGTATTGAAAAATTTTCGTTAACTTGATAACGTCATCACGTTAAAATTTATTTTTCTCTCTTATTATTGAAATTTACCATTATTTTCGAATGTACTCTCAGCTCTAGCCATTATGGTACATAATTCTGGACCATGCTGTATTTTTGTTTTTATAATAAATCGTATCGTTAGATAGATATTTTAAAAATAAAATGAAGTAAGTATAGATTTCTTTAACCACTGTTCATTTTTAAGCTTCCGTTGTAAAGTACTGAACTTAAAAGTTTGTGGTGTTTCTTTAAGAAATATAGGGAATTAACTTATAACGTAACTGACCCTTAAGTAACAGTTATGCAACTAACATTGTCAAACATATTCATCTATTTCTGTAATAAAATGTAAAAATATACATAAATGCTTTATATGATTTACTCCAAAAATTGCGAAAGACACCACTGAGGAGCCTTAACTTAATGCGTGTCAAACACGCACCTGACGAATTTATTTACATATATCAAGCTTTCTGGAAGTGATTTTAATTGGAGTATTTGGTTGAATTTAGAGTAATTTCGGTGTGAATTTTTCATTTTTGGTGTTAAAATAATGAAACTCCTGTTAGGAAAATTTATCGGCACCGGCGAGAGCCACTGACTATGCCTGTAGAAGTATTACTTTTTTCGTGTGGTTACCTTAATAAACAGCGTTCACAAAACTGTCACAAAAGTATTCCGTCATTGTATGCAGCAAGTTTGAAACATACAACGTTCTTAATACATTCTCATTTTCATCATTTGTTACGAAATATATTATATTATCATAAAAAAAATTGAATAATTGAAATAATTTTAAATTAAAAATCACAAAGTGATTGAAAAAATTATCCGGATCGGCCGGGAATCGAACCCAGGATCTCCTGGTAACTAGCCAGGCGTGCTAACCACTACACCGCGATACTATATGCTCGACAGGCGTCCGAGCCGGACACCCATTCAATCACCTATGTGTATTAGTACTCTCTCTGATTCGAGAAACAGTTACAATTTTAATCTCTGTTGAGATTAATATCTAATATTTGAGATTAAAATTGAAATAATTTTAGATTTAAAATTGGCTCTCTGTCCCCGAGTCGAATCTTTTAAATTGTTTAACATAAAAAGCTTGTAATTTTTCACCATATTTTACATAATTTTCTGATCGTAAAAATTGATCAAAATGTATTTGACATGGGATTTATTTATACTTGTGTATACCGATGATATTCCAACAATCTGACAAAGTTAGGGGCTAAAAATAAAATATTTATAATAAGCTGTCATACAGCCATTACATATTAATAATATATGACAATGACTTTGCATCTAATAAATAAAATTCATCTATAGATTTAAACATTAACAATGTATGAATACATTGCAGTAGTATGTTTAAAATAAATGAGGCTATTTTAATTATAGAATTATTTTAACCATGCAACGTTATAATTACAATTATTCGCTACATATCGTGTACATATAGGGGAGACGAGAATTGAAGGATAAACAAGAAGGGACACTAGCAGTTATTAGTTAGTTGATTGGTAACATCGGTGATTGTTGCACCATTAATCACTACACCATGAATTGCAAGTCTGGCGATGACAGAATATATTTACAAAGCATTGGTAAAAAAAAAAAAAAATACACTACCAATTGGTGGGGGAGGGCACACGGGGCTTTCTCGTATCTATAACAGACTTTTATCCAATCTTTAAAGTGATTTTGTACTTAAACTCTATCATAAATTTTGGGTCTTAACATATTACAAATTTGAAATAACTTTAAGACAAGGATAGGAGTGAACTGTTGTTTCTTAACTTTTATTAATCAGCAATCCATAGAAAAAAAAATTAAAGAAACCAAGACATTATTTTTGACGTCTTGAACTGTCATAAAAGTTTTTTGTCTTTATAGCAATAAGAACTTCAATGAGTCAATCAATGCTTTGATTTTACTGAAATTTACAGGATGGCCATATATCGCCTCAGCCCTAAAAACTTTCAAAATTTAAGCAAAATGGGACTAGTTTTAGGTAGAATATCGACATTTAATGGAATTTCACGGTAGTCACGGTAGCCATTCTTATTTTTGGGGGAAAAAATGTTCATCTATTTTCAAAAATGATCATAATGCTTCCGTTACTCTTTAATAGCCTTGCAAACAAAATTACTTTAAATAAAACAAAAAAAATATGCTGCCGATAGGGTGTGGCAGCAATATAGGTATATAAATTAATAAAAATAAATAAATAAAACGATTCATAAAAAATTGAGCGAAGTGAGACTAGTAGCAAATAAGATATTGACATTTAATGGGATTTCATGGTAGTGCCGTGGATACTATTATTCCGAATGCAATGAAATTTGTAGGGGACCATCTAGGAACAAGACCGCATAATTTCTGACAATTTCATAAAAAGAATTGAATAGTTTAGAAGTTATGCCACTTACAATTAGTGCAATTTAGAATATTAATGGAATGACATGGTAGCGGCGTAGCTACCGTTACTCCGATTTCGATTAAATTCATAGGGAACCATCTAGGAATCAAACTGCATAATTTCTGAAAATTTCATTAAAAACAATTGAATAGTTCAGAAGTTATGCCACTTGATGCAAACTGGTGACACACAGACGGACAGGCAGACGGACAGACAGACGGACGGACAGACACCAAACAAAAATTGTTCAGGAAACTCTAGAACGTAAAATGTGCGTAAAAAATTTTTTATTTTTCAAAAATGATCACAATGCTTTCGCGATTTTAGTAGTCTCGGAAGCAATAAGCCTCATAGAAAAATCTGACTAGACTAAACTGTTATATTACAAAACTGATCAAGTGCATGGTGGTAATACAAGAGTGATGGATAGTACACCGCCATTAGGGTCTCCGTAGTTCCACTACGGAAACCCTAAACGGAGAAACGTATAAGATTTTGAAAGCAGATAATAATAAGAAGAGTGTATTGACCTACCACAATCTCCCCCACATAAATATTTTGAATATTTATCAAAAACGTGTCAGTGTGTTTTCTTTTTAATTAAAATTCAAGGTGACACCAACCAAACCGTGATGATGCTGTTAACGAGGAATTTATTCATCATTTTATGTGCTCGTCTTCATGACAAAGCTAATAGGCTGGCGGGCAATTGCATTACATATATTATGTGTGCACAAAAGAACATATTTTATAAAAGTTTTAACAAGGTATATAATATGATGATATGCCAATAAATGTAATACTTTTTGAAACTATGTGAATTTTATGAATATGAAATTTTAATTTTGTTATAATATTTACGATATTACTTTTTTGAACTTAATTTTAGCCGCATTATTATGTAAGTTCATAATTTAAATTAGTTTTACAAATACGTGTACCGCTAAACTATTTAACTTTATCACAATTTTCGATTCAAATTTGAACAGAATGAAGATGGAAATTAATTTAGTTATATTTAACCGTTTTAAAAAAATAAGTTTCTAAAAATCTTTTATCAGCCTCACAAATAAATTCTATAGAGGCTTAAATTATTAGTCAAAAATAAAATACCTAAATGTTAACGAATTCATCAACTTTACCTACCCATGTTTTTAGTAAAATACGAAAATATTGTAAAACTATTAAATACCACCTATTGTCACTATTGTTTACACTTTATTGTTAATTCCAATATCTAACAATAAAACGTAGTACGAAAGATTACGAAGGCAACAATCCAATAGGGTACTTGACTGAAGTTGCAAAAATATTCTAAAAGCATTGTTTTGCTATATCAGTTAAGTGATTTTTTTATTTTCGACAGATTCTGTAAAAAATCATTAAAAAAAATAACCGTACAATTTTAAATGAAAAAAAGGCGGGAAAAACACCTCACTATAGTGACGTCACAGTTTGAAGCAACTAAACGTCAATGTCAATATTTATAACCTCAAAACTTTGATTATATTCATAAAATGTTAAAGTAAAAGCAAGTATTTATTTGAATTCTGGTCGATTATTATTACTGTATACATAAGCTAATAGAAATATTCAAAAGAAAACACAATTTCACCTCACTGATGAAAATTATCAAAATCGACATATTTAGCTACAAAATGTTACGTTATATTCAAGAAATGGCGCGTTTTGACTAATTTGAATATTTGTTGAAAAATGGTGATTTTCAAAATAAAATTTCTAAATATTTATCAATTTTTTTTATGTTTCATCATTAAAACTGGACATATGCAATGATAATGCACAAAATTATTTAACATTTGACATAAATTTTAAATACAGTCAAGTACCGTATTCAGATATTTTTCAATGCTGCGTTTAAATCCAACAATTCTGTTAAAGATATCATTAAAAAGTACGATAGAAATGATGAAATTATAAGGGTTCTAACACGTTTTTACTACGAAACTCTAAAAATGCATATCACCCCAACCTCCAAAACGTTATTACAATCTACTGGAACCAACTTGGCTGCACATTATCATACTCTATATGCTATCTGCAAAGAATAAATAATAGGAATCAGGAGAGGATTCTCTCAACATTTTTCTATGTTGTTGTTATCTTCAAAACAAAACTGTAATTCGAAAATGTGATATGTATTCGGGTCAAGAACAATAGCTTTATAAATATCTACACCAGGCGGCGCGGCGAAACAAAACAATCGTTCGTAAACCCGCTATCAGTTACCGGCCGTGCCAGTAGTACCAACATGAGAGATAATCACCACCACATCGGACAAATTAAACCATCATGTACCTACCTACCGGATACGGAGGAAAGCTCAAAATTGCTTCCGTCTTTACAACAATATACTGGATAACGAGATAATATAACTGACTGCAGCATTGCTGCTGACACAGCTACAAAATGCAGTTGAATTTTAAGTAGAATTCGTGAATAATATTGTAACACAACAATAAATGTGTAAGGAATTTAATGTGCCACCTTCAAAATGTACATCCGTCATGTTTTGGCTATAATTTCATGTTCATTGCCTACGCGCATTTCAATTTGTGGATAATTTAACATGTACTATGTAGTATTCGGTTATTATTGAAAATGAAGTTATTCGAGTGAAGTGAGTTAAGTGAGTTTTTCGAGAGTTGCCATTTTTATTACAGCCAAACCGTTGATTTAATCGAAAAATTGTTCAAATAAGAGTTGTAGATATCGACGGGGGCAACCGATTGCTATAGTCATGAGTTTTATTGCTCTTATAGTTTTAGAGCTGATACAAACTTATAGATTTTTAAATGGGACTATATATTAATTTTTCGATAAAACTGATCTAATTGCATTAATTAACAACATAAATGAGCAAAACAATTTTTTTACTCAAGTTTAATTTTTTTTCTTTAATTTATCAGTTAGGCGGTAAAAATATGCATATGTACTTGAGGCTACTTCAACCGATAGTGTTTTTCTTGCTTACATTTCCATTACATCCAAGAAAAGAACCTTTTCCAGTACCATTTCTATCATAAAAATTTGATTGTAATTGAAATGGCAACTCTCAAAAAACTCACATTGTATATCTGATACGAAAATGATGATATCCTAATACCTACCCCAGTGATGGAAGGTTTGTAAATCAGAGACTTTCAAATAGTGGTCTGTGATTCACGATGTATAATCATCTTGAATTTATAGTGTTAGGACCACAAACCCCACTGCTTTTGTCAAAAAATATCAAGAATTTCAAAAAAGATGTACTTTGCCTCTGAGCAGTCCAAAATATTGCAATAATTCTAATTTGAGGAAAAAACATTCTTCTTAATATGATGACGTCAGTAGGTTTACAAAAATTTATCCAAACCTTAAAAACCGTACCTAAATAAGATGATAGAATGATACAATTGGAAGCGAATTTCAGATTTTCAAAGTCTGCTAGGGGGATCATGTGCTCTGTTCTCTGTCCCTGATCCATATGAAGAAAATTTTAGACTCTTAACCAGACAATTAGGTTCCAGGTTTTAAATTTTCGAAATATTTTGGCCTGTCTGATTGAGAAAGGGAAGTTAACAGTTTGGACTCATCTTGTATTTAACAGGGATAGTGTAAGTCGAATTTCTAAACAAAACCAGTGAAGCCAGGAAACGTGCTGGAGGATCATCTTTACATACCTGTATCCTTTTTATTTAAATTTCTGTCAGAATCGTAATAATCGTCACATAAAATTTGACGTCTGAGAAATATCAGGATCATAATATAGTAGTCATACGAAATTTGACGTTTAAAAAAAAAATGTAGTCATGAGGACTGTTGACAGACTCAGTTACTTTTCGTAACTGCAAACTTTCAATCTTAAATATCTCGTAAACGGTGCGTCGCAGCGAAAAAATAACGAAATTTTTGAAGGCTTAAGCGAAGCAAGTTTTGGGTATTAAGAACATATTACGACTGTCAAAACTATGAAATAACAGATATACACAGCACTAATGTTACACAACACGTCACCCTTATGGCTACCGATATACTGGTATTATAGCATGTCGGTGATTCGAACTCACAAGATTTTACATCACACTAATATATAATGACAGACATACTTGAAAATGTTCTAAAACTATAGTTTGATAATAAATGAGACATCGGCAAATGAAGAAATGAGAATGAGAGTAGAACATTTTCAATATTTACTGATATTAAAATAATAATCATAGTGCAATCGCTCAAACAAGAATTAAATGTTCGACACAATATTGTCACAGTGTACCAAATAAAAGTGGTATTTTGCAAAGTAAAATATTTGTTTATTATTTACAAAGTGTTTGTGTTTTAATTCTGTTTATTGAATACACAATATTTTTTATTTTTAAGACAATTCACTAAAGTTTCACTGTAATCAACTACGTGGAATATACGCATTTATTGTAACGATTCGCGTGCCACCTATTGTAAAACTGTTTGTACTAATTTAGAAACCTTTATGGGCGTGCGCAAACAGCCCCACAAAGTTTTATCGCAATCGAATGAATGGTATGAAAGCCTGGTTGTGTCGCAAGTAGATATATAACAAAGTCTGACCGATTTTCAGCAGATTCAACTAATAAATTGTATTAAAAGTTTGCTCATATTGTTGCGCCATTACCTTTTTTTAATCCTCGTAGTGTAATATTGTTAACTATAATTTATTACCGGTTCACAAGTAAAGTTAGGTAGTTAGTTAAATTATATAGGAAATTACAAACGGTTTTATGGATTTATTATCGAGGAAATTAAACGCTTTTTTGTACTGAACATTTTTAAATCTGTGAACAAGCAATAAATAAAATTTTTAATGTGGGTGAAAAATTTTTAATAAAAGATTTTGATTGAAAGAGGTTTTTTTTTTCATTTTTTATTGGAGTTTGTAGGTATATTTATTTATGATTTTATAAAAATTTATATGCTCACAAAATGATTATTATGGCCGATTGTAATAAAATAAGAAAATTTTATGAAAATCATAAATTTTCCGATGAAGGAAATTTCATAAGAAAAATTATTTATATTTGATTTTTCAAAAGATTTTTATTTTTACTGACATATCTCAAAAAAAGAAAAAGAAAAATTACAAAATTGGAAATTTGACACTGTGTTCCACATTTACCTCATCAGTGAAAACTAAATGTAATTTGTTTTTTTATCATTAACAGTTTTTGATTCCTGTACGTTTAATAATATTTATTTCATATTAAGTTTATTTTCTTGGCACCGGTCCCAGTTTTTGTTTTTCTCCGAAAACTATGCAGAAATTTTTAATAAATTATCATTTTCCACTGAGTGACATTTTCATTATTTCCAAAATAAATTCAAATCAGTTTGTCCATGGAAATAAATCAATTATTTGAAAAGAGTTACAAATTTTTATTACATTCGTGAATTAACGAACGACGTAACTGTGTTTACTCTGTATTGGTTTAAGTCTCCCGTGGCATTTTTTTGGTTGTGTACAATTCGATTAGAAAATAAACAATTAAATGATCGAAACAATATTGGTCACAGTGTACAAAATAAAAGTGGTATTTTACAAAGTAAAATATTTGTTTCTTACTTACAAAGTGGTTGTGTTTATTGAATACACAATATTTTTTTTTTTGAATACAATTCACTAAAATTTCATCGTAATAAATTTCATGAAATATACGCATTTATTGAAACGATTCGCGTGCCACCTATTGTAGAACGGTTGTACTAATCTAGAAACTATTACGGGTGTGCGCACAACAACTCCGCAAAGTTTTATCGCAATCGAATGAATGGTATGGAAGCCTGGTGGTGCCGCAAATAGATAGCAAAACCTGACCGATTTTCTACATACTAAATAGAGCTGAACACTGGGGTTTGTTTATTTATTATTCAACTAATAAATTGTATTAAAAGTTTATTATAAAACTTTTTGATTTTTTTGATATTCATAACCAACTGTTAAACAGTTATATTTTTTTTTCTAGTTCGTGAAAAACTTTTTGGGTAAAAATCATACAAAACTTTGTATATATTTTGTCTTATAAGAAATTAATTTACGGAAATAAATAAGACCACTACTGTTCAGAGGAGAAATAACAAACTCAATTAAGTACTATATAACTTGAAGAAATAGGACAACCAAACCAAAGAAAATTATGATATTTTATTTATATGTCGTGTGCTCACAATGCTACACCAATAAAACTGTTTGATTGTTGGAAGAGAAAACTATTTAAATGAAAAACTTTTTCAAACACAGTTTATTAAATGTATGATGCGATTAAAACCATAGAACATTGGACGGAATACAACTACTCTTTTCTGCAATCACTTATGTGCATTTTGTAGCTACCAATGGGTGTGTTTCAATTGTTGTCATATTGTTGCCGTCGTGTTGACACGGTATACGTGGTATACGTGCATGATGCATGCCACATGCGTGTGACGTATATGCGTATGTAAGACACCAATACACACAACCATCCATCGCACTAACACACACAACTCCGCGTGCACATATATAACATATTGGTGGGATATTTTCTATCCTTTGTCGTTACACTGATTTCAGTAGTATAGAGATACTAGCGTTCGTTCTGTAATATTCTGTGATTGAAACAGAATCACAATAAATAAAATTATATACCTAAATTACAAGTTATTTTTTTATTTTTATTTAATTTTTCTTTCATCATATTCTTTAATACTACGTATATGACTATATCCGTGTGTTTTGGTGTATGCGTACAACACCAAAAGGTGTGTCGAACACCAAATACGTCAAACAGGAAATTTACGAGTGTGTGTTTTCGAAGTGTTTAAATTGTCATATCATAACTTTTTTTTAAAAAATTTAAATAACAAATTGAAAAAATTTATTATCAAGTTGAAAGTTAATTATATAAATATGAATAAAAACCGTTTAACATAAAAATTTCAATAATTTTTTTTTTTTATTAATTAAAATATTATAATAATTATGATTTATGCATGAGTGCGCCATTTTAATTGATTCACCACAAAAGGGAAAATTAATAACTGTCTCTCCGTAAATAAGAAATTTGTTGCTCTATTATTTAACAATACTTATAGTAAGCTTATTGTAATATTATTTAAAAAAAAGACATCAAGTGCGTGTTAGTCACGTATTGAGCTAGGGTTCCGTAGTCAGTAGTTAGAGTTTTTCAGAATTTTCGCGCTAAAATAGTATATTTATTACGGTTTATTATTTACTCGGTGCTGGGTCCTCAAATTATACAAAATAATTTTAGTTAAAAGTTCTTTTAACAAGCGCTACTATGAATTCGTAAATCTTTCAGATATTTTAAATTCACAGTTGAAAAGTTAGAGGAAAAGACACATACTTCGTAAATGAGGCTTGAAAGTGGCTGGAGGAATTTCAAGTTCACTTTAAGAAGCTTTTATAACCCTATCACTCTCCAATAAGAAAAAGTATTCAAAAAAAAATTGAATTTCTTTTTATTACTTATTGTAAGTGTGAGGACAGATTTTGACGGGTGCTCGGAACGGTAATTAAGAAATTATATTGCATACTTGACATAAGAGCTAAAACGTGACAAACTAACCAAAACACATATTGCATTTCCTTTGTCGAAATGCAATATGTGTTTTGGTCAATGTTTGGATATAAGTCAAATAGTACTATATAATTATATGACATCCATTTAGCCCGCAAGATGACCGTCTTGGTCTGAACGGTCCTTTATGTGAACTGACCAAAATTTGGTTTTAATAAGTCCAAAAAGGTGGAAATGATGAGAGTATGTGACAAACGGATGGATACGATAAAATTATAGGAGTTATGAAATATTGACTACGGAGCCCTAAAAAGGAAAAAAATCGTCTTATTTATAGTTCGCGTGTACTTGTTGTAAGTATGTACTGATGTAACAGCGTTTTTTAAATAACTTGAGCCGTCTATTGAACTCAACTTTCTACGACTTCATCACTTCAATGAGTATCTGGTATTTTCTTTTTTTTTATCGATTCAAAGAATAAAGAAAAAAACCCGTTATTTCGTTTAAGAAATTTATTTTTGTTAAAAAAATTCAACTAGTTTTGAATTAATTTTGTCAAAGGTTTTCAATAAACAGAATTAAAACACATTTGAAATAAAACTGAAACAGTACTTGAAAAGCCCCGAAAAAAAATAATAATTTAAATGTCTTTTCGTTAAGGCAGAAGTGATGACCATTCCCCAACCGCTACTGACCATCTCCAACGACCCTCTCTTAATCCTAATGTCCTTCTCTCAAGTTCAACTTGTCTAAGCCCCAAAATTCAATTAATGGCACTAAATTAATTTTGAAAATGAATCCATTACTACTAAGATGAAAACGATATTCAAAAACACAGATTATCCATCTATCCAACATTCTATTTAATCGAAAGTTTTCGACACCCCCCGCCAACACACAAATGTCGTTTGTCGTCCATGTTGTCAGATTTGTGAAAATAGAAAATCCTTTACGATAACAAAATATTACGGCCAACACTGTATGACTTGAATGACATTACCATACAATAGAGTCTTCTCAGCGGCAAGAACGTAACATCACTGTCTATATCGGTCCGTTCGTCCATCCGTCCGTCTGTCTGTCTATCGATAATAAATGTGACCATAAATCTATTTTGAGTCAGGAGAGCAAGAGCAGCAAGCCAAGCAACCAGTAACGTCACGATAACAAGATTATATAAATTCAATGTTTATTGTTATTTCACAATATGAAAACTAAACATACACATTTCACTCTGGCCTGGCCTGGCAGGGTATGGTATGACTTGGGTACATCTAGTGGAATGGTTTTCCAGATAGATGAATTATTTGTTGTCAATGGAAATGATGATAAAATGTTGTGCTGGCAACAGCGGCGACGATGAGGATTGAATGGGATGATGATTTTATTTGATGATCGGATAAACAGAGAAAAGTGGGGTGAGGGTGAGTGTGTGTGGTGGGGGAATGGTTGTGGTGGTGGTATTAGTTGGTTTTGATATCAGTGTTGTCATTTCTGCTTATTTCTAATAGTGGTGGTTAGAAGATTGTGTAACAAATAGGCCCGATCCACATTATCGCTCCGCTCCCGGTACGATATCGCTACGTTCCTGATTCGATAAAATATATTAAGGACAGTCCCGAAAAGTGTTGCACAGTTTTGTTTCCTGTCCGAAATAAAAACAGTGTGATCATTTTTTTTTAAATTTTTTTTATTAAAACGTTATAAACTTACAAACTTTGCACTTTTGCACTATCTATTTTAACTCTAGAATCATACGTTGGTCTACGAGAAACGTTAATCATACATCGGCGTCAATTTGAAGAATGGACTATTTACGGAGAGTTTTAGAGTTTATTTGCAAAAAAACATTTTTTTTACATAACAATACTACAAAAGCGAAGAAAATATTAAAAAAAATTGCATTTGGAGAAATTTGTCAATATAAATATTTATTAATTTTTTTAAATCTTTTTATCAAAGCGTATTTTACATTATAAAAATTAAAAAATAGATAAATACATCAATTGTATCATAAGACATGTCTTTCAAATAATTTATGAACTATTATGAGTCGGTGGACATGTGTGACTTTACAGAATGTGAAATTTCTCGGTCACAAATATTTCCGTAGATATGTAGTTATTTCCTGATTAGGCACATTTGTAAATTAGAACTGCAAATTATTGGCTTTATACCACTTTTAAAGTCGCTTTTACGTCACAAGAAGCGGCTAGATCTAGCCAAAACAATGTTTCTCCTACATGCGATCTTATAGATGGCAATAAACGGTTTTACAAAAATTCTTTGATATACTTAGCCACTTCTCATTATGCAAAAGCGACTTTGGAGTAGTATAAAGCCAATAATATACAGTTCGTGCAAAAAAGCCTGAATCGATCAAATGTTCCAGAACTGCAAACTATAGAAAGATACTGGGCTATAGTGATACGCATATTACGACAAGGTGAACAAACAGCAGAAACATTAAAAGAATTCACAATCTAACCATTGGACTCAATTATGGACTGCAGCAAGCAATAAATTTACGGATGAAACAGTGCAAAATTTAATGAGACCCGTGAACAGTAAAGTACGGTTATTCAGTAGAAAAGTTAATTAAAATAGATTAAGTACAAAATTTGTAAGTTAAAGGTAATTATAACGTTTTAATAAAAAAAAAAATTTAAAAAAATGATCACATAGTTTCTATTTCGGATAGGAAACAAAATTGTGCAACACTTTTCGGGACAGTCCTTACACAAGAAACAATGAGTGTCTTCACATCATCGTTCCGATACCGTTCCGATATCAGTTGCGGTAGGCTTTCGCTCTCGTTCCAATACCAATACCACTCAAATAATATTTTATTGGAGTGATATCAGACCTATATCGATAGTGTGAACACTTTTTTGGTTCCACTCCGCTCAGCTTGCATTCAGTTGTTATGAAAAGATCTTTGTATCGAACTGAGACCGAACTGGGAGCGTACTGACCGAGAGCGGCATTATAATGTAAATGGAGAATGAATAGGTATCAGCATCGTACCAGTACTGTAATGTGAACACAACAAGATTATATTGGAGCGAGACCGGAGCGGAAGCGTATCGATACCGGCACTATAGTGTGCTTCGGGACTATGCAGTGTTGCAATGCAGGATGGTGGTTGAATATTCGGTATTTGTTACAAGCCGAGCAATAAAGATTTATATGCACACAAATTTTTTTTTAATAATTCTTGTAATTTAAAAAACGGTACCAAAGGTCAGTAACTACTACAATAACAATAAATTATTTTTTTGAAAATTCAGATTACAAACACACACATCAGTGTGACTCGGCCAGTTGAAAAATTTATGCGGCATACCCACCTATGCATACTCTCTCTACAAAGGTGAAAATTTATTTATATTGTGTATTACGTAAACGTTTTGTCAAAACTGTGCCAAAATTTTTTAATTTTTATTTTTAATATTTTATTTTTATTTTTTTCTTTTTTTACGAAATATTTGTCATACATTTAAACAATCATTTGTTGTACAATTAAAATGTACATTTAGATTACGGTGAGAGAGTGGCCCGGTAGCTATTGGTCATGTTGTAGGCGTCATTTAGCTCACGGGAACTGCAGTTACCAAAAAAAAAAGAAAAATTGGCTCATTTACAAATTAATTTTATAATTATTCATTTTATGTAAATTTTTTTTTTTTTTTTAATATTTTAAAACAAGACAAAATTGTTTTTAAAATAAACATCGTTTCATCTTTATGGCAAAGAGACAATTCTTTTTACCCCAAGTGTTTTGTTTTTTACATAACGTCCAATTTTTTTTTTTTTTCTTTTTGATAAGAATCAAATTTTTGTACTTCAAGTACATCATTTAAAAAGCGAAATATTTTATGAATTTTCTTATCTTTAAATCAAACGTCTTAATTGCCAGCAAGGTGATTTATATTTAGAATTTTTTAATGATTAACAACTGACTTAAGTAACGGATGCAGAACATTAAGATATATGATTTGCGGTAATTACATATTTCTAAAACGATATTGCTACAAAGATTATGAATATTATGATAAATAAGTTCATATTTATAAATTTATAATATAATGATTTATTTTTCGTGATTTAATTTTTATTTAATAGTTACTGTTAAGATCAAAAATTTAATTAATTACTTCTTATAAATACCTATGTAAAATTCTTAAGATAACACTATTAATAGGAAAAAGTTGGATATACTAAGCAAAAACTTGAATTTTAGTTCAGTTCTAATACACATATCATCATAGGAATATTTTTATTTTCCATGATCCATGATTAATTAAAAAATATAAGTACGTACCTAGACAAAAAACGAACATCTTAATTTAATCTAAAAACAAATATAGTAAAGTATAGATAATATTTTTACTATTTATTAGTGTTTCGGTCTTTTTATTAAGAACACTAACTGAAACATTAACTAATAATTACAGCATAATTTCTTTTTATATAACGTAAAAGCCCCCATTATGGAACGGTATCTAATACTGGAACAGTTTTGACATTTACATATTAATGAAGTTATTTCTGAAAAGAAACGTTTGATAACAAAAATTATTATTAATAGAATGATTGTTTTTCAATTTAAATTCACCTCGCACTTAATGTTTCCTTACTTAATTAAAGAAATAAATATGTAAATGTCAAAACTGTTCCAGTATTAGATACCGTTCCATAATGGGGGCTTTTACGTTATGGTCTTTATTGTGCATTTTTTTCTTTTATTTATTGACTGTTTTTAAGTATTTTATTAGTCTTATATTACATAAGAATATAAATTATTGCATAATTCCGTTTTTTACATATGTATGTATTGCTATTTTTATGATATTGTAAAAAATGAAATAATATATTTAAAAATGTTCTTATGTGTAAACAATTCCTTTATCTTGTTTAGAAAAGCAACTTCTAGGGAAACGGTGAGGTTTTTGAATGTTTTGTGTTATGCATCTTTTATGAAACTTTTTGTATACGGTTCCGATCCACTGCATAAAAAGACAACATGGTGTACTTTGAAAATACTAAATGACGTCTAACGTATCAACCAATGGCCCACACTTGTTTTTATTCTGTAAATTAATTACTTTGAAAGTAATTTTTAAGCTTTTGTTCTTCTTACTCGTCTTTTCCCTATAATTATACACTGATGATTGAATCTTGCTTTAATTTTCACCCAGTACATACATATAATTATTTCATTAAACCTTGAATGGAGCCTGTTTATAGAAATATTTAATTTTGGCCGTCTATTACATTTTTTGTCTACAACAAATAATGTAACATTTTTTAACAGTATTTGTTTGGTAGGTAATTAGTTATTGACGCCCACTGATTAAATTTAATTATTTTATTACAATAGTAACAAAATAAAATTAAATTTTACACGATGAATCAATAGTTTATATTTCTTTGTTTTAACTGTCACAATTTGAATAATAAAAATAACCTAATTATTTTTGAAAGTTGCGTTGTTGTAATAATGATAGTTAACCCTAGAATCATACGTACTCGTCAAACTGACGACCAAACTTCCCTACTTGCTCCAGTACACCAACTTGTCGTTGTTTGTCTGTTCTAAAACTTCTGGTATCTAATTTATTAATATTGTTATGACAATACAAAAGACGTATCAATTTTGTTTATAGTTACTGTCGTTTTTTGTTTATATTAAAATAGTGTGCATTAATTTGACGACGATGTATGATTAACATATGTTTTTTTTAAGACTTTGTACTTTACATATAAAAGTTTTCCTAATTTTCCTAAAATTTATTAAAGATATGCATGTTATAATTAATTTATTCAATGATTATGATAATGTGAAAGATGATTACAGCTGTTTGACTTATAGAGACGACATAATACTGAAGTTTTAATATATTGAATCGAAAACCAAAGAATGCGTTTCAAGTGACTTAATAAAAGATTAACAATTTATTTTGTGGAAAATATTTTAATTTTTAAATAATAAACAAATATTTTACTTCGCAAAAATACCACTTTTATTTTGAAACTGTGACAATATTGTTTCAAACCGTCAGTTCATTTTCAAATAGAAGTGGTATTTTTGCGAAGTAAAATATTTGTTTATTATTTACAAATATGGAATACCATAAAGTAACGCTCAAATCTATTAATATTATTTTAATTTTTATTATTTTTTGAGATTTTATTCGAAAATTTACTAACAAATTTTAGAAAATTCACAAATGTGCCTAATGAGGAAATAACTACATATCTACGGGAACGTTTGTGACCGAGAATTTCACATTCTGTAAAGTCACACATGTCCACCGACTCATAATAGTTCATAAATTAATTATTTGAAAGACATGTCTTATGACACAATTGATGTATTTATCAATTTTTTAATTTTTATTATGAAAATATGCTTTGATAAAAAGGCTAAAAAAAATTAATAAATATTTATATTAAAAAATTTTTTTTAAATATTTTGTTTGCTTTTGTAGTATTGTTATGTAAAAAAAATGTTTTTTTGTAAATACTATAAACTCTAAAATTCTCCGTAAAAGTCCATTCGTCAAATTGACGACAATGTATGATTAACGTTCCTTGTAGACCAACGTATGATTTTAAGGTTAAAGGACGAACGAGTTAGGTTAATTTTTGGTCTTCAGAATTGTTAGTTCACTGTCGAAAATTATTCCTTTACATAAAAATCGATTTTAAAATCAATAAAATTGTTTTATTTCACAATATATGTATAATAATAATAATAAGACTTTTAAATTTACACACTCGGCTATAGGTAGCCAGCCACACCTAACACATTTTGTTTTGTATACTTGTAGAGATGCGCCCACGACTTTAGAATGAAAATCATTGCAACAAATTGATACCTACGTTGGCGTTGCTTGGCGTGTGAGGAGTAGTAATCCATTGGAGGAGAAATACACATTTTTTTTTTTCGAAAAAAAGAAGAAAACAATTTTGTGCGGGATTGTTATGAAACATACTAACACAGTAACCCTACTACATTACATATGAACATCTATTATTACTCCTCCGTGTGGTTGACCAAACCAGTTAACCTTGGCGCAACGAACTGTATGTGTTTAGAATATTATGTGTATGTATTGTAGACCTCGTTATAATTGTGTCATTAATGCCCCCCACGTATTCGTGTACATGCACATCAGGAACAAAAATCAGTACATTTATACAAATATGGATAACTGGATATGTAAATTTTATCTAATTTATTGTAATCATACTGTAATTTTTTTTCTTTTTTCGAAAATTTTTATTGTACTACTAATAATATTCTAGAAAATCACCAAGCCTGCGTATTTTTTGCGCCATATTGACTGTTCAGTCTAACTGAATATTAGAAAAGACCAAGTCATTCTAATAAGCTAGTTATAATCTTAATTTTAAAAACTGAAAATGATCCATTTCAAAAATAAAATTTTGTCACATAAAAGTTATTATAATTTCTACTATCCTTTTTCAATATATTAGATACTAGATCTTCTCAGAGATAGTTATATAATTTATGTGAATGAGTCATTTTCAGTTGTTGTTCTTTTCACTATACATATTTAATAAGCTGTCACCCGCGGCTTCGCAAGCATGAATTTCGTAATTTAGTAAAGGTAATTCTTTTTAGGTAGTTTGCTAAAATATTTTGCCCCTATTTTCTTATCATAAGCTGAAATGATAGGCTTTATTTATTGGTAAGCTCACTCATCAAACCTCTTTATTTTTAATATCTCCCTTTGGCTAGTTATCTAGGAACAATTGAAAATTTTCAAAAACTAATTGGTCATTTCTTCAAGCATATAACATAGATTAAAAATCTATGTTATCTAAAGATTTGCACAATAAATATTTAAAAATAATGCCTTATGTGACCACGCTGTATCAAGTCAAAAAGCTGAAATGTCACTGTCATATAGATTGTTAGTAACAATTTCCAGCGAATTGAAATTTTCTCTCAAAAACACTTCAAATAACAAATTTGGTGTCAACTTCCGGTATAATCGGAAATGGCACCAAGTTAAAAATATTTTAATTAAAATCTTCATAATTGAAAACATTTATAAGCAAAATTTTAAAAAATCTATTTTATTCAGAAGACCATAAACTTTTAGTGAAGGTTCTATTTGAATCATCCTGTACATAACCATTTGGGAGATCACATTAAAATGTGGCTAAGATTGATCAGCAGGTTAATATCTATATTCGCTGTAAATTTCAACTCAATAACTTTAATAGTTTTTGAGTTAAATCGGTTCGTACAAACAGACAGACAGACAGACAAAATCTTTTTTAAAGATATATTAGGGATATATGTCGAATTTGCTAACTGAAAAACATACTAATACTTACAAAATTCGAAAATCACAGACAGACCCTTCTATTTTATTTATAGGTATTGATAAGAATAACGCGAAACGCAAAATTAATTTTCCAGTTAAAATATGTCAACATTTTCCAATCAATTTAGAGTAAACATTGTCAGAGTAAACCATATTACCTTATGAATCACAGGCCGTTGAGTTAATTTATTTTACTCACTTCACCAGCGCGGACAAAGATTATAGATATGTGAGCTTTCTGAAAATTTTTAATTGATTTCTGGGATCGCTCAAAATGTTAAAAAAAAAATTCTAAACTTTCTTCTGCTTAGAAAATTAATATAATATAAAAGTAAACATTGTAAAAAACACACATGTTTCAATTTAAACAAATATTTATGAATAATTACAAAAAAGACTATAAAATTTAATTTTAAATTAATAATAATAATTTATCATACCTAATTAATCGCTTTACACATAGACAAGATCTCATTAAATTGTTGTTAGAAAAGGTGAAAATCTTCCAGATCGTTTTAGATAACAACCAAGATTTATATTTAGATTACACTTTAAAAGGCATTAAGTTTCATTAGTTATATGAAAAAACCGCAGAATATTTTATAACTGTTCTTTTAACTATACTAATCGTGTATTCGATTTAACTGTTCATAGAAAAAAACATTCACACTGGTTAAACTAACTGTATAAAACTGTTTAAGTACAACTATATACAGAGTGTCAATCTAAAAACAAGCAAGGCCATCACATATCTTTTGGAATTGTAAGAAGTAATGGAAATGGATTGGATTGCGATGACCCACATGGCAATCTTCTTCAATCAATCGCTTCTAGGTTCTTTCCAGCCATCCAAATCAAGTTCTTTTTAATTGTACAACCTTTCTACCAAACCAAATGTTAATTTAAATAAGACCGTAAAAAATTATAACTTTGAAGCTGGAAGACACAGAATATTATTTGTCAGAAAATTTTAATCTTTATTTTATTCTACGAAGAAATGTCATCCAAATACTAATTACCTGAAGGCATATCAGACGAAATTTTCTGACAAATTAGTGATATTTTGTGTTTTCCGATTTCAAGGTTCTAATTTTTTACGATTTTATTTAATGTCTTTTGATTTGATACTTGTAACTTTGAATAAGAGAAAATATAGGTACATCTATCTAAACTCTCTGAAACTTGTGCTGACGAACAACATTTTTAAAGAAATTTCCAATTATATATCACAAATAGGGTTATATAATTAAAAAAAAAATTAGGTTGCGGTAGCTAGACCTTAAAACGTTGGTTGAAGATGACTGTCATGTTGGTCACAGTAGTTCCTCCTCCATGTTCTAGAAACGGTTTCGACAAATTTTCATTACCTATTATAGTTCCAAAAAACATGAGATTTGGCTTGCTTTCAAACTGACAACCTGTATAGTTTTTATAATACTTCATAAAAACTACAGACTTATTAATTTTCAAAAAAGTTTTTATGGCGAAGTGCAGTATCTGGATATTAAAATAAGTGAACTTATCTAACATGGTGGTTTTATCCATAGAACACTAGAAGGAATACAACTATCTCTTTTCTGTAATCATTCATGGACATTTCTGGGCACACTAGACTACTTAGTAGTCATTCATTCGGTAGCACTCGATGAATGTGTTTCAATTGTTGTCATATTGTCACCGTCGTATTAACACGGTATACGTACCACATACATACGTGTATAGTATTATGTATATACGTATGCAAGATGTACTTCCCACTAACACACACTAAACCGAGTGCACATATATAACATATTGGTGGGATATTTTCTATCCTGTGTCGTTACACTGGTTTCAATAGTATACAGATACGAATAGTACCTCTGTCCTCTGTGGTTTTATCTGTAAAGTGGTGTCATCTTTCATTAAAAATGAAACTTTTACATCATTAATGTCATAATAGTAAATGTATGATCAATATTTAAGTGTTGCGTGTTTCAAAAATTTAATTCAATTTGAAAAATATCATTATAAAACTGTTTTGTAATGCCTTCTGTGATTTCATTCATGATATTAAAAAAATATTTACGCCCACTTTCAGTGCCAAAATAACAAAATTTACAGAAGAAAGTGTTAAAACAATGCACGCACACACACATACAGACTGAATACAGCTCGATCTCTCGTAGGCGGACATTAATTCTCTTGTGGAAAGAAAGTTTTACTTCGTAAATAATTCTAATAGCAAAATATTTCAACGGGTAAAAGATTATTTTTGGTTAAAACTTTTCAACATTAATTAGTAAAATTGTCTAATTATTCAATGTTCTGTAAATATTTACATAGCTTATGTAAGTAACAATAACAGTTTTCAAAGAGATAAACATAATGAATCATATACATACAACGATGCAGCTATAATAGAATAATATACATACTTAAGTAATTCTACTTAGCATAAAACCAGTTTAAACTCAAAATGTTTTTATATCCAACTGTACAGATAAATACAAAATAATAGTAGTCGTATCCCAATATTATGATGAAGTTTTAACAACACTGTTTTCAGAAATTATGGCCCACTTTAGTTTGGGAATCGTCGTACCTAACCAGCATTCCCAACAGAGAATAGTTTAAGGCGTTTGACACACGTTCCGATTTTAGTCTCGATAAGTACGAAATTGAATTAGTCACCAACTGGTCCTATCGGAATTAAAATTGGACGTATGGTATGGAGAATCAAAAATTAGGTCAGACTCTTTTTTGGAAGTACTGAATCATCCAGTACGAAATTTATTGATTTTTTGTACTGTCTCTCACTGTTAATTTAAGAAGAGAACATAAAATTATCTTCGTAATCCATGAATTTTACTAGATACATTTTTTTTCTATCCTTCTGTTTCTGATAGGATATGAAGGTTAGGGATGTTGTACGAAGGTGGTTTTATCGAAGACAGAGTCAGAGTTAGATATTTTTTACTGAACTCTACGGAATCGATAGTGAATCGGGGTTGAAATCGACGTTGACATTTGGACGATCAATATGTGTTTTCGGTTTTCGTTGCATAGTGCCGATCACAGTTCGATTGTGGTTCGATAAAATATCGTTATGTTTACATTTATGTTTCATAAGAACACAGAACCGGAGACTGAAAAATTTCTGTTATCAGTACATGCTGTGAGAAATTCATTTTGATTGTTCCTCACTGTTGGAGTGTGACTGGTCCAAAGCTTACTTGGTAGGGATAGTATTAATACACTTATTTGTTTCTTATATAACAACATTTTATCGGACCGAGAACGAACTGTGATCGTCACTATAGTGTGAATTGACTCTAAACTTTCGTTTTGAAAGTATTCGAATCGGAATCGAAGCTCCGTAATATTACATGTTCCATGTATGTATATCGTCTAGTGTTACCACCATTATTTTACCCACAATTGTACGTGCATATATGAGGGGTTTCATATAAAAACATAATTCAGTCTTTAAGCGAAATAACATGAATATTTCATAAATGAGTGTACCATGTAAGATATGAATAATACACACACACAAGCACAAGCGTGGCTCCTACAACTATTTTACTGTAATATTTCACTGTACAGATATGAATCTGATGAGGACAAAATTATCATTTTAGTATTACACACTGCAAGTAAAGTAAGTGTTTGTTGTTCTTATGCAAGAGATGTTTTGAACGTACACAATATTTATTTGTTTACGTGTAATTATGACTAACTTCAAAAATACATCACTGCTTGCATGAGGTAGATTCAAAAATTCAAAAAAACGCATCAGACGCATCACAACGGAAAATCAAAAGTTCATTTTTGCATTTGATGCGTCAAAACAATGCATCAAGAAATTTGGTGATGCGTGTCCAAGGTGCATGTCATGCGTATAATGTAGAATTATAACTGCTTGCCATATTATGTAGGTATTAACACCAACAGGAATAATTCCGTAAAAACAAATTATTGAAAAAGATGAATGTATTTACCTTTGATTAAAATTGTTTAAACTATTTGAATACATCTTGCACTCAAAATAGGTATGTAATATTTTTTATTCAAATAATTTCAATATTTTCAATTTCAAGTAAGTTTAAGTTGAAATTCAAAGATAATATACCTATACAAGGACTGTATTGCTATATTATCTATAGTCTACCATGCTACATTATCTGTTTTATCTGTAGCCAAATCAGAGGCTAAATGATGCCAATATCCCGTTCAAAAACATCTAATGTGCATCAAATTTCAAGAGAGCATCAGCAGCGCATCATGTAGTATTAGACGCATCAGAAAAGTCATGATGCTGCATCGATGCGGTAAAGTTTACATTTTTGAAGTTACCCTATTTTATAATTTTATAAATACATAATGAAAATATTTTGTTAAAAACAAGTTATATTACAATTATTATTATATAATGTCTCGTAATAACTTTTCTATTAATTTAATTGAAAATCAATCAATTGACATTATCATGTAAATAGTGCAGGCGCTGAACAGCAGAAGGGAATTTACCAAATATGAAGGTCGCATTTTATCCACTAATATAAATTTGAAAGTCACCCAAAAAAAAAAAAATAATAATGATAAATATACAGATTTCGCTAGTTTTCGTCCAAACAAGTTAGTTGTCGCCCACATGTACGCTGATTTTCGACCATCATTTAGGTTAAGAATTGTTATAAAAAATTAATTTTAATAAAAAGCAAATGCTTATATGTATTCAGAACCTCTTATCTTCCATCTTAAACGTTTTATTTTATTTTATATTTTTTTTTGATTCTAAGGACGTTATCTAAAAGTTTGAAAATATAATTCAAATACAGAAAAATATATGGACGAAAACTGAAAAGTATAATTTAATGCAGTTTTCAGTTTTCATTCATGTAATTTAAACTTTTGATATTCATTCAACGCAAATAATTGAGTGGACGAAAATTAAATCTCTAATCAAGCAGCCAATAGTAATTGTCTAAAACAAAGCTTTTTATTATTTCACAATATTTAGCTAGATTGAGAAATAAAATAAATTTTATTTGATTGTTTCAGTTTTCGTCCAAGTGGTCGAAAACTGAAGTTTTTAAGGAATTGGTTACTTAATACCCGACCACCAAATTTTTACAATTTAATTTAAATTTTTAAAAAATTTTCACTTCCAATTACGTTCAATATGTCTTAAATATTAGTATAAAAACAAAAAATAAAACTTAATCACGCCACAACAGTATTAAAACTAACCGTGAAATGTCATTATGTCACTATTTTTTTTGAATATTCACACATTGTCTGCCCAACATGAAAACAACTGACTGATTAATAATTTTTTTTAAATACGCAACTCTATCCAGTAAATATTTTTTATCGTTGTTGTCACTGTTTGTGAGTCAGGAATGTAACAAATTCAAACATGTTCGGTTATCTGTTTCTACATTACTATTATATGCTATTGTACAGCAAAATGGACGAATAGTGGCCCTGGACGGGAAACTAGCGAAGCTACCCTATAAATAAAACAATTAAAAAAATTTATAGTTTAAAAAAAAAACTTTAAAATAACGATTTGACAGTTGTACAAGGTAAATTATGTTTCCATAGATGGAATATCACTAGTTTTAAATGCAATACCAACCTAACACATAGTAAAATGCACCAACTTTACAGATATTCATCAGGTCATTGACATTTCAAGAAATAATGAAACCCATCATCATACATGATAAAAATTTTCCCAACTATTAAACTGGTGTGTGTGTGTGTGTGACCAAATTTTACCATTTTGGTCAGAATATTTTAATTTTGCATAATAAATGTCTGTGATGGCTGTAAATAACTAACCTAGGCTGAACTCATTAGGGTAGCCTGGGCCTGGCCCGGCCCGTTTGTTCATATTTTATTATTATAAAATAAAATGTGCCACGAAAATGTTATATTACACACTAAATAATTATTTATTTAATGGAAAAGTCAAATGAATGTTAATTTGAACGACAGAACCGCACCACCAGGCATAAATACCATACAATCATATGCCACGTAGTACTAGCTCATAACATTTTCATATGCCACCAACTCAACCAAAACCAGTTGGTTTCTACCATTGTGTTACCAGAAGTTTGTCAGCCGCCACTCTCCGCTTTTCATAAATATTAAATAACGAAAATTAAATTTATATTGTACAGTATATGACAAAAATACGTCACCGAATTTGATTTATTATTTAATAAACACCGACCGTTGTTCTCAATCGAAGAATAGATAAAAGAATTTTTTCAAAATCAGTTATATAATACACTGTCCTGGTTGACTTACCACTTTCAGCCGATCACGCGATATTGCGTGACAAATATAAAAACCTACTTATTTAATATAAAATATTTGGCCATCTGATAAAGTCTATATTTTTACCTTGGCAATGAACGTGCCAATTTTTTTACGAATCTGGTGCATTTATTTACACTTAAAGTACACAAAAAAAATATCTATTTGCATATAATCCATGAATACATTATGTACACAACAAATACATACACACACACATGCAGCTACACAGTCAGGATACGCGTACTGTTTATTGTACGTATTCAAAAAATTTTCAAATATAAAATAATTGCAAAAAGACATTAATTGTTGCAATTCATTCTCGAGTTTAATTAAGAAATTAAAAGATTATTTTAAAAAATGTGTAGCTGATATTTTTTTTGGAATATAATTAATTGTTTTATTATGTATTTGTGTCGTATTTTACTTTTTTGAAAAAGGAAAATTAAATAAGACAATTTTTTTTAAGAGTTTCATATATCAATGTGGGGTGTCGTTTAAAAAGTCTTGTTATAGATATAGAGAATGCAAGAAATAAAATAAAAATGCCGAAAGAGTGAGTATTCGCCGAATATTTGGTTATCCAGCTAGGATACTACTACTTAACGAATATTCGGTATTCGTTCAACGATCGATTAGGGTATTCGTTGTATCCTAATTTGACAAGGGGAGTGCATGCATAGCGTTGAGGTCGGTGATTTAGCTGAAATTTTTTTTGGTGATAAATAAGATTTTTGTTAATTAAAAAAAAATAACAATACAGACAAAAAATTTTGTTGAACAGAGTCGGTTTCGAACGTAGAACCATTGTATTAGGAGACAAGAGTCTTACCTCCAGACCACTAGCCATGTCACATACAGCAACCTTTTTTAAGCTTATTAAGTACACCAGCTGCATTAAAAATTTCAAATAGTTTTTTTTTTACAAATTTTTCTAAATAGTGCGCGCTAATATTTTAGTATATTTAACATATTAAATGTATTTTGTCACCAAAAAAATTTTCAGCTAAATCGCCGACCTCAAGTCTTTGCACTCCCCTTGTGAATTTACTAAATGCCCACAAGCCCTCTAATATTTTGTCACGTACTGTAACATACGTACAATTTATGAATATTTATAAATTACTACAAAAATGCGAGAATGTAAATATAAAATTATATTAAAACTTGAAAAACTTGAATAAGATTAACGTTAACAACATTTCGAAACAATGGAAAATAATTTTCATATTTTTAGGTTATGGTGGCCGTGAGCTGGGGGGGGGGGGAGCGTCAGATTTTCTTCGAAAATCTTCCCTCTGCCGTTTTATTTTCAACAAATAAAAACTTTATGTTTTGTTTCATGTCAACATACAAGTAATTTTAGTTAGTTTTATATTATTAAAATACAGTTGGTAACACTGTTGCCAACAATTTTCGGTTGGTAACACCAGGATACTGGGAAGCTAATTTATATTCTGTTCGGGTTCACGTTCATTGGTGACAGCGTGACAGTATCAAATCAATTCATGCGTTTATCTCTTTCTGTCTCATCTCGCTACACTAAAACCATCATCTAATATATTTTGTTTATATACTGTGTACTAAATGCATGGTACATACGATAGTGGATTACGTAACACGTAACAAAACTATTTAACGACAAAAATCTCAAGAAGATTGGTTTTAAATTTCAAGACAAAAATTTGCTATAACGTGTGATGATTTTTAATTTTTATTGTAACAATTATTTGTGACCAGTGAAATATATCGTTTTTATAACTGCAGTATACTACTAAATCTTTATTGAAATACGCCACTGAAACAGTGCTGGAGTACTTGATTCGGAATTGATTTATAAATTCGAATTGTTTATATTTTATAAATACAATAATTTAAATTCAACTCTCATATATTACATTTAAAAACGTTACCCCAATAATTTATGATTCAAAAAGATAAAAACGAGTTGTCTTGTTTTATGTTTCATTCACTAGAGAGCAGCACTGTATAGTGTATATGTCTAAGTAACTATTTGGCATCGTTTTGAACTCGACCCCATTTATTTGTTAACATTTTACTTTAAAACAGATCATTTATCAAACTAACAAAAATTTCGTTTATATCAATTATTTTGACTTCTCTGTAGTAGGCCTTAACTTATATATTTATTTATGGTTTTCTATTTCCGATTTGAAAGGGTGAAATTTAATAATGTGTTTTGTATTTTTTTTTGTCATTTCTAATGTTTCAGGATCGATGAAAACTTACAAAAATGTATATTTATAGAAATTAAATCTATTTCAAAAGCGGTCTAGACACGAAAACGGATATTGCTGACAAATCACTTAAATTATGTATAATGTTACGGGGAAAATGGGGTGGGAGTGTACCTATACGTACTAATATAAAAACAGTAGAAGTTTAACCATTAAAATATTTTATTAGATACTTCCGAAAGAAAAAATCGTAGAAAATTATTTTTAAAAACTGCACGAAATTTTTTTTCTACGACCAAACAAAACAATATTTTTGTAACATTTTCGTTTTGTTTTTGAAATGAAACTTCTTCAGTAGTGCCGATGCTTTGGACAGGGGCTCCAGATTCATTGCGCTTTGGAGTGATTTTGATCCGAATTTTTTTTTGAGAATTTTTTATATTAGAGTTAAAAGTAAGAGCTAAGTCTATTCAGAGTTAAGCAATTCTTTAGCTTTGAATAGATTTCTTGTAGTCTGGAATCATTTCCACCATTAGTTGGAATAACATTAGGTCGTGCAATATGAAATGTCGCTTTTCGACCACTTGGGCGGCCATCTAATTCACATAAAATATCGGCACTTTTCCGAGCATTAGAGAAATCGTTAAAAGCAATTCTTTCATTGTAAACAGAATTCTTGTAGCCCAGAATTATTTTTGTTATTGTCTGAAATCATATTGGGTCATGTAATATGAAATGTCGTTTTCCGACCACTTGGACCAGAATGTAATTCAGATAAACATCGACATTCAAGGCCGGATCATCGCATAGACAAATGAGACAAAATATGGTTAGTGCCCGGTTTCCCTGAAGGGTTCGATCAAACTGTCTGCTATTTTGAATATTTGAATCAATATTTGAGATTTGTTTTAGTCTTTCACATTATTTATTTTTTTTATTGTTTTAAATTATTTGGGGCGTTTTGTATCTTATTGGGGTGGGGATGGTCCGGTAAAAAGAAAACGTCTAGAGCCCCAAAGGGAGTTAATCCACCCCTGTGACCACTCCTCTCAACATACAGCCGAGCTTCTCAGTTTTGCGAATATCGTGTTCTTTGGTTAGTATAGTTTAGTCATTTGTATACAATAACTGATATATTTTCATATACCTATAGGAAAATTCATTTCGGACGTATTTCCCGCGCGCGACACCTGTCTATTTCAGCGTTCCGTAGTCAAAACCACCGTACCCTTAATGTCACTGGTTAGAATTTTAAATGCTTAGGTACTGTTAAAACTGAAATCTTTTATCTTTAAGGGTGTCTACACAATCAATGAAATAAGGAATAAGAAATAAGAAATAAGGAATAAGATGTATGCTATCTAATGACGTTGAGTGGAACTTTAACGTAACTGCTCATAGATATAAGTATGGTAGGTACTTTTTTTGTACGTCGAAATTCGTGATTTTTTTCACTTTGGTGACAGAAAAAGTCATCACGAACGTTATTTTTTTATGAATTTTGATGCACAAAAATACCTAAATACATATACCTATGGGCAGTTACACAGAATATTACAGAACGAACGGTAGTATCTCTATACTACTGAAACCAGTGTAACGACAAAGGATAGAAAATAACCCCCACTATGTTATATATGTGCACGCGGAGTTGTGTGTGGTAGTGCGATAGATGGTTGTGTGTATGGATACTTGCCCATAAGTGATTACAGAAAAGAGATAGTTGTATTCCTTCCAGTGTTCCATGGGCAGTTACGTTCAAGTTCCATTCAACGTCACTAGATGGCATACTTCTTATTTCTTATTCCTTATTTCATTGATTGTGTATGACCCATAACAATAATCGAAACACAATAAAATCCATTAAAACCAATCGCATATAGACAATAAATCAAAGTTGACCTTGATTGAAAACCATAAATATGATGCAATGAACATAAAATAATTAATAATCATTAAAGCCAATCGGCACAATCACAAATCAACAATACAAATAGATTATTTGTATTGTTATAATAGGAAATAGGCACAAAAAAGATTAATAATAGGTATTAATGGATTAAAAATTAAACGTTTCCAAACAAGAAAAAATAATCATTAGTTTTTTTATTCTATACTGTTATAAAAGATACGAAAACAGAATGTCCCACACGAAATTCTTGCATAATAATTACATTTATCCTTATAGAGATGGTCAAAAATTGTATACATAATTATCTAAAACGATTGAATTATGTAGGTTATGTAGGTAAATAATGAATTTTCGTATAAAGAGGTTAGGTTACGTTAAAAAAAAAAAAAAAAAAAAACATTTTGATATACTAAATAAACAGAAATTGTTAAACAAAAATGAACGAGTTTATGGGAGTGATTTAAATTGTCGGCAGTAACATTATAAAATCCAAACTTCGGTAGTCACATTACAAAATTTAACTCTTTGCACTCAAGCAAAAAAAAGTGAGTTGTAAATAGGTAAGATATGTAGCACATGACAACGACCGACGTTCTTTTTTTTGACGGATTCTTTTGACGTTCTAACCTTGTTTCCCCAAAGTTGAATACTAAATGCGCTAAATACGTCCTCAATGCTGTTTTTATTAGTTTTTAATTTTAAAAAGATAATTCAACGTGATTTTGTAGGTATTATTTTATTTACAATTTTTCTAATAAATGAATGTGTTTGCAATTATTAAATAAAATATTCATGTAATGTGAAGTATGAGCAGTCATTACAGTTCAACATTCAGTGTGTCATGTGGTACATGTCTTATGATCCAACAGACAAAACACCTTTAAATATGGTAGAGTTAATGGACAAACCACCTTGTCATGCTGTACATGTCTTATAAGCGCAAAGGGTTAATAACATTCTCGTATAAGTATAAATCACATAAAATTTTTCAAAAGTGTTAAATGATACATATTTGCGATGACGTCATCGTGTGTAATTCTTAACACAATTCTTGAAAATACTGAATTGTTGAAAATGTTGGGCTAAGTGAACTTGACGGACGACAAACGGCTGCGGGCTTGAATACGAATACAATCCGGAACATAATACACTTCAAGTTGAAAGAAAAGAATTGTATGAATCCATTAAGAAAATGAGTTTACTAATATCGTTTACATGATCCCTTTGTTGAATATTGTCAACATCAACACACCATTCACAAATACTGTGAAGTGTATTGTCGGACGGGCATTGTATTACAAATACATATTACGAACACTTTCTCTTCAATATGATAACCCGTCAGCTATTATTTACAAAAGATTTTTACATCCTTAGAACAATACCATTCAAATAAACGGGAATCATGTTTTGAATGATTGTATACTGCTGTGATACTATAATCGAAATCGTACTTATTTAAATTCATCGAGAACTGTTGTGCGCTTTCTTTTGTACGCTATTGTACATTTGTGTAAGTAGACAATAATAAGTAGGTAATGGAAAATGTATTGTCTTTCTTTTTTTTATTTTTCACTGAGGTATTTGATGAGAAAATGACGTTCAATCTTCGCATCAGCGCAAAATCAATATTGACAATGAAAAGTGCATTTTATTTTGCTTTTAAAATTTTCAATATTTTATTGCAATAAAAGTGTACTTAAGCCATACTGAAAAATATATAAGCTTTTTTAAGGGTTTGCGGCTACTGTGAAATTTAAAAAAAAACTTTTTAACGGACCAAAAATCCGAACTGAGCGACAGGAAAAGTGATCAGATAGTGAGAAAGCTTCATTTTTACCATAAAGAAGGTTCATTTAAATTTCATTGAAAAATATGGTTATCAAACTTTAAGCGCGTTTTTTTTTTTTTAAATTCTCTTTCCTCGGAATGGTACAGTACACGATGTCACTTAATGGAACTGACTTCAAAATTTTAAACTGATGTTCAGACGAAAAGCAGTAATGTAAGTGTGACTTTCTAAGATGACTTTTTGCGAAAAATCTCAAAAAAAGGTAAGTTATTAAAATGTAATTTGTCATTTTATCAGAGTTAATGCCGAAAGTTCAAACAGCTTTTAGAACGAGCACGATAACTTAATGTCTCAAGGAAGTTTATTAACCAATTAATATAAGTGCCGACATCACTCAAGGGTATTTTTTATGGGATAAAGAAATCGAGTAGTTAAAAATTCTAGGATCAGATGATACTCCGTAATTTTTGTTTTTTCTGTCAACTCCTACAATTGAAGAGGTGGATTCCAAAAGGCGCTAAGTCATTTTTTGCAATTTTTCAGGAAATCTAAAAGACTTTCTAGTTAGGGAAATGTAGTAATTTGTTTAAATTGTTTTAAAGATCTTAGATAATTATTGATGTTATTTATTGATTTTTAAAATTTCCAATGAATTATATTGAAAATACTTTTCAAAAAGGCACTAAGTCATATGAATCCTTGAAAAAGTTGGGTTAAGTTGGTTAAAATAAACTTAGTTTGTTTAAATACAGATATATTTTATTCAAAAAAATATTTTAAACAGTGCATTAATAGCAATATTTCATGTATATGACATAATAGAAAATCTGTCTGCAGGCAAATTTGAAAAAAAAATACCAGCTATTATTGAAAAAAAAAAAAATGTAATGATGCGCATGCGCATAAGACAGAGCAGTTTGAAATAAAACCGACACTGACTTAGCGCTTTTTTTGAAAACATTCCATTTTTCATCATTCATTTTACAGTAGACAAAGCTCATTTTGAAGGGTGACACTGTGAGAATCGTGTAGAGTTGGACTTAAACATTCTGCATCAACTAAAATCTCACATTAGAAAAAAAAATGACTTAGCGCCTTTTGGAATCCACCTCTTCTTCAATTATTATAATTGATTTTAATCTACTCATAAAAAAAATTATTTAATAAAATTTACAATTTACACTTTGTGTAATAGTAAAAAAAATAAAAAAATAAACAGAATTTGTTAATTAAATTTGTGTTGCCATTTTTATTTAAACAATTCACAATTGTTGTTGAAATTCATCATGAAATTATATTATTAATTTAAATAAAAACAATGCAAAAAAAAAACAATATTACTAGAAAAATAATATTTAAATAATCTTTTTTGCAGAGAGACAGTATTAAATTTATTTATTATTGAAGTATAATTTAAATATGTAAAAACATAATGAACACTGCGTTTGTTATGTTTAATAAATTTTTCAATATATTTTTAGTCACGTATAAAAAAAAGAAAAAAAAAAGCACGCGTTTTTTATTGTTTATGTAACGCAATAATTGGTTTTTTTACATTTTTTTTTGCTATTCAAATAGATTTATTTCGCACTACTGGCAGTTAAAAGTATCATCTGGTATAAAAATTTTCAGAAAAATCAATTTTTTTCAAAATTCTTCTTTATAATTTGCTGTAATTGCAGCCGTTCTTAGAATTTCGTAGTTTTAACAACGAAATTCTTTCTGAGTTAGTGATTTCTGTCATCGTAGGTGGTGCAGGGGCGGGGCATTGTCCCGAAGCCCACAGTCAAAGGGGGCCCCCAAGAGAATACAAGAAATTTCAAATTTATAAATTTCTTGGCAAATTTTAAGCGCAGTATTTCTGATTTCTGTAAAATTAGGGCAGCAAACGAGCAAACGACTGACAAGAAAAAAAAAGGTCACCGGTTTTTATTTTTGCGGAGGCGGGGCCGAATTTTAAGGGCGGTTATTCTGTAAATCTAGGGCCGCCAAACGACTGACGAGCCAAAAAAAGGTCGCCGCTTTTTGTTTTGGCGGAATTTGTTGTTTTTGCCCGGGGCGGCGTTGGGGCCTCGAATGTACTTTCTGCCCCGGGGCTCCTGAAGATCTAGTTACGGCCCTGATATGGTGGTCTACCCGCACGTGACTACTTTATCAGTTTCGAATTTTAATATTAAATGTGATCAGACCTAGTTACCACGTGATAAGTTTCGAATTTTAATATTAAATAAAAGCAAGAAATATTTTATTGGGAGAATTGTGATAAAACTAGCTGCTGAATTATGAAATTTTGACTTAATCCGTATCTAGTAGTACGTACTTGTCGAAATTTTAAATGTAAAAAATATATGAGATCATAGTACTTTTTAGGCTCATTTCAGACCTAGCCAGTCAAATTATTTCAAGTCCAGTCAAGTGACGTCAAGTCCAGATGTGTCAAGTCAAGCCAGTCAGGTGCTTTCAGATAGACCAAGTCAAGTCAAATTAGTCAATTTAAATTAGTTATTATGTGCTTGATATTTAAAAATGGATGTTGTATTATTATGTAATTAATGCAATAACAATAATGCGGAGGTTAAGATCATAAATTTCTGTATAATTTCTAGCAAGTAATATTAATTGTTCTAAGTCCATGTTTAACAATGATTTAAGGATTTAACGTTTGAATAACGTATTATTTGAAAAAATAATAGTACTACATATACATACATAATATACCAGAGATAACATAACATACATAACCGTGTATGGGCCGCATAAGAAATATTCTCTGTGATTTTATTATACACAACCTATACCACACATACATATAATATCTCTTAATACGCATGTACAAAATGGACAGATGACTTACTTACGTTGACTGATGAAAAATTCAACTTGTTGAGTCGTTGACTGGACTAACGGTGACTTGACTTGACTGGACACGACTGATTATATTTGAAAGCAAAAATACAAAATTATATTGTAATAATTATATTGTAATTGCATTGAATCGGTGTCTGTTGAATCAAGATGCGTCAGACTTGACGTGACTTGACTGGACGCGACTGGCTTGGTCTGAAATGAGCCTTAGTGTTCCACAGTTATAACCACCGCTTATGGTATCGTCATGACTGTCATCGTTTTGATTAAGTAATTTAATAGACTGAGTCGTCTACTATTAAAACTAAAATTTACCGTAGTCAGTGGCTAGATATTTTGACAATTTTATCATTCTCATAATTTCCGTTTGTCGTGACAACGAAACCCTAAATTTGCACGGTCCAGCTCTCAGATTGTTTGGACCGCAAAAATATGTCGGTCAGTAGTAATTCATAACTTTATTATGAAAATATTTTCATGTATATCTTAATCAGAAAATATACTCTGTTATAAAAATGACAGATATTTTATTAGGTTTCGTTGTTTTTAGTAACTAACTAGTGCGACTTGGCGTTGCTAGGCTGATATATTATTATGAACGTTTTATTACAAACGTATGAGAATGTTTGTTTATTCGATATTATTCGTTATTTGTGTTACATTTTCCATGATGATGTAGGAAAAGTATGTAGACGGCTCTGATGATGTATTCGTTTATATGATTTATTAAGTTTTAGTTTATCTTCTACGCTATAATGAACTATTCATATTATGAAATAATCTATACATATACATAATAAAACTGTAACGAGACCGTTTCTGTACATGGAATATTTTTTGAAAATTGTACTGGTACTGTAAATAGTTATCGATGTAGATATCAAAACAGCGATCTTTAAAATTTTTGTCTGTCTGTCTGTTCACGCATCACGCAAAAACTATTGGACGGATTTTAATGAAATTTGGAGTGATGATAACTTATTACCTGGGAAAACATCTAAGATACTTTTTACTCCGGGAGAATGTCTCATTCCCACGGGAAAATGGAAAAACTATTTTGAACATGTACACACATTAAGTAAATTTACATATTTCATAATTTTATAACTATAGTAACAAAATGTAATGTAAATAAATTAAATAATTGTAGTTTGGAAATTTTTCTGAATTTGAAATCAAAGAAAATGTTGCTAATTGTGTACCGAAAAATACAATAAATACACAATTGTCAATTTGGAGACAATTTAATGCATGTTCTGTTGCAAGAAACTATGGTCTATTTCAGTTAACTCGTAACTTTGAATTTAAATAATTTCCGTTTTCCTGGCTTTATCTCTTTTATTATTGCATTTACGTAAATTTTAAATTTGCAGTTTATTTTTAGAAAAGAATAGAAGATCGATTTGTTTCGAATATAAGAATTATTTAATTTTTTAACGAAAACTCATGATTAATTTTATTTGAAAAGAGGTATACAAATTGGAAAAAGAAACTACTCAACATTTCGCGTGAACGTCACGGGTACGGCTAGTTCTTTAATAAAAATATTCTTAACATTTAGACAAGATTATATACGCATTGTACGGGATGTCCCAAGCGACTGACTATACTATGTTCATATCTCTTTAGGTTTTCTTGTGATTAATGCGTTACCCAACTTGTTCTCACTAATTTCATTTTTAGTTTCGACTATAGAGCTAACCAGTAGTTGGTACGAGTAAATTAAGCAAAATATGTTTTCTAGACTGTTTTGATAATATTCCTTTAAGAATTAAAACAGGAGTTTTGGTGGATATACCATTTCTTACTGCACCTTCTGACTGGGAATCCCACATTCTGCTTATAAAAAGTTTACCCTCCGCACATAAAAAAGGTATTAAAAATCAAAATCTGGAATAGCGGTAGATCTTCGACCAAGTATATTTTTGCACAGACAGAGGAAAGAGACAGGAAATATGTATTGATTTTTAGTCTTTCTGTAAAACTTTTTACTGTTGTGTTATGCGAATCCGGTCGGGTTATATTTCCTGATATATGTATAATTTCAAGAACAAAAAGATCGACATGACAAATTTCGATTGAAAATTTAAAAAAATCTATTCAAAATTCCAGCAAGATAAATGTGAAAAATTCACGTAAATTTCGCACTAAAGGCATCCGATGAAGTAGATTTATGTTTCTAAGTTACTATATAGTATTGACAGTTCATTAACCTCAAGTGTTGAGAAAAATCATGCACAATCATCGATAATAATGTTACCTAAGAGAGTTTTATACCCCAATAATCATAAGAATTCATAACAACACCAGTTTTAAACTTGCGTAACAATAGTAAAAATTGATCTATTCTTTTGTTATATAAGCTAATAAATAATCACTGATCATTAGAGTGTATAATGCTGTGATTATTAGTTGATTTTATTTATTGCGGTTATACATGAATTGAGACTTGAAAGAACAAAAAAATTGACCCAGTTATTCTTTCCGCGACCCACACCAATATTTTCAATTATTTGAACAATAATTTTCATCTAATTAGCTGTCTAATTTATCTGATTGGTATTAGTTCTTTTGTAATTCATTCTTGAATCAAAATTTAATATTTTTACAACCTAATTTTGAACCACTTAACAAAAATGTAAAATACACAACATGTGTTTTTTTTTTTTTTTATAGATTTTTATTTGTATGTATTGCGCGCGCGTGCGTGTTGTACTCTTGCGAAGAGATGTAATAAATACAAAAATATGGAAATGTAACCTTGGAAGAAATATCTTTTGTGTATCGTTTTAAATTTATTCTTGTATGTAAATCGCCATGGAATAATATTCAAATCAAATATGTATACTTTTATACGTATGTAATAATAAAACAATATGCATAATAAGTTGTGTTTGATTTATAAATAAAATTACAGACTATATAATATGTATAAATAAATACAGATGGAGACAAACGCAACAAATACAAGTAGGCACTCAAACTCAAAGAAAAAATAATATTAAAATTAGAATTTGAATGAATACTCAGGGCCGGACCTAAAGTTATTAGGAGAGGGGGGGGGCACATTTTCCTGTTGGCGTCCTCCGGCGGCAAGAAAAATTTTTCCCTGGAAAAGTGATGACAAAAAAAAACCACCTGGACCCTATCAGAAATAACCACTGTTTTCTCTTTTTTGTTCATCAATTCCTTTTCCAGGAACAAATCCACCTGAACCTTATTAGAAATGGGCACCGCTGACCTTTTTTTCTTTTTTGGTCATCACTTCTTTTTTTACAGAAAAATTTTTTTTATTTTCACCGTTTTCGCGCCTCTAAAAGCTTGCAGGGGGGCACATGCCCCCGCTGCCCCCTCCCCTAGATCCGGCCCTGTCAGAATACTGCAAACATTTTTTATGGTTATACTATCATCTTTCCTACGGCTTCACACGCATGGGCTTTGAAATTATGACATCAAGTTAATAAGTATAAAGTATCTCTGCATTGTGTTCGAGGGGGTGGGGGCTAGGAGGCAAAAATATGTTAAATCTGATGACGTAACTGGAAGTAAATGATATAAGATTGAGTAATAATGTCAAAATATTGTTTAACGAAGTTCGATTATTTGACGTAGAAGGCAGTTATGTCACTTTGACTTACATTTTTTTTTGTATTTTTTCACTAACCATGAGCTTGGATGAAGCCGAAGAGAAAATAATCTAGGAGGTGAAAGTATCAATCTAGAATTTTAATAACATATATACGCTAATGAACTTTCAGTAATAGCATAAAATCGACACGAATTTATTAACGTTTTCGTAGGCCATCTACATAATAAAATTACGAATTCTTTCTCAAATAACAGGTGATGTTTATTGACATCATTTTGATGTAATTTGTATGAAAATTTTATGGCGAGTGTACTATTTTGATATTTTACTCAAAAATCATAGTAGAATTTGGTAAGCTCTCGGGGTCTACAATAAGTTGTAATTACTTTAGTACCTTCGACCATCTTTTATGACTCACAATTTGATTTAGAATTTTTGTTAAGACGTACTTCTACACCTGTCTGGGTGTGTAAAATTAAAAAGAATGCAATGACTCACGTATCAAGTATCGATTGACTTTTCTTGGAACTTATGTATATTAAATCCCGCATCAACAAACACAATTCATTGATGACTTACCTGAAACAAAACAAAAAATTATATTAGTATAATATAATTAATAAATATTTTCTATTATGAATACTAAATGGTCAAGGTCAGATGTGATGTGCAAATAAAAATACATATTATGATTTAGAAATTCATAGTAAACAAAAATATTTCATAATATTATCACTCGTTTAGAATACAAACGGCCGAATTTAGTACAATTTTATTAACCATGCCAAGGTTTAAAGAAGTAAGTAAAAATTTATACACATCGTTTTGAAAAATGTTAGCTAAATAAAATTATACCCAATAAAACGCAATTCAAAATTCTGTTTTTTTCTTAAAAGGACAGAACTTCAGTTTTAATGTGGATACTGAAAGAAGAAACTGAGCGTTTGTAAACTAAAAAAAACAAATTTTAACAATTATTATCTTCAGAAAAGTCCAAAGATTAACATCTTGAATGTTGTCGGTCAGTTTTTTTGTCCAATTTTTTTACTTTCTTGCCAATTAAAAATAAATTGAGTAAAGCGCGATTTTGGTTTCCATGATCTTATTTGAAGGCGGATTATTATAAAAGACTATATATTTGTTAAACAAAAAAATATAGTTTTTTTTTTTGATATTTTGCTTAGTTTTCGGAATCCTTTAATTCCATGATTTCCAGATATCGGACGTCGGGATTGAACAGAAAACAGAGAAAAAATTTTTTGATATTTCGCTTAGTTTTTGAAATATATCGATTTTTACGAGCATTTGGAAAACATTTGGAAAAAATAAAAAAAAAAAATAAAAAAAGTCGAAAAATTTTATTTTTTTTTATTCAGCACATCAAAATTTATTCATAAGAGTGCATCTTCAGGTTTTTTCAATTACGGAAAAAATTGTGGATTCTTCTACTGAAGCATATTAACTGAAAAATTCATTTTGTTGTGGTTACGAGCATCGGACGTGTCTAACTGAAGAATTCATTTTGGCAAGGGCTTAAGTCTCGCGTCACGACAAAGGTTTTAATAGCTGAATTTTCCATTCGAAAATGTGTTGCTGGAATGTACTACCGCATTATTTACACGAAAACGTTTACAATTAAATGCTGCTGCTATGCACTATCAGTGAAGAGAGACGTATATAGAACTTTAATCCTGTGTTAAATTTATGGACAGTTTTAGAGCACCCCAAACCGTCATGTTGGCACCCCATCTACAGATGGCAGTGCTGTGCAAGCAACCAGTACGCACTGTTATGTCTTGATAAGTGTACTTTTGAAACGAGAAATTTGTTTACGGAAGAAAAATGGAAATATACAAATTGAAATATACGTTCCTCACCTCTTCCTGTTAAACTGAAGCTCCGCCTGACAACTTAAAAACGTTCGAACCTCGATCGTGCTGCCATCTAACAGAAACAAAATCGACTAAAATTTTCGTCCACATTGGCCCATAAGAATTAAACTTCTGTTATACGTCTCTCTTCACTGGCACTATTCTTTCAACTTATCCCCACCCCAAACTACCTCTACACGATAAAAGAGATAGAAATATGATATGATAGCGTGACGACGCGACCCCATGAATGTACTTGTGTCTCTTTTGCATACGTTTAAAAGATTTATCGTTCACACCTTTCTTTCTTCCGAGTTTCCAACAAAAGCCCCAACCGAAGCAAGAGGCAACATTTTTTTTTTCTAAACAATTTTTCTTATTTATAATTAGACGTCTAGACGCGTTTATTGATTTACTTGATGCGTTTCACTTGACGCTGCCGTAGCCGCTCGTACGATCGGTTGACACCCGGAGTACTCCGGGTGGTAAGTTATGTATGGTATGTACATATATACGGTATGTATGCGCCGTCAACGAGGGTAAAAAGAAAGCCATAAAATAAATGCATACGGAATGAATACGGTTGATAAGCTTTTGTTATCATCACGTCTTAACTTGTTCGTTCATTGAGTACATGCATTTAGGTGGAAAGTTAATATTTAATTTTCGAGTTACAAGAAACTATATAGAGTAAATGATAAAAGTTTGATGGAAAGTGACGTATCTAATACAGGAAAATGAATAACAATTTTATAAGAGTTGGAAAAACTGGTTAGAAAACTTTTCAGATTATCAATATTAGAGAAGTTGTAAGGGAGTTAATAACAACTATTTTAAAAAAAATAGTATACTGTGCAATAAGTGCAGGAAATTGTCGATTGCCCACAAAAGCGAAGTTGAGCGCACGAACGTAGTGAGTGCGCTCATTCGCTTAAGTGGGGCAATCGACAATCCCGCACGAGTTGCACGCATACTATTTTTTATTACGAATTTCACATACTTTTTTCTATTATTATCACTATTTTTGACATTTTTATTACTTTTTAAAATAATATTTTTAAGTGTTCGTCTTTTTTTTCTGAATTAATTATCGTTTAAATTACTTTGTTGGTGGCTTCTATAGAAATAATTATGAAATATTTATTAAATGAAAAATTAAGAGGCGACTTTGCGTGTTTTGATTAAATTTTGCGTGTTTTATTGTTAATTTGCGTGTGGAAAGTTACTTTCCACACGCAAAAAAGTATGCGGGAAGAGTACAGTGGACAAACAGCTATTCTGCGTACAGAAATGTGTGCGCCAAGTTAGTACTTCTCCCGCATAAGTAATAAAACATATTTTTCACTTATTATTACAGGAGAGGTTTGTATTTTTTCGAATAAATTTGGGTTTGTCTAACGAAAATTTGTTGCTTAGAAATTTAACGAGAATAACTGTCAACTAACAAATTAATGAGAATAACTGTCAACTAACGTTAAAGCGTTTTTGTTAGTTGACAGGTTTTCGAGTTAAATTGCTTTTAGGCAAAAAATCTGAGTTGTAGAAAACACAAATTTATTCAGAAAAAATATAAAACTCAAGTGTAAGGTAAGACAATTCAACGAATAAAATAAATTAGTATATATTTATTATTTAATACATTGTTACTACGGTTCTGAAATCAGTTAAATTTATCAATACGAATTTTTGTTTCGTTTTTATCGTGTTTACCTATCTACAATGAAATGCTTTGTATCATGTTTTCCGGGGTAAAAGTGAAAAAACTATAATATTGTTATGGGACTTGATACACATGAGTTAAATTGTCAGAAAAAAATAAAACTCCAGTGTAATACGGTACACCAATAAAATAGTTTAATATAATAATTAATTAATATTTCGTTATTATGATTTTGAATTCAGTTCAATTTACTTACCAATAAAAACTAAAGAATGATCAATGAAATGTTTTGTACCATTCTATTTTCGTTGTAAAAATTTACCTTAACATCACTTTTTTTTCCATGGTAAAAGTGAAAAAGTGCAATATTCTTATGGGACTTAATACATGGGAGTTAAATTGTTAAAGAAAAGCCATCTATAATATTCTGACTTCAGTTGTAGCACTATTGATCCAACGATCCTGCTTTTCTTGTGATGGAAAATATTATTTTTATAAATTTGTTTCTTCATTGTAATGAAGACATATTTACGTAAAGCGAATGTTTAACACACCATGTCGCAAATAAAACGGCCAGCTAACTCAACATTAGTTCATCTAAATTGAATTTTATAAACTCACATACAATATTATGATCTATAACTATAGAAAAAAATTGTAGAAAATGCTTTATAGACCGGGAACTGATGATAGCAAATGTACAGTTCAACAAATCTGACTTTGCCGCTATCAAAGTAATTTTTCTTTATTGTAAGTACTATCTCACTTTTAATGACCTTGATGCGGTAAAGTCAGATTTGTTGAACAGTACTGTCATATAGTGCACAGATCATATTTTACGTGTAAATCTTCAAATTTTACGATAAAAATTTATAAAATTATATTATTAATGAAAAAAAGTTATTTTTAACACTTTCTACTGTCACGGGATTGTAGCTTTAAAGAGAAATTTCTTGTTATTTATTAATTAGTTTTGTTTCGTTTACGACAGTTATATAAAAAGTTTGGTTAGTTAATAACTTTTTTGTGTTTTTTAAAAAAATATTTATTTTATAATTTTAAATTTTAATTCGTTTAACTTTAATCAATGTTTATACAGTTTAATGAAATTATTGAATCGAATCAACGCAAATGTTATATAGCAAAAAAATTTCCGGAAGACAATTTTAATACCCAGTAGGTTTTTGCTATCAATGTGTTCATTTTTAGAGTTCCGTAGTCAAAACCACATCACACCTTCATAATTTCCACGTCTTTGAACTTATGAAGATACAATTTTGTATGTAAATATTGTACTAGGTAGAAATCTCATCCATATAGTAAAAAAAAATTCTATGATGTCATCAAGTATATTTATTTGTTTCCTTGGGCCTAAATATGGGTCCTTGTTATTGTTTGCTCTTATTTTCATTTTTGTTTTTCTTTTTAAATGCTGAATTTTTAAGAAAAACTTTTATCGTTTCAAAATACTGACAGAAGTATGAAATTTATATCTAAAATCATTATAATTATTATCGGAAACTTATAGTATATAAGAAGTAATTAAAATTAGCTTTTCGTATCTTAACAAAGGTATTCATTAAGTCTAGCCTCAGGGCGATACTGTTTATATATTTCAACAAATATTTAAAATCTTTCTAATTATTAAAAAGATTAAAAGAAAGGTAATTAATAACAAATTATTAATAATCTTTTATTTCCGGTATAAATTTGCCAAATAATTATTACATAAAAATAATAATAAATTATAAGTAAAAAAAGTGTATCAAACAAAAAAACAACTTGCAAAAATTAACCATACAAAAGCAAAAAGTAACAACACTACTTTTTCCTGAATTAATTCATAATTATCCATTCCTTATATAATAATTACTTTTAATTTAACAATATTAACAAATAGGAAAGGTTCAAATAACAATTAAAACAATAACAATTAGAACTAGAACAAGAACAGTTCGTCAGTTAATTGCATAAAATATTTAAATATTTTACCGTTTCAATTAATTGCAATTATCTACGAACCAATTACCGTATTAGAATCAATGAATCGTTAATGGAATGTGTACCTATGCATGTAGCAAAAACCTAATGAACTGAAATACTTGATCAGTATAGTGTGCTATGGAAAGCAAGCCGAGCAAAACATGTACTATTTGTGATACCATTGTACAAAAATTTCATTCAAAGTTCATTAGATAATTTAAATATTTGAAGAAATACTGAAATAATACGATATTGTGATACGCTACGCACAGGTATTAGACATGCGTACTTGAGTTGAGTATACAGTTAGGGGAAAACTACATTAGGTTACATGTCCATTTAAGGGGGGAGTTCAAATAAAAAAGCAACTTTTTTATTTATGATTATTTTGCTTGTTGAAATTCTTTTTCAAATTAGGGAGGGTTTCAAATAGAAAATTTTGTTTTTGAAACATTCATTACTTTTCCCTATGGGGGGAACGGGGCCCTTTTTCACAAGTTTTTAACCGTTTACAAGGAACGTCATATCTCAAAAAGTAATGAATATTTTTTAAATATTTTTTCATTATTTTATTCTTAAAGGACCTGTCCATCAAGCTGAGTATGGGTTTCCGGTAATTTTAAAAATTAACTAGAAAATTGTAATCCCAAACTTCTAAAAATTATAAAACCCAATTTTTTATTAAAAAAAAAAAAATGTTTAAAAATAGTTACAATTGTTCAAATGGAAAAAGCATACTCCACTTTATGAGCAATATGTTTATGAACAAAATTTTAAAAAAAATTAAGTCTCTATCTTTTCTAGAACTTGAGATATGATTTTCCTTGTCAGAAAAAATACAACTTTCAGGAAACGGTAAAAAAACAAAAATAATAACAAAAGAAACGGTTTACTCACTGTTTATTAAAACGTCTACAAAGGCATACAATTAAAAGAATATTATCTCAGTGCGTACTACAACTCATATACACACCAAAACTAAATATTACTGATCAAATCGCGAGGGGGGGGGGCGAGCGTTTCCTGCAAAGGAGCAGCAACTTGGCCGTGCAGCGGCTCACAAATAAATATTTTTCTACTTGAAAAAAATTTTTTTTGGCCATGTTTTATATATCACCGTGTTTGTAAAGAACCACAGAACAAAATAAAAACAAAAAACGAAATTCGAAAAAAAATAGTTTATTAGCCGTTTCTGGCGTGAACTCCTCCCTTAAAGTTTTTGCATAAACTTTCGAATAGTACTATTAGTTATGTGTCCATTTCTAATTACCACTCTCGAGGGTAACTCCCAAGAGAGTTTTTCTCTCAAATGAATATGTAGCTTTAGAACTATCATCAAGAATATCTTTTAGTTGACAATAAACGTTATCTTTTGAGCGACAGCGCAATAATATAATCATCGTTCAATAATGTAACAAAGTTTACGTTACTGTAAATAATTTTATAATACAATTTAATAGAAGTTATCAGTAAACTGACGTTATATAATTCTGTAAAAAGGAAAAAGAAACACTTATCTTGAAAATTTTACATAGTTTTGTAACTACAGCAATAAAGTCACTTATTCATAAATGTTTTATAATATATTGTACTGTAACAAATACACTAATGTCAAAAAGTTTACAGACACCACAGACACTATCTAAGTATCGTGCTATATACATAATATACGCCAACTTTATCAAAAACAACACGAAATTATACTTTGAAGGACAACTTTTGAATAAAGAACAATTTAAATAAAATATTATTATAAATATATGTGTGGTCACATGATATACGAGGTGTGTTCAAAAAGTAAGGTGACTTTTCAAATTTCTCGGGTTACGTACATTCGCTTTTCGATTTTTTTATTTTGTCTCGTTAGTACACTCGTCCCGAACATATGTTCACAGTTTCAACTATATAGCATCTTTTGCTTGTTTGTGAGAGGCATAAACGTCAGAAGTGTTTGGTGTGCTCGGCGATTTTTTGCTGTCTAAAAAAATGGATCAAAGAATTTGCATCAAATTTTGTGTAAAAAATGGAATTAAGTGCTCCAAAATACTCGGAATGTTAACAGTGGCATTCGGTGAGCCTACTCAGAGTAAAAACAATGCTTATAAGTATTCCAAGCTCTTCCAAGAAGGCCGAGAAGACGTCAATGACGAACCTCGCTCTGGACGCCCCAGCACATCAAGAACTGATGAAAACGCTGAAAAAGTGAAGAAAATGGTATTGGAAAATCATCAAATCACTATTAGAGAAGTTGCTGAGTATTAATTTGAAGTTATGCACCGTTTGCGAGAAGCGATACGAAAAAAAACGTCCGAAATTGTGGGAAAACAATTCATGGCTTTTGCATTACGATAATTCACTTGCTCACTCATCGTTGCTTGTGCGTGATTTTTGCCCAAAAACAACACCACAATCATGCTACAGCCACCATATTCACCGGATTTAGCCTCCTGCGACTTTTTTCTGTACTCAAAACTGAAGAGACCTATGAAAGGACGGAGATTTGCAACGATTAAGAAGATAAAAACTGCATCGCCGGAAGAGCTCAAGGCTATACCAAAAAGTGCATATTAGAAGTGCTTCGAGGATTAGAAAATGCATTGGCACAAGTGTATTGCATCTGAGGGGGATTACTTTAAAGGGAACAACATGAATATTAATGAATAAATAAAAGGTTTTTGATAAAAATATAAAGTCACCTTACTTTTTGAACACACCTCGTACACAAAATAAATAAAAATGGATGATGTAGTCTCTGAAGATGTGAGATATATCGAAAATTCAATCTTTCCAAAAGAAAATATACAAATACGAAAACTTTATTGGAATGTTGTCTGTTTCAGTGTTGATTCCCTTAGCGACCGATTTTCATTGGAGGATACAAAGGCAACTTTCTATATACATAATTAGAACAGTTCGTGACTACAAAATTACTCGCCTGTTTCAAAATAAACAAAAATTAATAACTCCAAAATGTACTTTAATAATTAATTCGAATAAAAAACGCAATGAATTCCATTTTTAAATTTGACACACCTAATATTTTTTCTTTTTTATTTTCCTCACCTAGAATAGAAAAACTAATGCTAACTCTCATTTCTATGGTTACTACAATAACAAATTATAATATTTTTCAACACGTCACTTTTATAATTATATTTCATCAGGCATGGATGGACGAACCGGACGGGTTCTTGGCGTTGTTTCGTGTACATATTTTTATTATTTTTAATGTTGTGTTTCTGCGTCGCTTTAATTTCATTATTTTCCATGACAGTGAAAAAATAACGTTGTCGAGTTGCCGAGAAATTAATTATTTCGTGTTAACTGAATATTATTTTAAATTGAATTATAAATATTAAAAGTCGTAAGCTGTAGGTACAGTTAACGACAAAATACAGAAGAATACCATTACTTCTACCTTCTAATTAAAACATTTTGAGCTGGTTCTTGGTTTAAATTTTTACGAAAGAATACCTACAACAAAACTCGCTTCTGTATAGGAAAGATTACATACATAGTTTCAAATAGTTGTACAATCGATTTTTCTAGAATATTCAAGTCTCTCTCAAGTGACAATTGTTTTGTCAATAAGTGTACATATTTTTATATTATGTTTACGCTGTTGCTTTTTTGTCATAAATTAAACGTGGAAAAATGTTTAAAAATAGAGAAATTGTACGCTTTTAAAGTTGATGCAATAAAAAATTAATGGAAGGTTAAAGTAATAAACGATTAATTGCAATTTATAATATGCGGTATTGCGGTCTTAACGTGGTTGTAACTGATAACATTTAACCTTCATGCGGGTTTTTCTTTATCCGGAAAACTCTATTTTTAAACAATTTGTTGGTTTTGATTCCGCTTCTAAAGGTGGCATTTTATGCTACTACTAAAGTCTCTGTTAATAAATATTTTTTTATTACTCATGCGGGAGAAGTACTAATTTGGCGCACACATCTCTGTACGCAAAATAGCTGTTTGCCCACTGTACACTTCCCGCATACTTTTTTGCGTGTGGAAAGTAACTTTCCACACGCAAATTGACAATAAAACACGCAAAATTTAATCAAAACACGCAAAGCCGCCTCTTAATTTTTCATTTAATAAATATTTCATAATTATTTCTATAAAAACCACCAACAAAGTAATTTAAACGATAATAATTAATTCAGAAAAAAAAGACGAACACTCAAAAATATTATTTTAAAAAGTAATAAAAATGTCAAGAATAGTGATAATAATAGAAAAAAGTATGTGAAATTCGTAATAAAAAATAGTATGTGCAACTCGTGCGGGATTGTCGATTGTCCCACTCAAGCGAATGAGCGCACGAACGTAGTGAGTGCGCTCAACTTCGCTTTCGTGGACAATCGACAATTTCCCGCACTTATTGCACAATATACTATTTTTTAAGTGTTACTTAGTAGGTTGTATCTTATCTTCCTCTCTATATTACTAATAAGACAGAGAGTCTATGAGCTGCATTTTGACCACAAATATTAATATATGCTAAAAATTTATGTGTTTTCATGAATCATTGAGATGTACACATTTTCTAGGTAACTAGGAGTAAGTACGAGATTGTCTCTTCCTAAGGAAAAGAAAACGAATTATTAGTTATAGAGTTATATATTTCTGCTGTACAATGACCAGGGTATTAATTTCCGATTCAATTTATGATTTTGTGACTGGTTTTTTTTTGAACACAGTGAAAATATGTAAACAACCCTTCCGTCTTGCACATACAACACGTTTGTTACGAACGTTTTAACGTTTGTTACGATATGTGTCGCATAGTTATAATCGTGATGGCTACATGAATTTCTCACTCGAGCAATAGACAATAGAAAAATTCCACTTTTTAAGTTTCGTGGTCAAACCCAACCACGATTTCAATTTGTCATAGCTGGCTAACAAGTTACACACGCAATAAATTCGTATTGTACATAGGCGTCTATCATTTTTTTTTTAAATGGGAGTTTCCTATTTAGAACTACTGCAAGTTTAGACAGGTTTCGCCATTGTAAATTCTATGTGGTTGCGCTACTGTCACCAAAATTATTAAGAAAAAATGTCTATATTGTGGTCTCGTCTCTTTCTTAAATAAAACCGATATTCTCATTCTTTGTCGATTTATGCAATTATGCAAGTTTGGAACACTAATGTAACAATGTCAGAGTACCTACTACTTTTAATCGATTTTTTTCATCTTCTATGTATTATCCTGGTACTTTAAATGCATGTCACGGTCTCTTAAGCATTATCTTTTAATAAAATATGGAAACATATAAAATTATTATTTCTTCTGGATGGTGGGTGGTATAATAGTCCTTGGGTAAGAATTTTTATGATGAATTTCGTTCGTCAAAACAAGCTCATAACGAACGCGTTCCTAGTGCTTCTTGTTGTTGTTTACTATATGTGCCATTTTCCCTTCAACATATTTTTAATATTTTCTTGATGACGCAGCCGGCGCCAATTATCATCACTGACCTATTTAGAATGAGATGTGAATGGTATTATATCCGACAATATATCCGTATATCTATCCGTTTAATTAAGTCTATTTTGGAATGAATTATATGTACCATTTTTCTTTTATTGATAGTTATACATATACGAAATTAACTTTTCTTATTATGATCAACAATCAAGGTTATCATTATAATATAGACTATAGAGTGAAGTGGAAATAAAAGACCACTATTCGTATTTGACTAAATTTGGAAAATTATAATACACGACACGGAGAGAAAAAATATTCTAAAATAATTGTTGACTTACACAGTAAAGATTAGAGTGCCGGCACTAACAATTAAATTATTCTTTTTTTAGTACTGACACACTAATCTTTACTGTGTAAGGCTGGTCGCACATTGGATACGATTTTGTATGTACGTATTTATACGACTCTTGTCGTACGAATTGAGCTCGCACACTGGTTACGTGTTTGTCCGACACTATCAGTTAATTATTGGCAGTTCTCTGATAACATTCATTCGACATGAATCTATATCTTTTAGCAAAATTGTCTTCTAACACGTAAACTATGCCGTCGTCGTTATCGTAGAACTGAGTGGGTAAATGAATTATATGCAAAAGGGATGAATTTGGTGAATTTCATCATGTAATGACAGATTTGATGTAATTTAATCGTACGTAAACGTAAATAATTTCAAACAAAATTGAATTGTGTCGGATGTCGTAACTGTACATATGTATACATACGACTGAATCGTATACAGTGTACGAGATCCCATAAATACATCATCTGTCAGAAACGATCGTACGTACTCGTATGTATACGTACAACGGAATTTCGTACGTAATCGTATCCAGTGTGCGACCGGCCTAAGTCAACAATAATTTTAGAATATTTGGTCTGTGATCACTTGAATGTGTTACACACTAAATATTCGACTCTCCGCGTATAAATATTTTTCATTTTTAAAAATAATATCGAAAACCGTTAGAAAAAATTAACTGAGTATTTATTTGTTCCCAAAATTTACGCGAAAACGTTAACTAGCTATCAGTTACCTCACTTTTTCTAAACAGCAACAAGTATATTGTAACTAAGAAAAAAGCTATTTTTCGTATAACTAGGAAAAGAGATTGTTGATTTTATTCTTTTTTTTGATTAATTTGGATAAATTTTCATACTTCTGTATGATTCGAGTACGATATTCGATCGAAGTATAGGAGAACGTCACAGTCAGATTCGGAATACATGGTTAATAGCCAGAAAAATAACTCTTTTTAACTAATTTTTTTAAAATAAATAATAATAGTTAGAGGATGAATGAGCATAATAAATTGTTTTTTTTATTATAAATTTTTATATTGATTTAATCATTTTTCCTTGTTTACGGTCAAATACCCTATTAGTTTTAGAAAATTAGAAGTGACTGATGGCAGAAATTAAAAAAAAATTATCCCCAAATTATTAAAAATTTCCTACCATATCGATAAAAATTATTTGAATTTTTTATTTTTAAAAAAATCAAAATTTCCCCGGATGACGTCATCAAGTACAATTAATTATTTCAAATCTACAAAACGGATAATTTAAGTTATAGAGATTAATCATTAGTTATTATTTTCGTATAATGCCGTAATTTAGTAGTGTAACAGTTGCACTAAAAACCTAAAAATTAACGTAATTTCTGTTTTGAATCATTTTTAACGCAAAATTCAAAAAATCCTAGCCAACTGGAAACCCTAGCTTTAAAGTGCAATCAAGTATTCATACTACAAAGTTGCAAGAAATAAGTAGAATCCATCAATAAAATAAAAAAATACAAGTTCGGTTTTGTATTTTTCTCTCTTCTTAGTTATGCATTCTACCAATTATTTGCTGCTACTCACAGCTTTGGGAATCAAGTCATATTTTCATCAGTTAACTTCAGCTAAATTTGTTTACAACTAGATAGCATTTTATTGAAAAAAAAAAAATAAAAATTCATCTCTCAAAGTACACGAAAGTGTACTCTCAAAGTAATCTAAGTATTCACCAGACTATATATAATAGAATAATGACAATATTTTTATGCTTTTGAAGAAAATCAAGAAGTGGAATAAATAAAACGTCAAATTTTAATTCAGTTCACAAAACTTTACAGTACTTTAAATATCATGATTTTACTTAAATGGTTTTAAAATAAAATTTCATATCCTGATAATGTAAAAGTATGAAATGTTTATCATCTCTATCTCTACCCTGTTTGAAGAAGATCATAAAAGCAATCGAACTTGGTTCTAAAAGACCATAAATATTTTGTTACACTTTGTAAAGTTACTCTTTGACACAAGAGTTGTTTTTTTGATTAAGTTGACGTGTTATGGACTTTATGAAATTTTTATTTGTGTATTAATTAAACTTTTCCAACACGCCGTGTCGACTTCACTATTCGTCTACTTCTTCTACTTCTGCTTCGTTCATTATTAATGGCGCAAAAAAAAAAACGTTTCATCCAATAAGACAATGACAACAACAGCAGCAGAAACGGGCGGACAAACACCAGTTTTATTTTTTTTATTTTATGATTTGTTTTCATTTTCCTCCCTCTGACTGACAAACCGTCACTAGGCAATCACACTAAAAGCTTTTTCAAGGGAGCTGACTACCCCCCACCACCTTCCGGCAACCACCACCACCTACGAATAAGGGCGTTGTTGCTGTTGTTGTGAGTGGCGTTTGAAGCGTCCAAATGGACGATGAACGGTTATTTCCGTGAGTAAAAAGCACTATTAACAAACAAAGCATATACATAGGAACTCCAATATAACGTACTCCAATATAACGTACCGAGTGGTGGGGTACCCCTGTCACAGATTTGAAGACGTGAGATTGTATTTGTGTCAAGGTATACATAATCGTCAATTCAGGGGCGTAGCAAATTTATGTGAGGGTCTGACAAGTTCCCATATTTTCTTACGTACACATGTATAGCATTCACACATAGCCATAAGTACTTATACACAAATAATTATAATCAGTGTAAATATATACACATTTACAACTATGTGTGAACTTGTTCAAAAATATTCAGATTCCTGTGAACTTTTACAGTAAAATCAACACCAACAAACATTTATACCAATATAGAGACATACACGTACATATTATTTCACGTATATGCATACGTAGATAAATATGTGTGTATATACGAGTACACATCGATTTCACGATTTGATTGGTTATAGAAAAAAAGCCAGATAACAAATTTTGATGCAAATTCCAGAATATTCTATTCGGAAAATAGCAAAGATGTCGAAAAACCGACTTCACCATTTGATAGTCTACCAAAGAAGGGACTAGACAGCGGAACTCAGCAAAAGTTCTAGAAAGTTCTATTCGGGATCTAGCAAAGATATCGGGAAACTAATTTCACTATCGAACTGGTATTCGAATAAAAGCATAAATAACAAAAATTTAGCAATGTTCTAGAATGTTCTATCCGAGAACTAGCAAAGATATCGGGAAACTAACTTCACTATCGAACTAGTCTTCGAATAAAAGCATAAATAACAAAAATTTAGCAATGTTCTAGAATGTTCTATCCGAGAACTAGCAAAGATATCGGGAAACTAACTTCACTATCGAACTAGTCTTCGAATAAAAGCATAAATAACAAAAATTTAGCAATGTTCTAGAATGTTCTATTCGAGAACTAGCAAAGATATCGGGAAACTGACTTCAACATCGAATTGGTCATCAAATGAAAGCTTAAATAAAAAAAAATTGAACAATATTCTAGAATGTTCTATTCGAGAACTAGTAAAAATATCGGAAAACTGACTTCACCATCGGATTTGTCGTCGAATGAAAGCCTAAATAACAAAAATTGAACAATATTCTAGAATGTTCTATTAGCAAAAATATCAAAAAACCAATTTTATCACTCATCTAATTATTTATTAAATAAAAGATCAAATAGCGGAATTTAACAAAAGTTATGGTACTTTATTTAAGGAAAATGTAAATATTATACTTTTTTGCAATTGTATACGTTGGCGTAAATTTATAACTAAAACTTTTGTATAGCACCACTATTTAACCTTTTTCGCCAAAGAGCAATCTACTGATGAAGTCGCTTTCTCAATATTTTTGTTAGTTTCCGAATAGAATATTCGAGAACATTTCTCAAATTCCGTTATTTTGCATTTTCTTTGATGACCTATCCGATGGTAAAGTTTATTTATTGATATCTATTCTAGGTTTTGAATAGAATGATCTAGAACTTTTGCCAAATTCCGCTATTCAACTATTTCTTTAATGGCAAATCCCATAGTAAAGTTAGTTTTCCAACATCTTTCCTAGTTTCCGAATAGAATATTCTAAAACTATTATTAAATTCCACTCTTTGGTCTATTTTTCAATAGTTAACCAATAGTGAAGTCGGTTTTTTAATATTTTGACTGATTTCTAAGAAGAGTATTCTAAAATTGTCAAATTTTGCAGCTTATGCATTTTTCTAGTATACTTGTACAATGTACAACAGTTGTGTATATATATATGTATTTAGTTGAAGACGTGTGTTCTTGTAAATATGCATTTAAGTAAGTGTATATGCGTGTGTATATAAATAATGAAATGCGTATGTGTTCGCATGTTATGTTTCTGTACCCCCTTAAAAAAATTTTACTGACGGCCCTGGTAATCCGATATAACGTACTTCCCCTTATTTTGTACCGGCCAGTACGTTATATTGGAGTTCCTATGTAAACGGTTATTTTATCTGCCATTTGTTGTATATACAAATACACATAATATATTTATATTTAGTTTTCATTGTTGGCTTCTGGTCGAATCAATAAATATTATTAACTTTTAACTTATTTTAGTGGCCGGTACCCTCTCTCGTGTAGACTTAATGGAGTCACAGACTAGAGTCGTACACTCTCAAAACGATTTCTTTGTGCAAAAATTGAAAATTTCTTTAATTTTTCTTTCTTTAAATCAAAAAAGGTTTCTTTGAAATAATACCGTGATTTCATTACGAAAAAATTCATATTTTTTTGAATTATTGTTTTACTTCAATGAAATTTTTTCTTTAATTTTAATAAATTTCCTAATTTAAGAAAAAAATAGTTTTAAGTGGAAAAAACTAATTTTTTTAAATTGAAAAAAAACAAAATTTTTAGAATAAAAAGAAATTTTTTTGATCCAAAGAAGTTTTTTTTCAATTTAAAGAAAAAATTTCTTTGTATGATGTTTTGAAGAATCAATTTTTTTAAAACTAGTCAATTGCGTTCTTTGAAATTATTTTCTGAGCATGCGTAGTCACATAAATATGTGCAGAATACTGTTATACACATACGTGTTGCACATTTTAAGATGGCTACATAGCTACATGTGATTGAAGCGAAATAACCAAACAATTTATTGAAATGGTGATTTGTTTTTAAAATAAATCAGAACTGATTTTAGAAAGATAAAAACAACATTTTAAGTTGAAAAGTGTTGGGAGAAAGTATTTCACTATATGGAAATAAATATTAGTCATTAAAAAGGTTGGTACAATTTGAAATTTTTCTAAATAAGTATAGGTTAACTATGTTAATAATATTAAATTTTTTTATGAAAATAGGATTATATATACGTGTCATATTTTAGTTAACCTACTAATTATGTCATAATTATGTGCACTCTATATTGTTATTTATTTCAACAGTTTAACAAATGTGTTTTTTGCTTAAATACAATTAAAAACATTATAGGTATATAGACTGACAAATGAACAATTCGTTTTCTTTGAAACAAAAAAAATTATTGCTTTGAAACAAAGAATTTTTTGTTCTTACGAGCATGCGCAGTTACGTTTATCTGTGCGAAACAGTTAAAATGGCTGCAATATACAGTTGAGTAAATTAACCAGAATAATCATGTAAATCGTTAAAATAATGATGTTTTTAAAGTAATTCAGAGCCATATTTCATTACAGTGAAGTTTATTTTAGTATTGCTATATTGATTCTAGTTAATTTGACATTTTTTATTTATTTTAGTTAATGTACTTACATACGCACATTGTTAGAGTGGAATAAAAAATTTGAAATAAAATGGAGTGATTCCCATAATTCTTTTCAAATTGTGAAAATGAGCGCAAACAAAGGGACAATACGTGCAAAAATCAGTACAAATTAAATACATGTAAGTATTATTTCTTTTAAGTTTCTAAGTAATTTTATTTTACTTTAAGGAGTATTATCTGTTTGAAAATTTTTTGTTGAAATTTTAGATCAAGCCTTTTTAGGCTCTGGATACACTCGGTTTAACTGTGAGTTAGAATATTTACGATTTTTGTGCGGAAATGATAATGCACTGTGTATCAAAGTGGTCGAGAATTCAAACTCGGATGTAGCAAAAACCGCGAGGCGCAACACTAAATCGTCCGAAAATAACTCGAAACAAACTATCTCAATTCGGAAGGACAGTTATATGGTGCTGGGATAACTGGCTAATGGTAAAAGTCGATATCTTTAAAAATTCATATAGAAAAATGATTTTTAATTTTAAAAAGCGTTTTTCTCAAAATCGTGTTTCTAAAATTCGTACGCAGTAGAACTCAACAATTTTCATTTAAGGTCCGTTTTTTCGTCAAAAGTCCATTTTATTGTTTCAAAACAAAGTCAAATTTGAAAAAATCGATATTTTTTAATGTCCATGTGTGCTTTTGTGACAAAACACATGCTGACAGTGAGAAAAATTTTATTTTGTTCTACCTACCGACGTTCGTCAGTTCTACTGCGGGCTAATTAGTACCTTCGAAAAAAGTAATCTTGGTTTGAAGTGCTGTACATAGCCATTTTGTTTTTAAAATTACAAAAAATAAAGCTTTTCTAAACTCTAATATATAATCAGTAAGTGGCCGAAAGGATTTTTTGGTTACTTTTATAGTTTTTTCTGAAAGTATAAATAATGATTTTGAAGATTTCGAGTAAAAACGATTGTATAAACATGGATCTGTTTTTTGACTGGGTGCAAATGATCATAATTGACTAAACCAAAAAATAGCTAGTTTACTTACTCTTTACTACTTTTTTGTTGTCTGTAAGTGTATTGCACTCACTATAAGACATATCTATGACTTAAAATTTTTCTGTTTGGTATTCCTCTTACCTTTTTTTTATTTTTGTAGGAATTTTTATAAAAAATAAACGCACATGGACTAGATGTACATCACCTTTTACTGTTTCGGTTTCGACTGCTAGTGCCCAATCATCTTTTGATCCAGGGCTATCCAGAGCCAGATTTACATAAGGACACTTGGGGCACGTTCTCCGGGGCTTTCACACAATAGGGGTCTCCACAAATTCAAAAATAATGAATAAAATAGAATTATTTTTTACTTGTCAACCTCACTTTTTGGAAAAATATTAGAAATTTTCCAAGGGGGCCTCCACATGGGAAGTGTCCCGGGGTCTCCGCAGAGGTAAATCCGGCCCTGGGGCTATAAATGCACATTTAATTATCACCAATAGGTACTGATTTCGTTGTCAAAACAATAATTTTTGAATTTTTTATCTATCACATACAAAAACCGGTTCGAGCAAGAATTGCGCGGAAACTTGAAACTGATTTTATTGAAACTTGGAAGTTGGTAGCTTATATCCAAAATCTAGTCTTGGTCTTGTTACATGGACAAATTGTTCTATTAAACTTCTAAAGTCAATGGCTTAGCTACCAAAATAAAAAAAAGTTACAGGCTACTGCTCCTAAAATTCAATTTTCAAAATAAATCTTTTCTGATAAGTTATTTTTTTTACTCTAGTTAATTTTTGGCCTGCGTGGTCCTTTTCTACTCAGCATACCTAATAATTATGTATTTTTATAATTTTGATATATACTTTTTAAAACTGCGATGTAATTTCAACAAATAAATAATTTTCGTTGTTTGTTTTTTTTTATTTTATATCCCTACTTATTTTTTCTTTTTGTTCAGACAATTATACGAAATGTAATAGTGTACTAAAATTTTTCTTTCATTTAATTATTATTCTAGTAGTAATTTTTTAAGTAAAAAATAAAAAAGTAAAAGAGAAAAAAGAATTATTATTTGTCTAAAAAATTTATTTTTATTGAACCAAATAAAAAGTTATTTAAAGCAAAAAAAGTTTTTATTTGAAACCTTAAAAATATTTTATTTTAAAGAAATCAATTTTTTTGAATTTAGAATTTGCTCTTAAAAAAATTCACTTTTTTTCTAAATTTGAAGAAATAAATTTATTAATTCAAAGAAACTAATTTTAAAGAAATCTGTTTCTGTCATCAAAGAAATTCACTTTTTTCAATCTGAAGATTAAACTTATTTAGTCCAAAGAAATAAAATTAAAGAAATTTCTTTCTACCACTAAAGAAATAGTTTCTTTGTGCGTATTGAAAGAAATTACTTCTTTAATTAAAAAAAATTTTCTTTGATTCAAAAATTTCTTTTTGAGCGTGTAGTTTTTCAACCAGATTGGTATTTTAATCCTATTTAATGTTGTTTATGTGTCGATGCGGTTGGTCTATAGTTGAATCAACCAAATGCGGTAAAATAATGCCAAAAATTTTAATTGGATTAACATATACATGATCTAAACCACAAATATGTTAGGTGAAATACAAGGTGAATCAAATCGTATTGAAGAAATTGGGAGGCAAATGGCAGAAGAGTTCGCGAAAATTGTTTTTCGGTAGTGTACGTGTTCTTTTTTGAGGGAAATATCTCTAAAAAAAAATAAGTTGGCACTTCTAGACGAGAAAGCCACCCTCAAAAACATGATTACAAATAGAAAGTCACCGCAAGTGTTCTAGTAGCTAGTTTTTTTTCAGGATTCCACAAAAGAAAATTTTGGAATCCTTATGATTTCTGAGGTACTTTCCCATATTGGAAAGTAGGAATGGAAAATATTTACTAATATCAAATATGGAAAACCATAAAGTAACGCTCAAATCTATTAAATTTATGAAAAATATTTTTGACGCTATGTCATGTAGTAAACAGATATCGTTAGAAAGAACTTTTAAAATAAAGTTTGAAATTTGCGAAAGTCCCTTTTGCGAAATAAAGTTTTAAGTGGCGAATAGTTTGTCCGTCCAGCTCCCTATCTGTGCAATATTTACTCATTTACAATATTGATTTTAAAGCCAGTTATGTGTTAGTAAACATTTGTAATCAGAATTCTGGAACGATCGTTATAGACAGAACTCGTTTTTTTTTTTTAAATTTGAATATTACTGTGCGCGAATATATTATTCGTATTGTGTGTAAAATTTTAAAATTGTTGATCCAAAAAATCTTCCAATTAAAACCATTTTTCGGGTGACTTAAAGCGGGAACTTAAGATTTCAGCAATCAAAAAAACGACACACCAAACATCCTCAACTAGATAATGTTAACAAATTTCTGAATCAACTTCACACTTAAAATATCCGATACCACCATTATCATCATCATCATCATCATCATCATTCAATCCATCGCATTTGATGCGATGTGGCACACCCTGCACGTCCAATAAACGAAACACCGCAAAACACACACCCTTTGCGTGCCGGACGAATAGATCGGTGCTACACGATAACATAATATTATACCACTCCTGTAATCAACTTAATAACTAATAACACACGGGAGTGATGGAGTGGCACTGTTTGGGGAGTTGGTGGGGGGGAGCGGAGAAGGCGGGGAGGGGGGTTAGGTTGAAGAAAGGGTATACGTTGAAGCGTGTACTCTACCAATAAAATTGTAACACAAATTAAATTATTAGTCATCGAAGGGCGAAGAAGAGTGGTTCACCCCAACGCTTGTAGGAAATATGGCGTTTTGTTCCAGATAACTACACATTGTTCCGTTCGTCCGTTTACAAAATATCTTTAAAATAAATAATTTCACTTTCTACTTAAGTAAGGTTGGACTGACTGACTGACTGACTGACTGACAGAGCATACTGACTGCTGCTCCCATCTATTAATAAATTGTATTTGGATAAATTAATGTTGAGGTTGGGTTGCGTGTTCAACAACAATAATATGTAATCGGCTCTCTTCTTCGATTCCGTTGATAAAATAAATGCAAATCAATTTATTATCTAATTACTTTTTGGAAAAAGAAAATTTCTATTTTTATCAATGGCGCGTAACTAAATGATTTCTACGCTTATGTCTAATATATATAACACCAATCTTTAAGGTTGGTATATTTTTTTTTTAATTTGAATTTGAATTTTTTGTGTGAATTCCAGAGTAATATTATTTTTCTACTCCTGTTGAAGAACACACTCATTATATATCTGTTAATTGTTGAGAAAGTTAAGCATTATTCAAAGGTGTGGAGGAATGGCCATTACTCAATACCTTTTTGACCAATGAAATCACAGTATTAACCATTATTCAATGGGTTTGCGATTGTTTTATGTATAATGTATGTATCAAGTTTTAATTTAATATATGTTGCGTAGTAACGTTCAAGTAAACAAAATAGTTTATATTTTGTTTTCATCGCTTTATACATATTATACAAACATTTAATAAAATTAGAAATCGATTAAAAATTTGATTTAAAATTTATATTCAATTTTATTTAAATCAAAAAGGAAAAAAGTCGTAGAAAAAATATCGTATTCTACTCGCTTGCAATGGGTATTACTCACGAAGATGAAATTGCGACACGAGCCGAGCTTGCGAGGCGAGTGTCGTAATGCATCTGATCATTACTAGCTCATTGAATAATATACTATATTTTTTCTCCATCAATTTTGGAGAGCAATTTTTCCTCAGGATACGTATGTATCTCAGGGTTTAAAATAATCGGACATCATTATTTCCGTGTTCGTCAAAATTCTAAAATTTTTAGGAACAAAGTCCGAGACGGTAAATTTTTTCTAAAAAGGGGTTCGTTATTTCCATAATAAAAATGAAAAGTTTACACCTAAATTACTATGATTTAACCAGTTATCCTAATTAAAATCATGTCCATAAAAAGCCTGATCTGAGAAAAAGGAAATTTTTAAACTTGATGACGTCATCAAGTTTAAAATTGAAATTTTTCAGTGCAACTGGAAACAAATTATCGGTTTCCAACTACTAAAAAAATACTTCTATAAAGTCATATTTTTAAAAGTGAATTTCGTTATTTTGATGTCCAGAATTGAACAGTGACGGAAAAAATATTGCTTTCGTATTTTGTAAACGTTTATGAAAATCTACAAACGTCCAAGTGTCCAGTAATTATTTCAGCTGCAAGTCGACAAAATTTTTGGCAAAAGATCATTTTGAGTCAGTGATGACATTTATTTTAAAGGATACAATGCTGAAATAAATGTTCATTATAAATTAGTTTGACTGTAACATGTTCCATACAACCTCGGGCAAACCAGCCAAGTGCATATTTCCCAAAATTCTAGCCCCCCCTCCACTTACATAATAAGTATGAAAATGTAAATTTATAAGTTTTTCGTTTAAAGAAGTTCTTACTGTATTATTAGCAATTCCATATAAATATATTTGATTTGACGAACTGTAATCAAGATTTACCCTCATTAATTCAACTTATTAAAACTGATTAGAGTCAACTTATGAGTGAGTGAGTGGTCGTACTCGTACTCGTCGTACTGATTTAAATTAAAACAAAGATATGCATGCACAAAACTACACACTGAAGTAATAATATTCTCTGAAAGCTGAATTGTTCATTGTTCTACAGACTGCACACAATATTTACAATAGTTCAGTTGGATATGTAAATGGGTCAACTACCACTACACTAGTAGGGTTGGCAGTGTTGCCAACTGATTACAACAAATTACCAGAGAACCAACTGACCACAAGGTGGGGGTGGTTGGTCACTAGAAATGTTCATAATGAAACTAGAATTATTATTATGTAATGAATTGTATTGTTCTGTGTTCAATATGTAATGTAAATTTTTGCGAAAAAAAAGCGAAATCTTTTGAAAATTAATCCGACCTCATTTTAAAAAACTTCCTGGTGAAAGGGCCAAAGCGATGTTGATAAGGGTGACATGTCTGATATAGTTTAATTTATGTATAATATGTATAAGAACTTTGTAGGCAGCAAATTCCCTATAGCATAGCTAACAAATACTTCTGGCGTATACATACAATAACCGTCCAAGTTAGTCACTTCCAAGATAGTCACACTTCCCCGTGTACCTGCCGTGTGGTACATTGTGAGGTAGCTACCGTGTAATGTGTGTCGTGTGTGGTACGTATGTACGTATATTAGTCTATCAGAGGGAAGACACTGGTCCGCACAAACGAGATCGCACATTTTTAATAGTGGACTCTAGTACACACTACGTCGTCAAAAGTATGGTGACACCTTGACCCAAGGGGGTGCCCACACTTTTGACGCGGTACTGTACTTAATGTTGTGGTACACTGCCGTGTCAAAAGTGTGGGACCCTCCCCCTGGGCTCAAGGTGTCGCCATACTTTTGACGACGTAGTGTGTGCTAGAATCCACTATAAAAAAATTGGGCACAAGTTTGTGCGAACCAATGTGTTCACTATTCCTACTAATTTAAATAATAAATATTTGTAATGTTGTCTTTTTCTAAAAATTCAAATATGTGACGTAATTATGACGTAGATGGCGAATTCCACAAAAAAAGTTTACTTTGGTTTCAAATGTAGTGTACCTTTCTCTGTCTACTTTGACTTGAACATAATTTTTTATAATAATATTGTTGAAAAAATTCCAATTTCTTATGTTAACTAAACATTTACCCCACCTGATCGACGTCTATGACTTCCAAGATAGTCACTAGAGGAACATTTGTATGACTATGTTGGACGGCTACTGTACATAGATTAAATATTACATAATCCATTTACTTTTAATATTAAAAGTATATAAATTAAACCGTCTTTATTTATTTCTTATTGTATGTAATTTAAATGCATGTCTTTAATAATTCAGGTAATTTACAAGATAATGGATTTTAATGGATGGAATTTAATAATAAGTAATAACAAGAGTACTTAGGTGTGTATTGAAGTAGAGTATAGGATGTGCCAAAATGAGTTTACTTTTTTTGTAAACTCGCTTAACCAGTTGACGAAACTTTGTACCGAAATAGCTGAGGAGAAATAGAAAGATATAGGCTACTCTTTATTTTCGAAAAAACATTTGATTCCTGTGGGAAAATTGGATCAAAAATTCATTGGATTAAAAATCTTTCTTTCATGCCTATTAAGAAAAAAAAATAGATGTTTAATTTATTTGTCAATTTTTATAAGCCAGTTTAATTAATTACACACCTGAAAATAGTGTTCCGGTATAGGGTGCTTTTACGTTACTGTTACATTTCAAAATATGATAATAATACTATTCTTGCTTGTTGCCGATTATTGGCGCTTGTTTACCAGCGTTGGTAACAAACCGTCGAAGTGTTCGTATCTTTATACTTGAACTGATCGAACTCAACCAGGATAGAAAATGAGTAGTGTTTTATGAAAAATACTTCCTTCACAAATCTTTTTGGAAAAATACTTTCTCATCACTTTATGTGCAAATTTGTAAATTAAACTTTTCATAAACGACAAAGAACAAGACGTGTATCTTGAACCAAACTTCGTTCTTCGTTGTTAAGTTTCTTAACATTTATCCATAACTCTCTCTGGAACATCCTATATCTATCTATTGTTGTGTACAATAGTGTGTTACCACCAAACACGACCAATTTGTTTTCACACACATAGTTTGACCGTTGAGATAAAGTGATTGTGTATTTCATTTGATTGTAATAATAATAAATAATTACATTCTGAATGAGGCACACGACTGCCAACCACTGCGAGCGAATATACAGTAATTCAAACAAGTCATTTGAAACTAACCTAACCTATCTACATATATGTATATATACAGGTTGAGCATTTTAAGAGTTTCCATTTTTATTACGGCCAAACCGTTGATAATCAAAAAACTGTTTAAATAAGAATTGTAGATAACGGTTGTAAGAGCAATGTTATGATTCTCGAGATACAATGCAAACTTTTTAATTTAAAATAATATTAAGAAGTTTTTAATTATTTATAAATTAAAAAATCATGTTAACATAACCTGAATTTGATGTACAATAATATCTAATGCATCCATTAAAAAAATCAACGAGAAAAAAATTATCCAAGTTTATTTTTTGAATTTTTCTTAAATCTATTCAGTTTCGTGGTAAAAATATTCATCATCATATCCAAAGGAGGAACCATTAATTAACACATTCTAAATTACTGCAGATGCTGGTAATTTAGATTTTCAAAAATATACATTTTAATATTTTCGTATCGCATTCAGACTAACCTAAACTAAGAATCTGAAGCATATTCATTAATTTATTGAAAAAATCTTTGACAACAAAGCTTTTTGAACTTGTAGAACACAAATGAAGAATATCATTAAAATTGATAAATTAACAAATTTTATTTTAGCATTAAGCAATATTTTTAAGAAACCAGTTTATAACCAAACGGTAATTTAAAAATCATGCGAAAATGGTTTCTCGTGGTAACAAAATATTTAATTTAGCCCTAGTTTAGCCAAACCAGACTACCAAGTGTATACCTCAATTTTTATGAAATTTTAATAACAACAAGTAAATCTAAGAATGAGTTGTAAGATGATAATAGTAATAGTGATTAATAATTTAGTATTAGTAACTAATAATTTATATTTTTAAATTAGAATTATTATTTTTTTTGTTTATTTAAATTTCTGTATCGAAGTTGTTAATATAAGTTAGCAGAACCTTGGGATATTTTCTTATAAATTAATATTTTTTATAAATTTTTAAAATGTAACACTGGGATATTTACAATAAAATTACAATAAAATTGCTGTAATTATTCAAAGGTTCGAATTTATCTTCCTAAAACTAGTAACGATAGTAGAAAATATAATTTTGGTCTTTATAAAAGCGTTAAAATAGTTAAAAAAATTAATTTAAGTAGAAGTTGTTATAAATTTAAAAAACTCGAAAACTTTAATCCTGTTTTTGACAATATCTCACTGTTGAATTGGAGGGACGATTTGAATATTGGAATAATAATGGTAACTCTCAAAAAATTCGCCTGTATATACCGACTTGCATATACTATTATTATATAGTTTTGAGTGCATGCATAACAATTGTGCAAATACATAGAGGCTCAGAAATAATAATTATTTATACACATTGCCCTGCTGGAAGTGAGTGAGTGAGTGAATGAGTGTGTTATGTTCGTTATGTTATCGGATGTACACATACTTGTTTTTGTTGTGCCCGTGTTACAACTTCAGAAAATGATTAATGATTTCATTAAATAATGGAGAGCTGGAGAGCTCGAGCTACGTTGTACTATCTTGCTGCTCTGCTTTTCACTTATTTTATAAAATAATTTGTTCGCTCGCCCAACCAAGAGAGTTATGACCACGCTAGTAAGTAAATATTAGTAGTACACTAACTAGACTAGAGAGCTCGTGCCATATACAATTATTATCTACAATTTATTTTAAATGTTACATATTTATTAGGTTTGTACTGTAGAATTAATGATATGTGCTTTGTTTATTGTTTTCAAGTCATTTATCTTTTTCTGTTAAGCGGAGATTCGCGAAAAAAGGAAATCCACTTGTATTTTCTTCATAATTATGTTCTTTAAGGTGTTAGAAATATTCTCCTAAAATTTAATATAAAAAAAAGAAATGAAAAATCAAAAAGTTATGAGCGTTTTTTAGTGCGCACACTTTACAATTATTAAATTAAAAAAAAAAATTAAATGCTTTTTTCTCAAATTAAGTATATTTTTGAAAATTTTTCTTTGAAAAACGGTGATTTTTGAAAATTTATTTTCAAATTGCGATTTTTCGCTGATTTATTATTTTTTTTCTTAGATCCTTGTTAGTGCCATAACTGTATAATATGTATATTTTCAGAAAATTCTTGATTTTTTGATTTTGATTCACTGGGGATTTCCGAACGCGCGGAATCATCAAGATGGAAAAATCTCGCAGTGTCGACTTCAACGCCACTTCTAACTCAGCTCATTCTTTAATTTAAAAAAGAAAAAAAAAGCTTTTGTAGCCTCAAGACATGTAGAAATAATGCTGTATATTTAGTTTTTCAATAAAACATTTATTTGTATTAAAAAAATAAATAATAAAAAATAAAAAATAAAAAAGGTCGATTTTTGATTTTTTTTAGCGAATCTCCTCTTAAGTATACTTTTTTTTTCTATTGTTTAGATGCGCCACAACTAAGGTGATATGCATCGAAGTATACTTTGTTCAATACCTCTATATACATATATATATATATATATATATATATATATATATATATATATATATATATATATATATATATATATAGATATATATATATATATATATATATATATATATATGTAGGTATTTGACTGGAGTTATATATATAGTTTTTGGTTACTGAGCTTTCATATATTTCAAGATAAAGATAAATAATTATGTGCTTTTTTTTACATCCATCTGTTTATGGAATGTACTTGTATGACCACTTGGAGAGGAATCATTGTTAAAGCAAAAAAGCAACTTAAATTACATAATTTAATAAAAGTTGATATACTTGAATTAAATCGCAACACCTTGACAATGAACATCAAAATTCAACCTTGACGAATTATTTTAGTACTTTTAAATATTTTATATTTATAAAAAAAAATATTCGGATTTCTACTGTACTCTGCTGTTTAAGTGTTGCGTGTTATTTTTTGTGGAAAATATGAAACAATTTTTTATACGAAAATCACAATCCACAGTGGATTTTTTAAATACACTTTTACACAAACGATATTACAACATTTTTTCGTAATACAATTTAGTGTAATCAATTTTTTTTTCTTTTTTGTTATCAAAGCTTATGTATGTGAGTTTCTTCCACGTCAATAAATTTTTATTGCTAGGCACTAAGCAATGAACGAATAGCAAGCACGTATGCTCACCAATAGATAATATTAAATTCAGAATATATTCTTGATTTTATATTTATTAAAAAATCGGATATTAAAAATATATTTTTAATATTGATATAAGTACATAATATTCATATTAAAAGGATTTTTTTCTGATAAGGAAATATGTGTGCTTATCATGGTTATTAGAACCGTTTGTGATCTTTTATGTTGGTATTTGGTTGCTGAATATTAATCCAAAATTGATATTCTATTTTTGGAATATGTGAGATTTTTCATATACCTATGAACACCGTATTATAACGTTAAAAAGAGAATTTTTAAAGCGATAATAATTTAATAAAAATTTTTGCTAAATTTTAGATTACGCAATTTTGAGTTATCTTTTGTGTACCCAGAGTGTTTTAACACTGTTGTCCGCAGCATCTTGCATCACCTAGCAGTCAGTCAATAATAGTTACCCAAGAAAGATATTCGAAAACTAGTTTACATACGATAATGGTTTAAAAGTTCATGGTTCGAAATTTTCGAAAAGAAAAAGTAGGTATTATCTATTCCTGGGGGGGGGGGGCTATTCTTGAAATGTGTTGTGTATTATGATATTATTAATTTCGAAACAAACAGAAAGAAATTATTTTTGTAAGTTGGTAAGTATGCAGAATTGTGACGTTAGTGCTCTATTGGTGAAATTTGGTACTAATGTATTCAGAAAATAAACGAAAATCAAAACATTGGAACCATAAATGAATAAACACTCATTTTATAGTGACAAATTTTGTTTACACAGCATCATCGTCACAATGGGGTATTTGACAGTAGTTGAAAAAATATCTATTTTGATTTTTAAATAATTACTCGAGTCATAATGATACTGAATATTGCTTTTTTACAGGTTATTTCATTCAAAAATATAAAAATTTTAATTAAATAAAATTACAAAATTTACGTTAAAAATGACGTAATCAAAAACATCAAGCAAAAGCAGCTTACATCACAAGCTCGTTCGAATATGTAGGTATTATATTGTAGTTAGGAAAAAAATTGTTTACTTTTTTGGTAACTATGAAATAAATTTTGCATTAGGTATTAATTTTCATTATTAGACCCATTACTATTACTTAATGTTTTAGAGCCAATGACGTCATACGATTTGAAAGAGACAGAACGTATCGTTTTGGCGATCTTCTTAAAAAATGAAATATTATCGGTGATTTTTATTAAAAATATAGTACAAAATAATTTAAAAATGTGTATTATGAGTTTAGTAAGAAAGTAATAAACACACTAAGATGGTTTTTAAAAAATTGTCAAATATCCCATTCTGCACAAAACTTACAAAAATAATTTCGTTTTTAACACACCATAACACATTTCAAGAATAGCCCTCCATGTGCGCACGCAACAGCACTAACCTGAGTTGGTTTCACATTACGGAATTGAAGACGTATTCAAAAGTGCTTTTCCAAATAAGGCCCGATCTACATTATCGCTCCGCTCTTGGTACGATATCGCTATGCTTAATATTCTTACATAAGAAACTATGAGTGTATTCACATTATCGCTTCGATACCGCTCCGATATCAGACGGGGTACACTCTCGCTTCAATACCAATACCATTCAGATAATATTTTATTGGAGCGGTATCGAAGCGATATCAGACCTATATCGATAGTGTGAACACTTTTTTGATTCCACTCCGCTCCGTTTGGATTCAGTTGTTATGAAAAGATATTTGTATCGAATTGAGACTGAACTGGGAGCGTACAGAGAGCGGAATTATAATGCGAACGGAGAACGAATAGGTACCAGCATGGTTTCAGCACTGTAATATGAACACAACAAGATTATATCGGAGCGAGACCGGAGCGGGAGCATATCGATATCGGCATCATAGTGTGGATCGGGCCTAACTCTCCGTTTTCGTAACACATTTCAATTTCTACTACTGTACATTCTGTTTTGTCTGAATACAAATTAAAAATATTTTTCACTTTTCACAACCTAAGTATCTTCAATTCAATTGGGACATACGACATACATAACAAATGCTTGGAAAACCCATTTAAATATTTCTTGGCATTTACGTATTTAATGTAAACATAATACCCCTGCCGCAGCATCCTGCATAACATAGCGAATTTCCGTTTATAAAAGCTAGTTTTTCTTGGAAGCTAGTTAACATAGAATAATAGTTTAAAGGCCTTTTTTATGTGATTCTTTCTCCTCTTTCCAATGGTGTAAGAAAATTTCACAAAAATTTTTGAATAAAGGGAAATTCTGGCAAAAACTAATTTTTTTCACGAAAATTGCCAGAAAAACCATTTTACGGGCATCGGACGTATCTGATTAACGAACTCGTCCAACGGTTTGGGACTTCTAATATTTTCACCAAATTTCATAAACGTAAGACATTTCGTTCGAGAGTTATCGCGCGGTCATATATATATATATATATATATATATATATATATATATATATATATATATATATATATATATCTATATATACATATATATATATATATATATATATATATATATATATATATATACATATATATATATATATATATATATATATACATATATATATATATATATATATTTATATATATATATATATATATATATATATATATATATATATATATATATATATATATATATATATATATATATATATATATATACACCATGTGAGTTTTTTGAGAGTTGCCATTTCTATTACAACCAAATTTTTATGATAGAAATGGTACTGGAAAAGGTTCTCTTCTTGGATGTAATGGAAATGTAAACAAGAAAAACACTATCGGTTGAAATAGCCTCAAGTATATATGCATATTTTTACTGCCTAACTGATAAATTAAAGAAAAATTAAAAAATTAAACTTGCGTAAAAAAATTTTTTTTGCTCACTTATGTTGCTAATTAATGCATTAGATCAGTTTTATCGAAAAATTAATATATAGTCCCATTTAAAAATCTATAAGTTTGTATCATAGCTCGAAAACCATAAGAGCTATAAAGCTCCTGACTATAGCAATCGGTTTCCCCCGTCGATGTCTACAACTATTATTTGGATAATTTTTCGATTAAATCAACGGTTTGACGATAATAAAAATGGCAACTCTCGAAAAACTCACACAGTATATATATATATATATATATATATATATATATATATATATATATATATATATATATATATAATTTTAGTGAATATTATTTTCGGTTTCTAGGGACCTCAAAACAAATTTCTGCCATAGTCCCGGGCTCAAGTCGCGTCATGACAGTGGCTGTAATAGCTGAATTCCATTCTGGAAATTCGTTAATACCGTTGACTGTCAGCCAACTATACAACAGTATGGTGGGCTTAGATACACATAAATTGTGGTATTCAAGTTGTATGTAAATTGGAGAAAATGGTAAAATGTCCTATGGGTAGGTATTACTCACTCACCCAACAACGACAAGTACCCAAAAACATTCCCGTAACAATCCACTTCTCATAAAATATTCCATTCTACTCGAATTGTGTAGTACTCGAATTTTCTTGACACAATAAATTATATAACATATCATATACATACAAGTACACTTGGTACACTTACAACACGGTATCTTTGGACTTCACAATGTTTACTTTTAATATTTCTGTGTAAAAGGCCTTTTAGACGGTCATATCAGTTCTCAGTTCAGTTTCAGTTTCAGTCGAACTGTCAGTTTTTCCTACGTGTAAAAATCAAAATCGGAAAGGAGAACTGAAACGGAGACTGAGAACTGACACGATGAATAGACCTATTTGTTTCGTTTCAGTTCTTAGAAATCGTATGTGTAAACAAGCGCATCATGCCTCAATCCGTTCGCTCACGTCAGTTTTCTTTAAAATCTGACAAAGTGCACATTTTATGTAGGCAACTGTCGCTATGTCCAACCAGGATCACGATTTTGTTGTCGAATTTATTAAAATTTATAAAACCTTACCGCATAGAACACTAGAAGCCAACTAATATAAAAAAAGTGTAATTGGCTTGGAGTCATTTGGAGATGTGTCACAGCTTAAGGCATTAGTCCGTGTCCGTCGTCGAACCCACAGTGCATTATATGTACATTGTTACCATTGTTGGTTGAACACGTTGAACAGCTCTCTCTGGTAATACGTGTATTGCAGTAGTGTGCGTAAATACGCACCCTACTACAAAACACCAAACTAATACACTGCAAACAGTGTGTATCTACACAAATAGAGTGGGGAGATTTACGTCATAAACTCATTACAAGTGGAACAGAGACATAGACTAGTTTGACCCCTTGCCTTACCGTGTTCATGGAATAAGACAGATGTACGTTAACATTCGTTTTGTGATTAATCGATCGTGTAAAAGCTGAGTTAGGTGTATAATATTCAAAGTAGTATTATCGTCGAAATTACATATTTTATGATAAATTTAAATGTATTTGTCATAGATGATAGTGTTATAAGTTTATATACATAAAATTTTACATGGAAAATATTATTTTAAACAATTTGTTGATTTCAACAGCCGCCACCAATTGGTGATATTCGTTCACGTAATTAATAATTTTCACATTTTACATAATTTTAATTTTTTTAAAATTATCTTCGCCCATTTTTTTCTTTTTACTTTTCTTAAATTGCCTTGAATAATAACGTCTGTTGCACAATATTTTAAAGTTATGAACGTGTAGGAAACAAATTACTTTTTTTACGCCTAAAGAACACGAAATTTTACAAAAAAATAGCACATATAAGAAATTTTGATGAATTAATAGAAGAAATAATTTGACATGTGTGTGGGAGGTATGCTTTAATTCAGGATTTCGTAGTCCGAATATTAACACCTTGACAATCATAACCTCTACTGACAAAACGTCCAACTGGTACACTATTTTGATAGCTAATACACTTTATATGGAACTTTTGATGTGGTGTTTGAGTTATTAAGGCTTTATTTGACGTTTTACGACGTCAATGACTGTCAAAGTGTTAAAATTAGCCTTTAATTTGTTAATAATATGATCATCTAAAATCTTTTAATTTCTATATGAATTAAAAAAGTTTCAATACCAGCTCTTAAAAAAATACAGTGTCTCCTAAATTGCGTAAGATTCGATCTTAACTATTACGAAGTGGTCAAGTACGGGCAGATCACCCAACGCGATGACAGATATGACGAATCCATAAGGGTGATTTGAGAAACAAAAGAGTAAATTGTTTTCTAATTGCGTAAGTACAGAAAATTTAAAAATTTTCCTAGAAATGCTATTTTTCTACTCCTGTTGACGAACACACTCATTACATATCCGTTAATTGTTGAGAATGTTAGGCATCATTAAAAGGTGTGGAGAAATGATCATTAATCAATACCTTTCGAGCAAGGAAGTCACCGTATTAGGCATTATTCAGTAGGTTTGCGATTGTTTTGGGTATAATATATCTGTAATTCATTCTCCATTCACATTATAATGCCGCTTTGGGTAGGCTCCCAGTTCGGTCTCAGTTCGATACAAACATCTTTTCATAACAACTGAATTCAAGCGGAGTGGAGTGAAATCAAAAAAGTGTTTACACTATAGGTACAAGCCATAACAAGTCTGATATCGCTCCGATAAAATATTACATGAGTGGTATTGATATTGGAGTGGCACTGGACCGGGAGCGAACCGCGACTGATATCGGACCGGTATCAGAGCGATGATGTGAATACACCCATTGTTTCTTGTGTAAGAATATTTTATCGAACTGGGAGCGTAGTGATATCGTAGTGAGAGCGGAGCGTCAATGTAAATCGGGCCTAATAGCTATCATTACCAGCTTGTTGAATAATATACTATTTTCCAATAGGATTACGTTACTGATATGAATGGTGGATATGCGAAATAATGAAAGACTTCGATTTGCAAGAGGTGCGTCGGTAGCCATTCACTTTCGAGGGCTGCGTAGGAATCAAACGTCGACCTTTAACAAGTTCAAGTATCCATGGGTCTAATTTTCAAACAAAATGTGTAAGAGTAGGTATATTTATTCATAAAATATGGATGATATATTATTAACAAAATGTTTTCTATAAATATCAAAGATACTCAACATTTCTTTTGAGTACAAATAAGCAACTTGAGCCTGAATAGAAAAATTTAAGGGTGAATAAACTTATTTTGACTACAACAACCAAACAAATGATCTATTATTCTCCGTATTATTTTTCATTTTCAATACAAAATTTTTTCTAAAGAGGAAAAATGAAACAACAATAATTTTTCTAATAGCATGACACAAAAAAGATGAAAGACGCACTGGGTGGTGGTGGATTTGGGTGTTCTCCACCCTAAATGACGGACACCCCCCCCCATCAGTTTTACTGTATTATTAAACAAAGTAAATGTAAATAACCTCTTACGCCATAAAAATACGCCAATAAAATAATGAAAATTTGTCTTTATATAACTCCCACTGACCTTCAATATTATTACTGAGTCTCTCAAAAAAAAACTTTTCAAGTTCTTTTTGATATAAGAGATACCCTAATCCTCTAACATTTGAAGGTTAAAATTTTCCCGTACAGCCCTGGGGCATGAAAGAGAGCCTAAAATAAACGGATGGACAAATCTTAACTAACAACATAGGGCGATAGGTATGGGTAAAATGCCCGCCCCCGCACAAATTGAGGGTAAATTTTTAAGGGCTGAAAGTTAGTAGATTTCAATCTTATATAGAAAAAACCAACACAATTCGTGCGGGGGCATTCTATCCATGCTTATCTCTCTATAGCCTTTTGCTCAAATATTATTGAGACTCTAACGGCCGGTTTTACATTCATAATTTTAAAGGTTCTTTAACTAAAGCTACTTTTAATTTAAAGTCGACTTTATTTTTAGCATTGTTTTACAATTATCAGGTCTGCTTACTTTTGTTAAAGGACTTTTAAGTGTTGCATGGATAAAACGAACTATGAATGATCGTAGCCAATCTTACATTTAAAAAAAATAACTATAGAAACGAAAATATCAACATGATTGAACTTCAAAAAATGCGCATTTCACTCATTTCGCTACTACTAGTGAGATTGGAATAGAAAACTACATTATTTCTTTTTAAAAGAAATTTGTCATAAATACAATGGGTCATAAAAGAAATCGCAGGTAACCCAGAAATCGTTCAGCCAGTTTAACCCAAAAGGAATGCTTGATATTAATCCAAGACGTAAAAATAATCAAAAATGTTATTGAAAATAAGCAAACAAATAAAATTTTTATTTTATTTATTTAAGGTACGAATATTTTATAGAAAAATTATGCTTATAAACAAAATTCAATGATTATAATCGGCAATAACAAATATGTTAAAGCCAACTTTAAGCAGTAAAAGTCGAGATAATTCTTACTTTAATTTGAAGTCGACTTTTACACTAACGGGGCTTTAAATTTGATTGTAAAACAGTACCAAAAATAAAATCAGTTTTAAAGTTGGCTTTAGTGTTAAAGTCGGCTTTAAATGTGAATGTAAAACCGGCCGTAAAACAAAATACAGTAGCCACTATGAAACTGTGCGCTACCAAAGTGTTACAACCAATATTACTTTCACCACTCTGGTGTGGTAAACACAATCAAACGCTGCATGTCAGTACACGCAGAATGTTAGTTTTGTTATTGTCGTAGTACAGGTACATAGCAGTAAACTAGTTATTGGCGTGTACATATTAATTTTTTTTATCTCACTATAAAACTGTTATTTTAGTCCTGCGCTGTAACACTTTCATAGTGCCGACTGTAACATGAGTTCAGAAATGTAACCAAAAAAGAGTTTGAGACGTCAGCAAGGAAATTTGCTTAATGATTCAGCAGCACAGTAAAATTAACGATCTCAATTTCTCAATAGATTGTTTATTTTAATTACTAAAATTAATATTAGCGAAATAGACAAAAGTAATGATAATATTAATAGATTCTTTATGCTGATTGATTATTAATCCAAAAATTGAATTAACACAGCAGGAACACTTAATTTTCAATCTAAATATTTTTTATCAATTCCGTATAAGAATTCAATTAATCCCGAATAAAACAGAAATGACTTCTGTTTGGATTAAAATTAATACTGGTTTTAACTGAATCCACGCTGATGTAATCATCTTTAAGCCGAAAGCCAAAACACGTTTCGAAAAAAAAGTCACTTAAAAAAATTAAAATTAGATGGCTTTTATTGAATGAAAACTGTTATTTATTTTTTAGATATAAAATTAATCAATAAGATTTGTATGCTTTCGATTAAAAAAAAAAAAAAAAAAAAAAACTTTTACAGGCTTATAGGCATTGTATTTTTTTTTTCGTGGAACGCGGCATTAATATACAACAAAATCAATTTCAATTTCGTGATGCAAATAAATATTTGTGTATATAGTTTCCTGCGTAAGTGTATCAAAAGAAAAAAGGTACAATCATGGACACGAAAATGGGGCCATTTTCAACGCAATTCATTTTTGTCATTCTTAATAATGGTATACTAATGGACAACGTGTAACTATAGTTGAAAAAATATTCCCAGACACTTTTGTAGGTTTCCTTTTTTCTTGTCCTTGTCGTACACTCTTCAACACTACACCGGTGTCCTTAATCAGTGGTTTTTATTTAGTTTTTTAAATATTTGACATAATAATATTTCATCTTCACAAAGTTAAAAAAATGATGCAATACTGTAAAGAAAAGTGAAATATGTTATTTTCAATTAGAATAAACTATTTTCGTTTGATTTTAACTGATTTGAAAATTCTAAGCAGTACATATTGACATCCACTGATTTTTGTTTTTCAAAATTATATTTTTAATAGTATTAAATATTTTGCAATGAATCCAGTCATTTAGTTATTTTATGTATATGCCCACAGTTAAGTTATAATATATCATAAATGTCATTTATTTTCGGTTTCTTTAAGAAATATTCTTTTCCAATCAAATTATTATTGAATAAACAGAATTTACATAAAAATATAAAATAGTGTTACTTATTAACTTATTATTTATTATTATTTCGTAACCTAATGTTCAATTAGTACCCTATGCACTATTTATTTGTTTGACTGGAATTAGAAAAAGACAATCATAGGTTGACAAAGAAACTATCAAAAGTATCTGGGAATATTTTTTCAACTATAGAAGGGTCGTGAAAATTTTCTACTTCAAATGTGTTATATTTTATGCGGTTAAAATTTAATCAAAATAGTTAGAGCAGTTTTTCTGCAAATGGCCGATCTGTCCATTTTCGGGGCAATATCAAAATTCAAAGGCAGCTAAACCTTGCCAACAACAACTTTTTGGTGTATTGACTTCACCAGATTATGTATCTTGGTAAAATTCATCCCCATACCAAATTCCACCAAAATGCCTCTTAAGTGGTTTCATAGTTAGAAATCAAAATAGTGCTCGTAACACACTTAGAATCAGAAGACCTCAAAACGTTATATTTTCGTTAAAAATCTAAGATCGAATTTTTTCATGGTCACACAACTTGATCTATAGGACATGTAAAGTATCAGAGCCAAGTAAAAATTTTGCTGGGGCTGTAACTTTCAAGTTACCAATTGAAAATTCTCAAGAAACACTGAGCACTGAATAGATTAGAGTGAACACATATATTAAGCAAGTGTGGCTTAGTAAAATGGCGTCTTATTCCTCAAATTTTAATATCTAATACTTTATCTATGAAATATATTATTATGTTATGTTAAATAAGATTTAAGAAGTAATATTTCTGCAATTCTGGTACATAAATTCTTTGAATCTGTTTGCTCTGTTTTGGCTGGCTGTAACTCTCAAAGTAGAAGTAATTTTAACAGAAAGTTTTTAGAAATGTAGTGAAAATTTATCAAAAATATTCGTATTTTTGTCAGTTATTGTACTTTCAATGATAAAGTAATCCTACATAATAAGGAATATTGAAAAAATCAAACTAAAAGAAAAAACTCGGAAGGAAAAGAAAAAACGTATATTTATTACTATACATAGACGAAAATGTATACTTACGAAAATATCGTATTATATAATGGATTTGTGTCTCCAACGAGACTTTTCATACGGCATTTAATAAAAATGTGGGTGAATACGACCGCCGCGCCGCGTAGCACCGTACTGGAGAAGCGACGTAACCGAAAAGAATGAGCTTATAAAACGTTTGAGATTGGAAAGAAAGTTCTAAATTCCACGGAAATATCTCTTATTTATAATCCTATTCATTTTATTTTTCCTTTTAACAAAGTCAATTTTCGTTTCGGCCTATTTCCTTTTTTTTTAGGATAATACCAAATATATTAATTTTTATATAGGTATATAATATGAATTTCTGGTGTTGTTTTAAATCGTGTGTAACAAGCTTTACAATTATTCTAAATTCTTCCATGTTGTGAAAGCTTTAATTAAAATTTTATCGTGCATTCGTAGAAATTTTTTATGATATCTTTCAGTTTGTTGAAGAAAATCAATTTTCGCAGATAATGAAAATTTTTTTTTCGTTAAAAAAAAAACATCAAAAATTCTTTTTAAATTTTAACGAAAAAATAATACAAGTTTTTTAATTCTTATAAATTTCTTGCAAATGTAAAATATAATCAGAAATACCACTGGAAAAAAATAAAGAAAAGAAAATTCATCAAGTGTGTGTTGGTCACGTATTAATTCAGGATTTCGTGGTCAGTAACTATAATTTTTCACAATTTTTAGGATTCAAGTATAAATATAAGATAAATATATTTCGACGAGATTACCTACAGCACATGTCTACTCATTCACTTTTTTTGTTACTATGGAGGTTTGAAAGTTTGAAAGTTCTATCATCGGATGTTTTCTAATCGGACGTTTCCAATTTTAATAAAAATATCTTTTTGAATATTCAAAAATTAGTTATCCGTACGAAAATTTCAAATGATCCATTTGAGTTTTGAAAATAAAGTATAGGATAAGCACAACTAATTGAATAAAATTATCCATTCTTGTGTTCTGTAAATTCTCAACACTTTAGTAATTGTTTATTGAATCTAAATGTCACTGATGTTTCAATATCTGTTGGATAAAGACAGATGGTATGTTAAGCAGAAATAAATTCAAATTTGGAGAATAGGGCGCCAATATTCTCCCTCCACGTACATAGACTATACATATAAAATTCCATATTAATAGATCCAAAGATGTAGAAATTATGAAAGTGTGACGGATCATAAGGATTTTACTAAAGATTAAGGATTTTGACGTTATTTAACATAATTGTGTGTTCCACAAGTACACAGGCCCGGATCTAGGGGGGGGCAAACCGAGGCCCCTGCCCCGGGCGTCAATTTCAGGGGGCGCCAAAATCATACTAGGTCGGTCTATAATGGTCTAAAAAAAAGTTGGCTGCTCGACCATTTTAGAAAAAATTAATATTCTACCAGTTGTTTCTATTATATTTGAAGCATTGAGAACAAATCTTAAAAAAAATTATCTTGAATCGTTTAAGCGTGGTAGCCATTTTTGTTTTCCATTTTGCGCTTATTTTTTGTGTTTGCAGCCATTTATGCCCAATGCACATATTTCATAAACCGTTCATCCTAAAAGGTTGAAATAAAAACCATTTTAAAGGTAATAAATGTCCGTTTATTTTAAGTGATGTCCATATTTAACCTATTTTCGTCCCTTCCATAAGAAAACTTTACAAAAAGTTGGATATCAAAATTTAGCAAAATTCACTTTTTTAACATTTTTTTTCTTATAGAAGGAATGTTTTAAACCTAGCTTAGTATTTTTTATGAGAATAGCTGTATACGGGTACAACTACCCATTATGAAACAAATACACACTATTTCAATTGTGAAACTTGTATTCTTTAATTTTTACAAACTTCCGAAAACGGACTCTTTTCCAAATTTTGGAATTTTGCGCCCCTGTATTTCTGATCGGGCCGGTGGTAAAAATCTGAAATTTACACAACCTGTAGTGCTTTCGCAGTAGATTTATTAAAATAAAAAATCCTTTACAAAACCCTCAATTTTTATCATTGCCGCAACGGGAAAAATAGGAGTTTTGTAAGGGATTTATATACTTATGAGTTTTTTTGTAAATTTATGTCAAACGTTGGTGAGGGGGAGGGGGCGCCATTTTCAAGTTTCTGCCCCGGTTCTAAAGAATCGTAGATCCGGGGCTGCAAGTACAGTATTGTAACATAAAAGCAGTTTTGATGGTTATATTTGATACACACTGTCTGTCTCTCACTTAACTACTTCTAATAATAATAGTTAAAAGAAACAGTTACTGTCAAAAGAAAATATGTAATGTATTCATTATCATATTGTTAATATCTTAATAAAAGAACTTTTTCTAAACGAATGGAAGAGAGAGAAATGATGTGCGTGGAACAAGGATGAGACGATTTAATTATGTATTGTTGTCGATAAGATAGCGACAGCAAGTAATAATACCATAGAAAAATATTCGATGAGAATGAATCGATCGAAGAAAATTTACTTGTTCATTACCAATCCCCCCCCCCCTTCACTCCATCGTGCTTATCATCACATCTCAATAAACAAAGAACCGGAAACACGTTCAATAAAGCTTCAATTGTAAATTTTCCACCATCCGAGCAGTAATTTTTCAGCCAGGATAATCTTTGATTTTATTTGAGAAGAAACGCACATTTTTTACGTCACGCCCTGAGGTGAAACGCGTAATTGTTGGGTTTTGGGTCTACTGTGCTTCACTGCTTACCGACATGGAATAATAAGTTTCGTATCGATCAATTACGATTGTCAGGTCGTCCTTAAACGATCAGTAATACTATCAGTAATAAAATTACTGACATACAGCTGAACCTTTTATGCGGTCCTTTTTTGTGCGATTTTTTTATGTGGATTTTAAAAAAAATGGTCATTAACCCTAGAATCATACGTACACGTCAAAACGATGAACGAACTTCTCTACCTGCACCAATACTACAACTTGTCGGTACCTGCTTGCTGTGAGATTTCTGTTATCTAATTTATTTGTTGCTATAACACATAAGACGTATTTATTTTGTTTATAGTCATTGTCGTTTTGTTTGTATTGAAATAGTGTCCGTCAAAAGGACGTCGATGTATGATTACGCGATGTTTTTTTTAAAGATTTTGTACTTCACTTATAAAAGTTTTCCTAATTTTTCTAAAATTTATTAAAGAAATGCATGTTATAATTAATTTATTCAATGATTATGATAATGTGAAAGATGATTACAGCTGTTTGACTTATAGAGACGACATAATACTGAAGTTTTAATATATTGAATCGAAAACTAAAGAATACGTTTCAAGTAACTTAATAAAAGATTAACAACTTATTTTGTGGAAAATATTTTAATTTTTATTATTTTTTGAGATCTGATTCGAAAAATTACTAACAAATTTTAGAAAATTTACAAATGGCCTAATGGGGAAATAACTACATATCTACAGGAATATTTATGACTGAGAAATTTCACATTCTGTAAAGTCACATGTCCACTAACTCATAATAGTTCATAAATTAATTATTTGAAACACATGTTTTATGATACAATTGATGTATTTATCTATTTTTTAATTTTTATAATGAAAATATGATAAAAAGATTAAAAAAAATAATAAATATTTACATTAAGAAATTTTTCCAAATCCAATTTTTTTAAATATTTTGTTCGCTTTTGTAGTATTGTTATGTAAAAAAATGTTTTTTGCAAATAAACTCTAAAACTCTCCGTAAAAAGTTCATCCGTCAAAACGACGTCGATGTATGATTAACGTTTCTCGTAGACCAACGTATGATTCTAGGGTTAAAAAGAATAATGTGAATCAAAATCAAGAGAAAGTAGGAAACTTAAACATTAACTATAGTAAGTCTCTTTGGTAAAAATAGTTTTTAATGGTTTTGAAGTATTTAATCAGTACATTGCATAAAAATGTAAGTTTTTTCATCATTCATTTTTATTACAGATGTATTTTTCACAATTTTCATAATATTAAAAATGAAATAAAATGTTCCCACGTATAAATTAATGCTTTATTGTTTAGAAAAGCAACTTCTAAGGAAATCATGAGGTTTCGAGCGTTTTGTGTTATGTATTTTCGACGAAACATTTATTATGCGGTCCTGACTCACTTTTTAAAGCTACTTATGGATATTTTTGAATACCTATATTTTTTTGTGCCATTTTTTATGCGATCCCTATCCATCGCCTAAAAAAAGGTTCCACTGTATAAATTCGACGGTTATGATTACGTCAATATTATTAATACACGTACAACAATAATACTGTCAGTATTTCAGAATACTTTTCAAATTTACTTTTGTTAGTTTTAATTTTTGGAGAAACAAAATGTTCAATAATATTCAAATTTATAAATTATTGTTACAAATACAACAAAAATTACACGATATTACCTTGATTATCTGAAAACCCACAGTTTTAATCAATTTCCATTTCATACTTAAATTCATATTTTTCAAAATATTATTTTTATGTAGTAACACAAAATAAATTAATTAATCACTGAAACGCAAACATATAAAAATTTTTACTTGTACCTTTAATGTGTGGAAAAATTTGTCTCTATTATTCTGAACGGATATGTTATTATTTGCTTTGTTTCGTATCACATTTTATTGATGAATTTGTTTGTCTTTTGTGTTGTTCGTCGATACGTAAATATTGGAAAAAACAAGAGAAATATCTACGGTGGAGGAAAATTAAGGAAAAATATATTCCGATCTGTTGTATGTACAGTTAGCAACAAAAGTATTTGGACAACAATTAGGAAAAAAAAAACTGTAATTTTTCTTGGAAACTGTCGTTGGTGTTATAATATATAAATAAATGTAGGGGAGGCGGGGAAAAACGGGGTAGGGGGGGCAAAATGGGGTACCCCAAAAATTTGGTAAAAATTTTTATATTTTCAAATTTGATAATATTGAAAACCAAATAAATATATTATATTATAAATATATTATATCAATATTTACAAAAAATATTGATAATATAACTTTATGTACTTAGTAAGAATTATTAAAAAAATAATTATTTTTCGCCTCTGCATCCACTACTAATATAAATGGTGATTCGTTTTACGTAAATTACTCCTAAAAAAATATTATTTAGTAGCTTCGTTCTCTTATGAATATATTTATAATCTTCCATTATTAAGGGGTACCCCATTTTGCCTGCAAAAAAAAATTTTTTTCTTACGGCCGCTCGAAATTTGATTATTTTACTTTAATTACGACTGAAAATAATAAGATTGAGCATATTTCAGTTCTTAAAATCATAACGGTTTCTTAAGTACCCCATTTTGTACCCCATTTTCAATTTTCATCCATGTAATTTAAAATTTTGTAATTCATTCAACGCAAATAATTGAGTGGACGAAAATTAAATCTCTACTCAAGCAGCCGATAGTAATTGTCTGAAACAAAGCTTTTTACTATTTCACAATATTTAGCTAGATTGAGAAATAAAATAAATTTCATTTGATTGTTTCAGTTTTTGCCTAAGTGGTCGAAAACTGAAGTTTTTAAGGAACTGGTTACTTAATAACCGTCCACCAAATTTTTATAACTTAATTTAAATTTTTAAAAAATTTTCACTTCCAATTACGTTCAATGTGTCTTAAATATTAGTATAAAAATAAAAAAAAAACTTAATCACGCCACAACAGTATTAAAACTAACCGTGAATTGTCATCATGTCACTATTTTTTTTGAATATTCACACACTGTCTGCCCAACATGAAAACAACTGACTGATTAATAATTTTTTTTTAAGTACTCAACTCTATTAAGTAAATATTTTTTATCGTTGTTGTCACTGTTTATGAGTCAGGATTGTAACAAACTCAAACATGTTTGGTTATCTGTTTTTACATTACTATTATATGCTATTATACAGTAAAATGGACGAATACTGGACCTGGACGGGAAACTAGCGAAGCTACCGTCTAAGATAAAGAGTAAGTAGCAATATTTAAGGTATAAATCTAAAAAAAAATTATTCTCTCAAAATTTTGTCCAAATACTTTTGTTGCTGACTGTATCTGCAACAACAACACCACTGAATAGACTAAAATATAATATTAACAAGAAAATCATTATCAAAGTGATAGGGGTTGGTTTCACCACCGGGCTATTGTTTTTATTTATCAACGGTTTTTAATTAAAAATGTACTTACATATTATTTGGTGCCTTTTATTTTTTATTTGATCAGTTCTTATTGATTTTGTGTATTTTCAGCACAAAAAGAAACAAAAATAACAAATAATGGTTGTTGTGCTATTTTTGTAAGAGTGAAATTTCTTTTGTTTTAAAATTGACACGTGGCAAAGTAACCTGATGAATGAATGCTCGCTCTAAAGCTGAACAAACAGAATATGAAGCTAAGAACAGAATTATTTAACCTTTGGGAGAGCGTTCAATGTTCCACTTTTGGAGTTATTTGTTCTTTCTTAAAACAACTCCAGTTGAAATATATAACAATACTAATCGACACACTTATTTTCACCTATACAGTGAAGAAATTTGTGTTCTGCGTAAAAAAAAAACTAGTGGTTAAAATTTTTGTGTTAAATAAGTAACCCAACCCTGTGTTAATGTAGCATTTAGTGTTTGTGTTAAATAAAAATATTAACAAAACTTTTGATTTAACAGAATTAAAATGTTAATCTGTTTTGAACAACACACGAATAACACAATGTTTGTGTAAAATACGAAAGAATGTCATAAATACACTTATTTGTGTATTTACAACACCAAAAAACTGGTTTCGCTCGCATCTATTGCTTTAGTTATAAGAGCGGGGGTAGTGGTAACTGATACGACTGATACCACTGATACCATCGGTAGCATCATTGCCATAATCATTGAAGTATTGGACATTGTGCGACGTGCGTTCAACAGAAACATATCTATGTATAGAAGCAGACGGAATATTTCAAAATCAAAAGCGTATTCCCAAGGTTAAATTGGTTTTAATTATTTAGATATTAAATATTGGTAAGTTAATTCAACATATTATAAATTGAATTTTTTTCTTTGTTTGCAGAGTTTACTTCAATTAATTAAAAAGTTATCGAATATTCGACGTTCTAGAACACATTCAAAGGACAAAGAAGAAAGAGTAGTCGTTCCATTTTGCCTTCCACGTTCAGTTTGACAACGATCTTCACAATTTTTGGGTATTCCTTCAACATTATTTTTATCAGAGCACAACTTTGTAGAAATATTACATAAAAAAGTTTAAGTACTGAAAAATTATTTTTTACTACTAGCATAAGTGCACGAGATCTCGTTGTGTATGTATCAGTCCCCTTAAACTCGTGATCAATTTAAGCCTACTCGAATACCTCACTTTACACATACGTATCGAAAATAACTAAGTATTATAGTTCTGTAACTAAAAGAAAAACTACTGAAATTATACAAGATACAATCTAAAACAATAACACTATCCATTGGCTAAAGTATCAAAATATACTAAGTTAAAAGAAAAAAAAAACAAATGTCGTCCTCAAATTTACGACGGTTTAGTAACCGCATGACTTATAAAATGGTGCGTCGTCAAAATGACGAAGGTTTAGTTATGCAAGGTTAAAAAACACTTTTGGTCCAAAATTGGCAAATATTAATTACATGGGTAAGATCTACCACTGTTTTCGTAGCGACATTTATATACTTTGCACCCTATATGTATATGATCAGAATTCCTAGTATTATATATCTGTTTATATCACATCGTATTGTAGAACTCGAACAAATAATATCTCAAACAATACGGTAGGTAGATTCTGTTTATCGGACAACTTTTGCCGGTCGTCTGTCTATTCTCCTGAAACTGAACTGAAGATATTGTTTAAAATCGATCGATGTTTTGCCCGCACGTTGTTTGATATTTACATAAATGATTTCCAGTAGATTGTGTTCGGGATATATTTCGGTACCATATTAGTTTTCCATCTTTCTTTCAAGGAATGTCTCCAAAATGTTTTTCTTTTTAATATTGTATTTTAGCAGAAAGCTATTTACGTCCATTTTGTTTACAAAGGAATATCTAATACGAAAAATGTACAGTCTAGGACATAATTGTTTAGATACAATATGAATATGAGCTAGAGTAAAACAGTGGCTTTAATTATTTGATCCGAGACTGTACTTTCGTAGGTAGAATAGCCCACATACATACATATTCACCTGGATACACGTTGCTTTCTTGACTTTTCTTCCTCTAATATGTACACATATATGGGAAGAGATTAAATCTATATGGATACGGATGCCCTTTTCTTTCGTATCGAAATAAATTTCGATAAAAATAGATTTAATATTATCTACATCTGATAAATAAATAAAAAAGTTAAACATTTTATCTGAATAAAATATTATATTTATTACTTATAGAGTTCTATTCGTAGAGGCGCGAGTACTAGAATCGAGATTATTTTTCAATTTTTATTTTTCATAATATTGAAAGATCATGATCCTCCTTCGCAACTACTGAGAACGACAACTCCCACAGTACCGGGGGTATTCTTCTCTTCATATACTCCCATACTACTGGATTTATATTTTTGGAGTTAGTAATTCGGATACCTTCACCCTAATGGAATTACAATTTCTGTCAAATATTTGTTATGGTTGTATGCACTTGACCAACTAATAAATCACAATGTATTGAGTTTTTTTATTAGTATATTATTTATTACTAGCTGTACCCGCGACGTCGTTCGCGCGACGCATTCTTACAAAATCTATGAGAAGTATATAAGTGTAATAATTATACAGAACTTTTTATATTTTCCCAAGGGAATGAGACATTTTCTCAGAGTAAAAAGTATCTTAGATGTTGACCCAGGTAATAAGTTATCATCACAACAAATTTCATAAAAATCCGTTCAATGGTTTTTGCGTGATGCGCGAACAGACAGACAGACAGACAAAAATTTTAAAAATCGCTGTTTTGATATCTATGCATCGATAACTGTTTACAGTACCAGTACAATTTTCAAAAAATATTCCAGGTACAGAAATGGTCTCGTTACAGTTATATTATATATGTGTAGATAAAAATAAATTTAAAATACTAGCATTCGAAGTGACTGCTAATTTATTTAATAAGTGAACGCGCATTTATTGAGAGCAAACTCTCTCGCTCTCAATAAACCATTAAAAAAAATAATAAAATTAAAACAATTTCTTCGAGTCGAAATTTTGGAATTTGCTCCATTTGAAAAATACCACTTTTAATAATGACATTCCCAAACAATCCATTGACCACAAATGAGACAGATGAAGCCTACATATAAAAAAGTGTGGTTGGAAAGTTGCAGTAAGCTGCATTTTATACTGCTTACTGACTAGTCGTCCATCGGCTCTACAAGAGTAAACGTGCATTGTTACGTGGTGGCTGTGATTGTTAGATCGTGTTGTTCTGTAGTATGTATCCACTCCCACCATGCATCTCGCACCACATCCACCACATACATAACGACAGTCACACATACTAACATCCACTATACTACACATACAAACACAAACTCTAAATATGAACATAACAATAGAAAGTGGGGGAGGCCTCGCTGCCAGGTAGGGTGACGTAAAATTCTGACGAAGTGAAATGCGATGGTGAAGAATGATCACTGACCTTGATGATCACTGACGTCGTAAGACGTCAAGTGAAATCTTACTAAATGTCCCAATTGGGCGTTTTGTCATTATAAAAATGATGACCGGCATGGTATTTATTGGTGTGTAGAATAAGGAGTGGGATTATACAAGATTTTACTGTACCTTAAACAACATAAGAATACATAAATTTCTTTTTTAGCAAACTCCATATTTTTATAATTTATTCGCCAACTTCTTATACGCGCCACTCAATTTTCGAAGCAAGAAAAAAAATTTTCAAGTAGATATTATGATTACCGTATAAAATATACTGTTGTAGTAATACATTAATTTTTCTCCACAAGCCATCACCAGCCAACCCAGTCAGTAGTACATGGCATTCCTCGTTAAGCACATGATAACTGAAAAAGATACTTTTTTTTTTTTGTCGAAACGAAATTGCTGTTTCAACTGAATATTTAATTTATGCAGAATTGGGTAAAAAAAAAAAATGAGACCACTTACTCTACTTCTCTTCTTCTAGATCTGTCTATATTTCTGTGTGATGGTCGTTCGTCCGATGTATGTGATATGTAAGAGATGATGAGTCAGAAAATATGATGTGAGTAGAATATGTAATAGAATTTGTCGGAGGTATAAGTTTTAGAGAATTATTATGAAAGTTTTATTATATTTGTAGCGAGCGCCATCGTGCGGTTATTGGAAATGATTAGATTGATTGATATGGTCATTGATATGGGTATTCGTTTTTATCGTGAACCCATGGATAACGTTAAAAGTTGTGTGTTTAGAAACGTCGTGTTACAAGTTTAGAACTATCGATTTTCGAACAAACGAAAATTTCGATTGGTTCGAATAAAATGTCTTTGAAGAGATAAAATTTATTGCGTTTATATTTTAGGGACAATGAATTAAATTTTTGAATTATTTTTCACTAAAGACTTACTGAACCCTGAGATACTTTTGTCTATTTTTATTACAAAATATCAGCATTAAATATACATACAGAACTTGTAGAAAATAAGAGCTTTTGTTGAATCAAACACATTTCTAAAAGGAATTTCATCATTTTGATAGGCAAAATTACGCATTTCAATCAGTCATCTTAAGAGGGACCACTAGTGTGACATTTTGAAAAAATTGGATGTTTCGATGGTCTATACCTTTAAAAATTACATACTAAAATTTCAAGTGTATATCTCAAATAGTTTTTGAGTTACAGTCATCTGAAGAGCGGATTCTGATTTTCATTGTTAACTTTATGCCATGGTATTGAGAAATGTATGAAAGTTGATAGTTCGGGAGTTTCTGGACGTGGCTGTCAGTCATATGTAGTGGAGCAGCTAGACCCTGGCACATTTAAACGACTCATCTAGTTTTACTATGACCGTCATAGTGAGTACATCGTAAATAATTTTAGTAAAAATTTTCAGTGAAGTAAAAAAAAAACTACATTTTTTAAATTTGCTGCAGTTATAACTCGAAGACAGATCATCCGATCGATTTGATTCTTATTGCAGCTTCTTTTATATATGTTTCTTCGTGCCACGAACCTCCTGTTTTCCGATCAAATAATTTTCGCGCAAAATTTGTAACTTTTTTTTTTTAAAAACTCCAATTTTGTTAAATGTCAACTTTCTTTTTTTGATTGAGGTTCATGGCACAGGCAACACCTTCTAGTTTAATAAGCGTTTTGTTTTTTTTGATTTCAGGCACTGTGAAGGTCGCTATCACTGCAGCAGTGGGAGAACTTTTTTTTAGAGCCTTGGGAGATCGCGAATAAAATTTTATCATGAATTTATTATATACCAACGAATATATCCTTAAAATATTAAAACATTCCATACAGTAGTTTTCTTTCAAAAAATTCCCAAAAATCACCTTTTTTTCGACGGTCACACTAGCGATCCCCCTTAATTCAAATCACTTCCATCAAATCTGAATTAAAAAGAGAAGCATTTTCAACATGGTGACGTCATTAAGTTTACTAAAATTTTTAATGTCTTAAAAACTGTAAGATGAAAAAATGATAAAATTGAAAGCAAATTACAGGTTTTCGAAGTTAATTTTTTCATTTTTACCAAAATTAGCCATATAAAAAAGAAACTTCTGTCGAATCAGTCATATTTCAAAAACGAATTTCAAAAAAGGGGGATTAGATGATTTAGTTAGATAATTGAGGGATAACGTTTTAGAGAAAAATCACTAACAGTTGCTGATTTTCGCCTGATGATGAAAATTCTATGATTTCGAAACGTCGCAAATAAATACTCATTTTATATCAGTAACTGTTGGTGATTTTTCTCCAAAATTTTATCTTTCAAAAACAAATTACCTCAATTCAATAAAGCATCCTAATTCAAATTATTCTCATAAAACTTGACTAGAGAAAAAAGAAATTTTTTAATTTGATGACATCATTAAGTACACTAAAATTTTTCGATGTCAAAAGCCGTAAACAAAACGATAGAATGATAAAATTAGAAAGGAATTATCGATTTTCGAAGTCGTTTTCTTTCTTTCACTAGAATCGAATCACTAGAAAAAAAAAACTTCTGACGAGTCAGTTATATTTTTGAAGGAAATTTCATCATTTTAATAACAAAAATGAAAAGTTAAGAAAAAATATTGTGTTTGTATTGAGTTTATCGAATTTACTAATAACAATGCAAAATCCTAAATCCACCTCTGGTCGTATATTTAATTCATGTTCAATGCCTCCAAACGTATAATTACTATTGTATAATACTGACCACTTTAATATTCGTTAATTTGCTTATATTGACCAAAATTTATATACATTAACCCTAGAATCATACGTTGGTCTACGAGTCAAGTTAATCATACATCGGCGTCATTTCGACGAATGGACTTTTTACGGGGACTTTTAGAGTTTATTTGCAAAAAAACATTTTTTTACATAACAATACTACAAAAGCGAACAAAATATTTAAAAAAATTGGATTTGGAAAAATTTCTTAATATAAATATTTATTAACTTTTTTAATCTTTTTATCAAAGCATATTTTCACTATAAAAATTAAAAAATAGATAAATACATCAATTGTATCATAAAACATGTCTTTCAAATAATTAATTTATGATCTATTATGAGTCAGTGGACATGTGTGACTTTACAGAATGTGAAATTTCTCAGTCATAAATATTCCTATAGATATGTAGTTATTTCCCCATTAGGCACATTTGTAAATTCTCTAAAATTTGTTGGTAATTTTTAGAATAAAATCTCAAGAAATAATAAAAATTAAAATATTTTCCACAAAATAAATTGTTAACCTTTTATTAAGTCACTTGAAACGCATTCTTTAGTTTTCGATTCAATGTATTAAAACTTCAGTATTATGTCGTCTCTATAAGTCAAAAAGCTGTAATCATCTTTCACATTATCATAATCATTGTATAAATTAATTATAACATCCATATCTTTAATAAATTTTAGAACAATTAGGAAAACTTTTATATGTGGAGTACAAAATCTTTAAAAAAATATATAGATTAATCATACATCGTCGTCCTTTTGACGCACACTATTTCAGTATAAAAAAAACGACAATAGCTATAAACAAAATTTATACGTCTTATGTGTTATAATAACAAATAAATTAGATAACAGAAGTTTCAGAGCAAGCGGGCACCGACAAGTTGTAGTATTGGAGCAGGTAGAGAAGTTCGTTCGTCGTTTTGACGAGTACGTATGATTCCAGGGTTAAATTAAACCTAATGACAGATTTAAATTAATAATAAATTCCTTGTAACTTTACGTATGGGAAGTTTAATTACAAATTTTCGTGATTAACATGAATTAAAACGACATACATAAAAACAAAACATTTCGAAGTAGTAAACCTATTTATAAAAAAAAAAAAAAACAGGGTAAATCAATAATCGAAATCGAATTTAATGTTAGATGCCGGTTCCAAATTTTTAAACACTCACTGTACAAACGAAAATTACGTCAAAAAATTCAATCTTTCCTTACAACAAGATTTTCTTTTACTCCTCCAAATTGAATATTTCTTTCTGAAAAAAAAGACGTGTGATAAAAAGAAATTATGAGCTTAATTTATGACGAACTTTGTACTTTGCTCTGCTCCGCTACTGGTGGCGCAGTAGTAGCAAGCTTGCAAATACGTGTTGATATATGTATATATGAAATTATAATAAGGTTCAAACATACACCATTTCTTTATTTCAAAGGAGTTCAAGAAAATCTACTTTGCAATCAAAACATGGTTCTCGTATCAAAAAGGAACTACTACTTTCATCTTGTTATACATAATAAAAACAAATACACCCGACACGGATATAACACGGGCATACATCATACATACACACCGGTACAAAAGTATATTTGCATATTTTGAAATCGAGTTTGAATTCCTTTTTCCACTGTGTAGGTAGGCACTTGTGAAAATCAAATATAGGTAACTCATTCCCATTCACAGGCTTCTTGATGTGTGTGTATGTTTCTTACCGAACACACGAATATATTTAATCAAAAAGGATGTTTGTTTATTCAAAAATTGTAACGTTGTAAGTGTTATCGACATTTCATATTTTACGGTTCACGAGTCAATTTAGTATTAAATCAAAACGGTGAGAGTCGTTGAGATTATAGATATTACGGTCAAAATATGGTAAGAATTCCGTACCGTAAAACGGCATGTACCTATATTTATTACTGACTGAAGACGGTTGTATATGAGTTTACCGTAAGATGCCGATCCAGTTTGACAATTTTTCAAACACTATGTGAATTTTAATTAACATAATGAATTGGTCATACATGCAAAAGTAAATCGAGTGTTCAAGTATCAGCTAAAGCTGGACGTTAAGGATGTTTGGGAGGTACAATCGGAGATAAAAGTACATGAAATTATAAATTCGTGAATAATTGCGTTGTATAACAAACTATGAGGTAAATAAATAGTTATCTTTGCTAAATAACAGCTATCACTACAACTGATTGTACAATACATCAAACTATAGCTCTCAGCTGAGTACATTCTGAGGATTTTTCGGAGAATTTCAAAATGCTATGAGACGATTGAAAATTTAGTAGAATGTTCCTCATTAAATACTAAGGCCCTTGTGAAAATTTCAAACCGATTCACTAAGCCGTTAAAAAGTTATTAAAAAAAAAAAAAAACAAAAAAAAAAAACAAAAAAAAAACAAACTAATTTTACACGTAGGTAGGTACTCTTATGGAAATTCGAAAACAGAACAGATTAAATAACTTTTTAACGGCTTAGTGAATCGGTTTGAAATTTTCACAGGGGCCTTAGTATTTAATGAGGAACATTCTACTAAATTTTCAATCATCTCGTAGCATTTTGAAATTCCTCCGAAAAATCCTCAGAATGTACTCAGCTCTTGTAGTCAGCTGAGAGCTATAGTTTGATGTATTGTACAATCAGTTGTAGTGATAGCTATTATTTAACAAAGATAACTATTTATTTACCTCATAGTTTGTTATACAACGCAATTATTCACGAATTTCTAATTTCATGTACTTTTATCTCCGATTGTACCTCCCAAACATCCTTAAGTGAACATATGAATATTGGTGTATGTATAAATACGAACAAAAGTTCGCATACATTAATGTTTCACAGGCACTCGACAACATTTGAAATTAAAAATATAACTGCGTCTCGCATTAAAGAGGGGATGTGTTTGATTGAGTGTCGGACTGGAATGGCACTTGAACAAGTGGTTCGGTAACCTAATTGGTAAGACGCTTCCCTAGCAACCGAGAGATCCGGGTTTGAGTCCGAGCCGATCCAGTTTAACAATTTTTCAAACACTAGGTGAATTTTAATCAATACATACGTATGTAATATAGAAATAGTGTAAGTTTCTAAACAAAACAAGTGAAGCCAAAAGGCGTGCGTGAGGGTCTTCATACATAATTATTTCCTTCAAGTTTTTGCCAGAATTGCAATGATTGTCATAAGTATTATATGAAATTTGACACATCAATATTTAATGTATTTATTCAATTCACTCACGAATGAAAAGTTATTCCAGTTTTGTTCTTTCTCATATCTCAATTTTTATTTCTACAAAACCATAATTCGACTATTTCGATATGAGGTGAAAACTTGTAATAGTTGAACTGTACAAAAATTAAGCTATGCTTCTGCGTTAAATTGAAAAATAATTTTATTGGGGTGAATAGATCCGATAGCAGAGGTAAATATATAAGAAACCAGGAGTGAAAGAGATACGTCTACTGGATCAATGAGACGTGAATAGATTTAACGTTCTAGGGTTGTCCAAAATCTTACAAATATATTAAAATTTAAAGTATATTTGTATATATTTCTTGAATTTACGTTACTGGGTAACCTTTCTTAAGTTTATGATGCATTCATTCCTTTTTGTTTATACTCCATTTTGATTCCAAAAATTTAACACCCTTATGCAAATTTTCTATTAACCTCTCATTCGTATCTAATGCCCCACGAGTGGGGTGAACAGTGTCCGACAAATTTCAAAAAGTATGCTATCTGTCCCATTTTACGGTATAAAGAAATTGCCGCTAATAAAAGCTCTCACCAAATTTTTATTTACAAATCCTCAGAAAATTGTTTAGGTATTTCTCTTTAAAAAAAAAAAACGGAATAAGTGGGTTGATAATGATCATCAGGATAATGTTATATATGTTGTTGTGAAGGATAATGCACACCACCACCATCCTTGAATGATAAACGACAAGATCTTGTATTGCCGTCAGTAATGTGTGGGCGATGTGGTTAAAATCACTAATGGATTATTGAAATATTTTGAAAATTTTCTAAATTAAAAATAGGTATGTGCTAGTAATGTAGGAGTATTTTCAAATCAATAACTTTATATTATTAGATTCTGTTTTTGGAATATGAATGAAATATGTATTTTCTATAAAACAAGTATAATAAATTGCGAAAAGGATTAAATTTTTTGCTTTGTCATGAAATACAAAATGACGAATTTAGATTATGTTTTCTTTAATTGGACGAATTTATTGAAAATAATGTTAATACTAAGAAAAACACATTCTCCAAATGTGTTTTTCTTAATTATTACGTAATAATTAGACAAAGTGGGTCAAAAAATACGATACAGAACCAAAACATTCAGGTTTTCAAATTAGAAAATCTTAAACTAAATACTTATTAAGGTACCATTACGGTGTGATCGGCCGAAAAATAGTCAATTTTCGCAATTTTTTTCGAATGGATAGAATGGAGGAATGGGGATGAATTTTTTTTACGATTAATACCACTATTTAACAATACAAAAATTTTGTTTTATTCATTTTCATTTACTTTTTATAATTATTATAATTTTTTGAAAAAAGTGTCTATAAAAAAGGACGGAAATCGGTATACACACGATTGTGGCCGCAGTTTTCATCCGAAAAAAATCAAATAGATTATCAATCTATAGGTAAGTCGCTATGTTCCTATGGGTGCTGTTTTTCTTTGAAATTTTAAAAAATGGCGGCGGTTTGAATAAAAAGGACAAAATCTTTTATAGTTTTTCGTGTGGAAAAATAGGAAGATTTCAAAAAAAAAAGCTCCCGCAGACGGTACATAGCGGCTTACCTACAGATTGGTAATCTATTTGATTTTTTTTTTTCAAATGAAAACTGCGGTCGCAATTGTGGGTACCAATATCCGCCCTTTTTTAAAGACACTTTTTTCAAAAAATTATAATAATTATAAAAAATAAATAAAAAAAATTATTTTTGTATTGTTAAATAGTGGTATTTATTAATTGTAAAAAAAATTCATCCTCATTCCTCCATTCTATCCATTCGAAAAAAAATCGCGAAAATTGACTATTTTTTGGCCGACCGCATTGTGATGATACCTTAAAGTGATTCATGTTATCAGGCCTGACGAGAGGGTGCTCATAACAGTCGGTAGGGGCTCGAGAAAAAGTAAAAACCTTTTTTTGGTAGAGAAATTTTTAAAAAATGTGCTTTATTCCCGGTGCTTGCCATTTCTCTCCACGGCCCTGCTTCTTATCTTATTTTATTGTTTTTAACCCGCCATTACACATTAAACTTAGGAAAAGAGGAAGATAAGAACCAAACATTGTTATTTTATTAAAGTTGGAAAGTATGTTTTTGTTGAATTAAATCAAAACACGGTGTCTTTAAAAAGATTCTTTTAATAGAAACATGTTTTAGTTAGTTAAATCAGTTTTTCGCATTAGTAAAACTGATTACAACATATGTAAGGTACTATCATCAACTAAATTTCCCGTGGGATTGATACGTTGTTAAAAACTAGATTCGAAATACAAAATTTTACTTACACAATATCACAAAATACGTTTAAAAATGATTCTAGTTTACACAAACATTTCTGTTTGTCGATTTCTAAACTAGGACGTGTTTGTCCATTTTCTTGGAGAAAATAATTTCGCAACATCAATCATTTATGGACAACACTCGGTAATTTCAAAACTTTTTCCATTTCTAAAATAAACATCACGCGAGAATATTATTTATTTTTAAAATTATCAAACCCGTAAAGTATATTAGACAAAAAATCGGTCGAAATAAAAATAACAAAATCTTACAATATGAGAGAAAATGTGGTGGAAGACGCCATTCCGATAAGATCAAATAATGCAATAAGAGATAAATTGATTTATATAAGCACCCCCCCCCCGCCCGCGGTAGGTAATAGCTTCGTGTGCGAATGGCAGGCAGGCGTCTGATGACACACAGTATAACTTTTTCGAAAGACAAACACACACACACGTGTAATTTGAACACTTCGTCTCACGTTTATTTGTAAAAATAACAGAAAATTTTCAACAGTTAACCGATGTGTTTGGCGAACGTCAAACGGTGCAAAATTAACACATCAAAGGGAAACAAACAATGTTCGGATATTTTGAAATAAAACATAAAATAAAATAAATATTGATTTTAATGATTAATTAAGTAACATCAACTTGTGTGCAGTAAAAGGACAGTCATTTTTCTGAATTTATTATAAAATAAAAAAATAAACAATTTTTTATTCATATTTGAATTTATGAATATTAAAGTAACATGGCGGCATAGTAGTTCTTGCAAAATCATTCCTTTTTTGGGGGGACGAGCTGCTACAGGTCACAATTTTGCACTGAGAACAAAAAACTAAAATTTTCTAGAAAATATGGCCTAAAATCTAGTCAGTATCGTAGAATTTTTCTACCTTCCCGTAATTGTTTTTTTTTTCTTTTTTAATGAACTATAAAAAATATTGTAAAATTGTTAAATATTACCCACTGATGTTGACACTTTATTGTTAATTCCAAGTAATATCTAACAACAAAACGTAGTAGATTGGAAATTTTGACCGCGGTGGATCTAGCTGCTACATATTTATGTTCAAATGCAATTTTTATACAGTTTGTATAAGGCGTTCTATTGCTAATGTTATGAGTTGTTAAAGCATCGTAACTTTACTCATGGCCGAATCTAGGGAGGGGCAGCGGAAGCATGTATCCCGGGCGCCAAGTTTTGAGGGCGCCAAAACTGCAAATTTGGGGGTGCCAAATTGTTGAATTTGACGTTTTTTTTTTTGCTCGCCACTTGCTTTTGTAGGGAAGTCATTTTACGGAAAGACAGGGGCGCCACTTAGGGTAGGTTCGGTCCTGACTTGACCTAACCTACTGTAATCCTTACTTACAATTTTCACATTTTAAAAGTGATCACAATGCTTCCGCTATGGTAATAACTAGAGACATTAGTTATTTTAATTAGTCTGGACAATATATTTCGACTTTGATATAAAAACTAGGTGGTGAAGTTAGTTTAGGTTAGTTAGGTTAGTTTAGTTAGTTTTGTGTATATACTTCGACTTTGATATAAAATTGGGTGGTGAGGTTAGTTAAGGTTAGGTTAGTTTAGTTTAGTTTTAACAGAAGTACCTAACTTGTAAGAATTATAAGATTGGAAACCTATGATTTTATGGAAAAAATCTTGCGAAAAGAAAAAGAACAATTAGGTACTATATGTTTTATTGCAATATTTAATAGGTAAATTATATTCTTAAATAATTCAAGTGCCAAGGTCCTTTTTACCAAACATCTTTACCAAATGTTGAGAAGATTACGAATGAATATATGTACGATAAAGTTTTAAACAAACTGAACCAAATAAACAATTTCATTATTAAATGCCGTGAATAATTCAAACGTAATTGAATTGTTTTATAAATAATTCGTTATTTAGAACGTGGAGAGAACGAGACTAACACACACACACACACGTATGTTTAAAACAAAAATATGTAATAAAGAAGCTCCACACAAGCCGAGAACAAGCACCATCCTTACTACAAAGACGACAGATACAACCAGTTAGTTGGAGGAAGGAAATAAATTGATATAGCAGAGATAAACAAAACATCCACGACATCTTTGCACACGTATAAGTAATATTTATCTTTGTTACGCTCAGTCAGATGTCAAATTGATTCGATTTAATTCCCATATATATATATAGTTCCCGTTTCCGCTCCCGTTCACCCTGACTTCTTTACCCATTTTGATCTCTATTATAAAAATTCTAGTTATCTAGGCAATGTACATAACATATATTGCAGCAGGCGACATGGATAATAAAAGAGCATACATAATATAAAAATACAGAGTGCACTATATAAAAATACCTATGCCTAAGTGTTTTTTTGTAAATTTTTTGGGGATACGGTTTCTAATATCGCCAGGGTTGGCGAGAGGGTAGAGTAGGGGCAATTGCCCGGGGGGGTCGGATCTAAAAAAGGGGCCCACAGCCTCGATTATGGGCCCGGAGAAAGTGAGGAGAGGTTCTTTTTTTGCTTGTCAATTGTCTTTTTAGAGAAACATGTTTAAAATTTGTTTGTTGTACCCGGGGGCCCGTCATTTCTCTCGCCGCACCGGCCCTGATTATCACATAACATACTTCAGTGCAAAAATTTCATTTACTGAGACTATTTCCTCTACTTTAAATTATTTTTTGAATTTTCGAAAATTTGGTTACCTACTTGTTCGAAAGTTGTTAACACAGCAGAAATAATTTCAGTTGTAGTTAACAAATGCTGGTATCTGTAGTTTCTTCAGATTTTCTGGATTAATAGTTTAAAAATTACAGAGAAGGCGCACAAGTAATTCGCCACTTTGAAGAAGTTCAATATTTCGACAATGAAATTTAAAAATGAAAAATGATAAAAGGAACTTTAACTTCATTTTATAAGCGCTTTTTAACGCTAGCCTACACAATGTGATATCTACGTGAGAAAAATATTTTCATCCCCACTTTCCAATGTTACGGGAAAGTACCAGAAGAAATTTTTAAAAAACAATTTTACGTACATTAACAAATTACTCCTAATATTTACACCTGTAACACTGTATATGTTGAAATTATAAGAATTCTGAGATTTTTCCTCCGAAATCCTAAAAAAATGCAGTCACATTTCGTCGCTGGAAATAACCGTTTCGTAGATATTTTGCATCTTAAGGGGTCTCTTACAAGCGATGTGCTAAAAAAACACTTTTTGGGGAATTTTTTTTTGGAGAAATTATTTATTATACCTAATGAAAAAAAAAATTTTGTACATTAAAGTACATATATAATTAAGCGTATCTTGAATTTTTTTCTTTTTATCTGGCCTTCCATATGCTCTTGTAAGCCTGTTGAATGTTAAATGTAAATTTTGTAATTCAAAACGGTGCCAACGATTCAAAAAAAAAACTGTAAGTCCGCTTGGACTAAAATTGGATACATTCTCTTTATTATGGTGCTTTCTGTAAGACTATCGATAGCACTATCGATAACTATCGATAGTTTTTTTTAGTCATTTTGTTTACTTATAAATACTATAAAGATAATAAAAATTTCGTATAAATTATAGCCAGAGATATAAAAACAACCATTTTAAGGGAATTTCCGGGCAAAAAGGAATAATTCCGCTTGACGACCCGGTTCTTTCTTTTTTTTTGCTCGCCGGCTATCCAAATGCCGCCCAAATCAAAAACTTGACTATCAAAAACTATCGATAGTTTCACGACTGACTATCGGTAGCTATCGATAGTTCTCCATCACTACTATCTAGAATCAGTCGATCAGATCGCATACTTTTTTTGGCGTCATTTTGAATAGAAAGTCAGAAAAATTGCTCCATTTTTTTTTTTTTTTTGACTTTTCAGGCGTTCTAAAAAATCGAATTTTTTATATAAAGGGCTTATTCTAGATACTCTTATAAAAAAACACCATAGTAAAGAGAATGCATCTTTTAGTCCAATCGGACTTTTAGTTTTCTTTGACTCATTTGCACCGATTTTTTTAGGCCTGTGGCCTTCAACAGGCTTACAAGGGTAGATGGCTGATCAAAAATAAAAGAAAAAATATTCAAGATACACTTAATTATATGTACTTTAATGGAAAAAAGTTTTTTTTTTCATTACGATAAATAGTTTTTCTCAAAAAAAAAATTCCAAAAAAGTGTTTTTTTAATAGCACATCACTTGTAAAAGATCCCTTAACTGAAACACGTGGTATCTTACAGTTGCAGATAACTACCACCAGATAGCTCTTTACTACATCTTTTCATATCTTCTACTCCCGAGTAGGAAGACCACTATATTACATATATATTTTGTTGTGAACTTATTCTATTTTATTATATTTGGATGATTATACATATATTTTTATATATTATATGTTCAGCTGTTATTGATATTAGAGATGTGATGATGATAGAGATGAAATTGAGTACATACTACATAGTATGGTTGTTGGTACAAGGCTTCGTTTACAACACAATAGTATTGCGGTTAGGTTTATATGTATAGTCCATCATCGTTAATTTTATCGAATCATGTGAATGATGTTTGTAATTCAGGTCACTACATACTGTGTACAGTTCAAAAACTTGTACATAATATGTGTATGGGAGGTTCTACTGTTTGGGTCTCAACCATAAAAAAAAATAGCGGAAGCCATTTAGTAGATTTCATGCGACTAGAATGTAGGAAAATTATTATAGATTCGGTATCTTCAGATCAGCAGCGCGGTTTCATATTAAAACCAATATATTTTGCGGATTACTGAATCCAGACAGAAAAAAATGTTTAAATTAAATTTAAATAATAAAATTTAAATTATTATTTAAATAATAAAATTTAAATTATTATTTAAATAATATTTATATTATGTTCTCCTAATATCAATTAAAAAAATAAAATAAAAAAAAAGTTGTTTTTTTTTTGTCTGATTTGCGAAAAATTGAAGAGTGTGTGTGTTTTGTTGTTTGTGTTTTATGAAATAAAAAATAAAAAAATTAGGAAATGTTGACCAAATTAATCAACTTAGTTAATTAAAAAATTTAGTTGATATACAAACAAACACTGCTATAATAAATGTATACTTATTTTATTATCGTATGCTTCGCCACTTTCATGTCTCCCATCGTCACATTCTACCGTGACGAAGGATACAATTTTCCAACAAAATCGTTATTAATCGTGAGCAGCGATCATTTAGATCGAAACTTGAGTTTATCGTAAAGCTTACATTATTACAAATAATATTTACCTAAAAACGATTTGAAATTCGTTAAATACATACCAGAAAAAGCCGTGACGAAGGATACACTCAATAAACACACGCAGCCGATCTTCTTGCTTGATGTAAAAAAAATAACAAGCTCTCAATGTCAATCACTTGATTTGACTTTCGCTTTATGTTCTATGGTCTTTGGCGGTTCGTTTCACCAAAAAACATGACCCTTTCACCTATTTTTTTAAAACTTATAGCAATATTTGGCAATTGTGACGAAGGATACTCAAATTTTCGCGACAAATTCTCATCAGGCCAAAAAAAAATAATTCTGCAGATAAATAAAATTTAACTTTCTTTTTTATTTATAAAATTGTGTGGTTTCAGTAAATTTATTTTTAAAAAACGTTAAAGTTCCAAGCAATACGTAATAGGGACATGCGTTTTAGAACTGTAATAGAAGTTTGAAATGTAGGTAGGTCATCTAAATAGGAGTTATTAACTTTATTTAAATAAAATACATCACAGTATCTTCATTCTGTATATGTACAGTTTTAACCTTCCTTATTGTGGAGACAACTTTAATTTTTTGAAGGACCTAAAAAGTAGAATCATCCATATAACACGACGTGGATTCTCTTATAATATAAATTTGTTTATTAGTTACCGATTGTCTGTAAAATGTAGAACGTGGTATTATAAGGCGATACCAGTAGTGATTATGAATTTCATAGAAAATCTCACAGAAAATATTATTAAATAATGGAGCAAATTATGTATCACAACAGAGTGGATTAACCCACTTGTATTTGATGATTTATTAAGTGGAGAAATTGCGAGATGGTTCTACTATCGAAAACATAAATATTAGATTTTGTGTAGGTATTTATAGGAGACTTCCTGGAATATTAATCGAAATTAAAAGGGTAAATGTATATTAGCAATGTTGTATAGAGATTAAAGAGTAATTTCTTACATTCTAAAGGTCCGTTTCCATCAATATCGGCACTTGAATCAAAATCTAACGTAATTATTGTATATTGTGCCACTTGACATTAAAGCAAAATGTCACTGACCAAAAATAAGTATTATATATTTTTTTTACATTTATTTAATTTTTATTTCAGAAATTATAGCCCACTTGAGTTTAGGTTTGAGGTAAACAGTATACATACAATTAAATTGTACAAACATTTTGGGCAAAATTCTGGCGCGGCTACTGATGACACCGCGTCGTTAGCATAACAGTGAGCCAATAAGAATGCGTTTTTTTTGGTCAACAGTTGTAGTTAGCAAGAATTTCGATAACACTTAAAATGGAGCACTGAAGTACTTTTCTTTATAACAATAACTGTTTGCCAAAGACGGTGAAGTTGGAACTAGAATGTAAAATTTGGGTAATTTAGCTATCATAATTTATTGCAAAACTGTTTTAATTATTGTAAAACTGCCTTTAAATTCTTTAGTATATCTATAACGTAATCAGGGCAAAAATTTTAATTTTCCCTAATAAAATAGTACAAAAGTGATTAAACTAGAATTGCAACAATGAATTGGGGTAATTTGATTGTGGAATTTTCATTTTTGTTAAAATATAAATTGTAAAACCCTTTCTAGAAAGAGTACTTATCTTAAGAAAGTTCTTTTTCTAGTTGTACTACATTTTCAACTGTGAACTGTGTAACTTCAGAAATCGATATAGTTAGCTTCAAATTCTAGATATTTAGCATTAAAATGATGTTTATTATGTCTTGGAAATATTTTAGTATACTTAATTACGTCACGGCGATAAAAACATATCAATCTTCGTCTATAAATTTGAATTAGAATGTGGGATTGGGGCAATTTTACTATGAAATTTACGTTTTTACTATCAGAATTACGAAATTCTTTCAGAAAGTCGTATCTATCCTACACGGAGAGAAAATTCCTATAAAAATTACTGTGCTCATACTACAATCGACGTGTAACAGGCGAACATATCCAATTTTTGTACAGTAAAATTGGATATGTTCGCCTGTTACACGTCGATTGTAGTATGAGCACAGTAATTTTTATAGGAATTTTCTCTCCGTGTACGAAAATTCTTTTTCTAATTGTTCTACACTGCCAATTTTATCTTAACTGAAAAGTCTCGATCTACAAAAACCTACTGTTTGATACCACCACTGGACACATATAGCGTAAATTTGCTCAAATATATAGAAAAAGTCAAAGAAAAAACAAAAACTACAAATTTTATAAAAACGATAATAAATTTCCGATCTGTTTTCTATTCTATCTATCCGAACAAGCATGGCATTAACTTAACAAATCACCCTACTTTTCTTGCGTTCTCTTTTTAACCACCGATATGTATAATACGTATCATCAATCATTATTCATTTTTAATGGAGGTTGCTGGCGGACCGGCAGGGCCGTTGCAGCATCTTCTTACATATTCTACATATAACGGTTAAAAATTGATGAAATAATGTTTCACCATTTACGGTTATATTATTGGTTTAATATCGACCTTAATACACAACATACAGTTAGTTATTTTTATTCGTACCATAATGGATAAATGTGGAACAGGTATAACAAATATTTTGCCCATAATAATTTCTCACTACGGGTACATCATCCAAGCAGCAGTGCGTTGCGTACACATCTATGCAATGAATGATCGATCGTATATGTGGGTCAAACATACATACACAACACACACACACTAGTCAAACCGCGTAATAAATTGCGAATGTATTTATTTTATAATAATATAAAAATAATATAATAATATGGAAGTAGTTTGCCTAGTACGTGTGAGTGGTCAATTTGAAACGTAATATAAACATTCAATGCAAAATTGACCGCGATTGTTCATAATTTTTCTCTACGTGTGTACCATAATCTTCTAATGATGGTTTTTATATGCAATTGTTTAAATTTGTTGATGCGAGAGACAGTGGCGGTATAAGAGACTAACAAAAGTTTTTTTGTTAATAGATTTTGACAAAAAGAAATTTAAAATTTTGTAAATTACTTCAAGTAGGTTATAATATAAAATCTAATGACGATAATGGAGCTCAATTTCCTTCCTATTTCATACCGATACATTACGGAAGTAAAATTTGTGAGTTTATTACTTTGGGGTAATCTTAAAAATTACTCAGTCGATTTCAAGTATTCTTCCACTACTGGCAAATGATATCCTGCGTTTTAATATCAGCTATATTTTAAAGGTTAAAAATGTCTCCTTAGGGCTCTAGGACCGAACCAAAACAGCCCGAATTAAACGCTTGGGTAATTCTAAACGAAATATTGTTCAAATACTTTTGAGATTTGCTTGGACGGATGCTTACTAAATTTCGTACAAATGAATATGAAGTTAAAAGTGTCCAGTAAGAAGATTCTGCACCATCAAGATGGATTTTTTTCGGAAATTTTATTCAAATACTATTGAGATTCTGAAGACAATAAAGGGTTGAATGGATCTTTACCAAATTTTGTTTAAATACTATGGAGTTTTAGGCAAAAATGGACATGAAATTAAAATTTTCTCTCAGGTCCTGGGGATCCAAAACGCGCCCTAAATGACTGAATTGATCATGACCAAATTTTGTTCAAATATTATTATTTAAACTCGGAAAAAAATGAACGTGAGGGTCTTGAAGGTCTCAAGTTTGGAAATTAGATGTATATAATTGAAATATGATTATGACTACTTTAGAGTCGCTTGGTGAAAGGAAATTATGTAGACAGAGAATAAAAAAAAGTGAAAAGAAAGGAGGAAGAGAGCAGAATTTGGAAGGATAGCATCTGCAAATATTTTTACAGAACAACTACGGTAACATTCATTTGCAATCTCGAAGGAAAACTTGGTAGGACCGAATTCTTAACTAACAGTCCGAATACCAATTAATTATCACACTGATTATTTCGCTGGTTTACCACAACAGTTAGGTTATTCATATTTCAAGGTTTTGTCAAGGTTGTTTCAAGTCCAACTTTTTTGTACATCTCACTCATTTTCTTCAAAATTTGAACACTTTCCTGATAATTATAACTCACAAAAATTTTAATATTTTTGTCAATATTTAGTTTTTACAGCACCCAAAAACTCTCTTTTACAAATCTCATGAAAATTTATAATCTATAACCACTGTACTCCTTCGTGTAAACCATCACTGATTTTACTGTTGTAAAAACTTATCAATATTTATTTATAAGTAATTTAATTACATATTTATAGCAATAAAAAAAACCAGCTTTGTTCAGCGTTGCTCTTATTATCCTATTTTAGAGATTGTTAAGTTGTTAAATACGTGTATCGTGATCTACTTTTTCTACAATTTTTAGTTTTCTTTATTTTATTAAACTCAACGTAGTAATTTAATAAAATAAATGTATATATTTTAGATTTTAGAAAATTGAGCTACAAAATAATGAAGTCAATTATTTACAAACAAAATAATTAATGTGTTTATAATAATGATATTGCTCTTAAGGGGCGGGGTGAACGATTGAGCAATCCAATAAATTTTGTTAAAGCCATACATTATATTATTTTCAGTTCGTTGCATTGCATTGTTTTGATGTAATTCATCAAAATTTCACTTAATCGATCAATATCAATCAATTTATTTTTCGATCGATATTATAAAATGATTGATTCAATTTATTATTTAATGCGTTGTTTGCTATACATATGAAATGATGTATAAGCGAGGATAATGTATTTACATATGTAAATACACGGATATTATATCAATTTGTTATCAGTCTAATGACTTTGAGGCTTATAAATATTTTGCAATAAATGTATGTATGCAGCCGAACCTTTTTTTCTGCGGTGGATACGGGACCGCATAAAAAAAATCGCACAAAAAAATATATATTCAAAAATATCATAAATAGCTACAAAAAAAGTTTAGTTCAGTCCAGATTGTAAAAAAAAACTTTTATGCGGTCGATCCGGGACCGCATTAAAAAAGTTTCATCGAAACTTCACGATTTCCTTAGAAAATGCTTTTCTAAACAAGATAAAGCATTAATTTACGCGTGGAAATATTTTATTTCATTTTTATAATATTATGAAATTGTGAAAAATACATCTGTAAAAAAACCGAATGATGCAAATGTACTGATTAAATGCTTAAAAATCATTAAAAAGTATCTTTATCAAATAAAATTATTACAGTTAACGTTTAAGTTTCTTACTTTCTCTTGATTTTGATTCACATTATGCATTTTATGACCATTTTTTTAAAAACCGCACAAAAAAAGACTGCATAAAAAAAGGTTTACCTGTACCTATGTACATATATTATGTATAATTAGTGTTGTAACTCTATATTATGGAAAATACCGTAATCGGAAAACAATATAATAATCCTACTAGTAAAATTATTTCTGCTAATCCCCCTGCTTTATTAGGGCTCCGAATCGAGAAGGTAAAAAAAACGAATTTGAGATCGTGAGACTTCGACGGCCGTCCGTTCACATATCACGGCCAATTTTTTTCTATAGCCAGATCAAAAATGCCTCGGGACCTATTATCCGCCCAAAAATACAATTAAAAAATGTAAATCGTATCTTGAAATCAAATTTTTCAAAAAATTATTTTCCACAAAAAAATTATATTTAAATAAAATTCCAAAAATATCTTCCGTAAGACGATATTATTAATTTAATTTTGTATGTTTGTATGTGTACTAGTTATTATTACGAAGTAAAATTTTGATTATCTCAAGGCCCTCGAGGGACATTTTATGAATTTAATTATGTATAAACACAATCATTCATGTGCCATGATACAAAACTATGTAAAACAAGTTAATTACTTACACAGACAAGTATTCAAAAAAAAAAAAAAAAAATTGTGGTAAATCACTTAGGAATTATCAAAAAGAATCAAACCTAACTTTACGCAGATTACTCAGTTAACAGCCGAAGAGATGACACTTACCTGAAACAAAAAGAAATTAAATGTTAGAATTTTCTAAAACTTAATTAAATTTAAAGTTTTTCATAACAACAATATTATTTTAAGTAAGACTAAGTAAGTACATACATCAAATAAAAAATTCTGTTTTTGAAATTTTTTAGAAAGCTTAAAAAAAGTTGTTAGTATGTGTGTCGACAGGGCTTTATTGAACGAATCGTAGTTATGGATGGACGTGCGAACCCAATAACAAAAATGCGGTAAAGAAATAAAAATATTTACAAACCAAGTTCAAGATTAAATTGACATTTAAACTGCTTTAATTTTGAAATTTATTGATTGAATTTGATTTTCATAGATTTATCGAATTGATAGGTAATAATAATAAAAGTAAAATGAAATTATTTTTATCGAAGTTTTAATGAACAGAAATATTAATTTGATCGAAAAGAATGCTCTTAGTATATAAAACATATATTTATTTTGCATATTTTTTAAGAAAAAATTCATTGAAAATAAGATTTCTCGACACTAACATGCTGCTACACCCTTACTAAATATTTCACAAAATCCTTTTTCGTACTCTGGTGAATTGTGTAGGAGTTGGTCTAGAGTAGTAGGAATATAAGAGTTTGGGGCCCTCCTTCCCTCCTGCCGACTTTCTGAGTGACCTCGGCAGGAGGCAAAACTACCGAGGCGGTTCTAGAAGCCTCCGGCGGTGGGTGGAGCAAAAATTTTTTTCTAACCTAACAGAACCCAATGGAATTTGACCTAACCTAACGAAACCTAAGCGAACTTAGCTTAACCTAACAAAAGTTTTTTCTAACCTAAGAACTGAAAAATTCCCTAACAGATGGCGCAGCCACCTTCGAGCCTGTGAATTCGCTACTAGATGGCGTTGCTAGTCTGGATTCCTGTGTGTAAGTTTGAAAAATTGTCAATAGATGGCATCGAAAAACTTTTTTTTTTGATAGTTAAACTAGCCATTAAAAGATGGCCTTGCTTTCATAATTTTATAATATTTTTATCTGAAAACAGGCTTAAACTGTCAGCTGACGTCACTAAAGGTAAACTGATATCAAACAGCGAAGATTTCTCTCTAATATGCAAAAATGAATTTTATCATATGATTGTATATTTTTATCTGAAAACAGGTTTAAACTTGTATAAATTGTCAGCTGACGTCACTAAAGGTAAACTGTTATTAATAGCGAAGATTTCTGTCTAATATGCAAAAAAAATGAAGCAACAGGTTTTAACCTGCATGGCTACATAAAGTGTGATAAATGACGTCATCAGGCTATCTTTCTGCTATAAAAGGGCGCGACAGAATTTCTTCAGTTACAATTTTGTTCGAAACTTTAGTGAAAAAACATTAAATCTTATTGTTGTGAATTTTCAATTGTTGTGTTAACAATTAATTATTGCCAACAATGGAATCCATTACTACTGGTGCTTCATCTGGAAACAGAAACTTAATTCAAAAAATGGCTGGAAATTTTGTGGAGGAATTGAATCATCTTGGTGCTGTTAAACGATGGATTAAACTTTCTGATATGGAAATTGGAAAAGTATATAAAATAATGGGCGCAAGTCAATTGCCGTCAAAATTCGATTCATCGAAAATGAAGACAATATTGGAATTGGAAATTGGATACATTTCGTTACCAGCGAGATTTGACAATTTGAACGAGCAGATGCTGGCATGGCTGCAAAGCAATCCAAAATTGGGTATCATAAATAATGGACCAATCGGACTAACTCATAAACTGGAATTCAGAAAAACGTTGGATCTTCTTGAAATCGCAATTCAAAACGTTGGATCTTCTTGAAATTTGTAAATTTTCAATTGTTGTGTTAACAATTAATTATTGCCAACAATGGAATCCATGTATTGTGGAAATCGTTCGTATTCATCACATAGCATTTCAGAGTTGTCGATAATTTGTTTAATAATTTCCTCTCGACGCTTCGCTTTACTTAGTTCTCTTAATTCTGCATTGAAGAAAACTGCATTGAAGAACATTGAAGAAGATTGATGTAATGATCCGTAAATTACATACAACAGAAATATTCCGATATTTCAATATTTCCAATATTTCGTCTATAATTGAACTTGAAAAGTCTACAAACCACCTCTATAAATTCAATGGTGTTTGTTGAATAATTTTTTACTATTTTAATACACAAATCGACCAATTGGTGATCTTTGATTCCTCACAGAACACTTTCTTGCATATGCACAAATTTTTAATATAATTATAAATTTTACAAGTTAAAAAAGTGATCATTGTGTACCTATTTTTGTTTAAAACTATACTTAATAAAATAAATTTAAAGAAAAAAAACCGATCTTTTGATTTACACCGATCCCCTAAAAAGAAATCAAACTAATTTTTGATATTATACCTTAAACTTGATGTATATATAAAAATTCCATTTACAATTATGGTACACCATATATACTCGTAAATTTTACAAAAATGTATCACTCTGTACATTTTTTTTTAAATATGTGTGCATATTCTTTGATGTTATTTAATCAGCTAAATCTTTAATCAACTAAATCAGCTAAAATTGTTACATACTTACGTTATAAATATCTAAGTGTGTATTTTTCTTTTAAATATATAACTTATAAATACTCATGATTACTTTACTATATAACTGTAATCACGCGATATCATGTTATAAAATACATAAGAATTTACTCATTTAATGTAAAAATATTTGGTCATCAACAATTAAATAAAAACGAATTTTTTTTAAATATATATAGTAATATAATATTTTGCATATATACAGTACTCTGTTAAAAGTATGGGTTTCTACACCGTTAAAAACATATATTTTACAATATCAATATATTGTAAAAAAATCATATTTCTTAATATTTTTAAAACTGAATATGTAATATCAAGAATTTAAAACAGTTTTGAAACATTAATTTCTCCTCATAATATTTTTTTGTCTTAAATTAATAGCACAATGTTCCATATATTTTAAGAAAATTTTTCTTTTAATATTTTATAACTTATCTAAAAAATTTATAGCTATTTTTTATCCAAAAATTTATTACTTGCTATTGTTAAAAAATTAGTTAAATATATCTATAGGTATTAAGTGACCCCTAGTTTTGTGAAAGACGGTAGTAAGAGCAATTCATCTTAAATACGAAATTATTTTATCAATGCTAAATAAGCGTTTTTTTCTCATATTATCATACTCCAATATATTGTATATTATTATAATTTATAAAAATGTGTTTTATTTATTAAAAAATTTAGCAAAATTTTAAATAATATCACGTCAAAATAATATTCAGAAGTCAATAAAAGACAATAGCAGTAAATTTATTAAGATAACTATAAATAAATATTAATCTAATGTTGAAATATTTATTAACAAATAGTACTGCTTAGTAGAAAATTAGGTACCTATTGTTTTGTTTTCAAATTTACCTTTTTGCAATTAAAGAAAATTTTAGTAACTATCGATACCTATATAAAACGATACCCATAAAAGACAAGCATGCTCTGATCTCAACAATTTTTTCCCATGTTAAATTTGTATGTTCTTACTTCGCTGAAACTTATTATGTTTATATATTCCCCCAATATTTTCTACCATAAACAATAGTTATAGCAAGCTAGGTAGGTATTGAATAAGTATTTTTTGTTTGTTAATTTATTGATGATAGAGAAAAAAAATTTATGATTTTATAGATAGTGAAATACATTTAAACTATTTTTTGCAGTTTAATTTTGTAAAAACACCTAAAAATTATCAGTCACAGACAAATATTTCTAAGCAAACGAATTGAAAATGTAGTTTTATATCATAAGAATAAATGCGTATATATAGGGTGGACAGTAAATAACTCTCATAATTTTTAAAGAGCGGATGAAAACTTTAATTTTGGATTACGAAATTTTATTTTTTTTCCGGAGTTAAGCTGCATTCAATTAATTAACCCTTTCCTGCACAGCAGTTTTAGATCATTACTGTGCAAACGATACTTCAAATTAGCAAATCATTAATAACATGGGTAAATACTTATTAGCAAGAATTACATAGTTTACACATATGTTCTATCGCACCAGAATGTTAATAGGACAATGCGATTTAATTGCCTATATTCAGGAGCAAGCAAAAACATTACCTATTTCAATAACTTAGAAAATACACATTACATAGTTCGTTGTAAGAACAATCATTTCGGTGATCTTTTTTTTTTTAACGAATTACTAAATTTGCTTAAGGACTATGGTATGTAAGAAATAACAACACTCACATAATTTTAAAATAATTAACATATAGCTATTGGAAAAGTTACAAAGATTTTTTTAATAACTTATTAAATGCTGATAGCTTATTTTAATATCTCCTATAGGGCCTTAAGTATAACCCTTCACCCGAAATTTTTTCATCACCATCGTTGGCGACTGTATTCTCGTCATCATCAGCTTCTCCTTCGCTCGCAGTATCTTCGCTATCGCTAGTAGATGTTTTTTTCATCATCATTGAATACATATTTTAACACTGGTTCAATAATATCATGCTTTTCCAATTCCCTGGTTATTGAGATAATCCGCTTTCCAATGTCACTTTCCTTTAAATTATTAAAATGGCTTCGTTTTTTCTCGTTTTCGATATAATCCGCGAAGCTGGGATTTATAATATGACTCCTTTCCATTAAATTGCACACAGTATTAACCATTTCTTCTCCAATTTGCGTCTGAGTCGCTAAACTTCTTAGTTCATCAACTAAATGGTTCGGGTCATCAAAATATTCTTCTCCATCAACAGGTTTCGAATGGCCATTATGAAGGTTAGTATTTTCATCATCATATTTGAAACGTTTAGCTTCTCCATTTATTGAATTAGATGTTGAAGGTTGGTCCTTTTCTTCCGAATTTTTATCTTCTTGTTCTTCATCCTTTGCGCATGCGTTCTGAAGCTCTTTGACCATTAATATGTCTAGAGCAGTTTGTAAGAGACCAGCTATCTTTGGAGTAAAACTTGTTTCTTTGTAGTTATCAGGCGATGGTAAATGCTTTTGTTCATCAGATCGATTATCTTCGACATTTACCGATTGTAGAATATTATGCGAGTTTTTTAAAGCGTGGAATTTACTTCTGATTGCTTCTGCTGCAGCCATCATACTTTCATCAAAAGTATTCAAGTTTCTTTTAGATAGATCTGTATCATTTTCGTGTTGATTTTGAAATACTGGTGCTTTATCTTCCTTTTCTTCATTTCTTGCTTCAAAACTATATTCGGTTTCATTATCATCATTTTCATCATTAGATTTTGACGATTCACTTTGTCTCCTGTTCTCCGCGCTGTTCACTTGTGTCCCATTATTTACCGTGGTATATTCAAACTGATTATTTGCGATCTGGTCATTATTGTTTGTTTCATGTTCCTGAGTATGCACTCTTCTTTTCATATGACGTAAAAGAGAACTTCTCCGCGAAAATGTCTTGTCACAACGTATACAGTTAAACATTTTGATAGATGTGAAGAGTTCGATTTATAACATAACACTGATTAGTTTTTATATCCACATGATCTTATATAGTACAACCAGAGCAGAATTGACGTAAAGTAATGACACCAAAATGCACCAAAGGTGCACCAAATGACACCAAACTGCATCAAAGGTGCACCAAATGACACCAAACTGCACCAAAGGTGCACCAAATGACACCAAACTGCACCAAAGGTGCACCAAATGACACCAAACTGCACCAAAGGTGCACCAAATGACACCAAACTGCACCAAAGTTGCACCAAATGACACCAAACTGCACCAAAGGTGCACCAAATGACACCAAACTGCACCAAATGACACCAAAATGCACCAAAGGTGCACCAATTGACACCAAACTGCTCCAAAGGTGCACCAAAATTCACCAAAAGTGCACCAAATGACACCAAACTGCACCAAAGGTGAACCAAATGACACCAAACTGCACCAAATGACACCAAACTGCACCAAAGGTGCACCAAATGACACCAAACTGCTCCAAAGGTGCACCAAAATTCACCAAAAGTGCACCAAATGACACCAAACTGCACCAAAGGTGAACCAAATGACACCAAACTGCACCAAATGACACCAAACTGTACCAAAGGTGCACCAAATGACACCAAAAAATACACCAAATGACACCAAATGATTCCAAGTTAAATCAAAAATACGCCATAAAGACATCAAATTACACCAAAAACAAATTCTAAAATGCACCAGTCTCTGTGCTGCTTTACTGTTGGCGTTACTTTACGTCAATTCTGCTCTGGTTGTACTATATAAGATCATGTCGATATAAAAACTAATCAGTGTTATGTTATAAATCGAACTCTTCACATCTATCAAAATGTTTAACTGTATACGTTGTGACAAGACATTTTCGCGGAGAAGTTCTCTTTTACGTCATATGAAAAGAAGAGTGCATACTCAGGAACATGAAACAAACAATAATGACCAGATCGCAAATAATCAGTTTGAATATACCACGGTAAATAATGGGACACAAGTGAACAGCGCGGAGAACAGGAGACAAAGTGAATCGTCAAAATCTAATGATGAAAATGATGATAATGAAACCGAATATAGTTTTGAAGCAAGAAATGAAGAAAAGGAAGATAAAGCACCAGTATTTCAAAATCAACACGAAAATGATACAGATCTATCTAAAAGAAACTTGAATACTTTTGATGAAAGTATGATGGCTGCAGCAGAAGCAATCAGAAGTAAATTCCACGCTTTAAAAAACTCGCATAATATTCTACAATCGGTAAATGTCGAAGATAATCGATCTGATGAACAAAAGCATTTACCATCGCCTGATAACTACAAAGAAACAAGTTTTACTCCAAAGATAGCTGGTCTCTTACAAACTGCTCTAGACATATTAATGGTCAAAGAGCTTCAGAACGCATGCGCAAAGGATGAAGAACAAGAAGATAAAAATTCGGAAGAAAAGGACCAACCTTCAACATCTAATTCAATAAATGGAGAAGCTAAACGTTTCAAATATGATGATGAAAATACTAACCTTCATAATGGCCATTCGAAACCTGTTGATGGAGAAGAATATTTTGATGACCCGAACCATTTAGTTGATGAACTAAGAAGTTTAGCGACTCAGACGCAAATTGGAGAAGAAATGGTTAATACTGTGTGCAATTTAATGGAAAGGAGTCATATTATAAATCCCAGCTTCGCGGATTATATCGAAAACGAGAAAAAACGAAGCCATTTTAATAATTTAAAGGAAAGTGACATTGGAAAGCGGATTATCTCAATAACCAGGGAATTGGAAAAGCATGATATTATTGAACCAGTGTTAAAATATGTATTCAATGATGATGAAAAAAACATCTACTAGCGATAGCGAAGATACTGCGAGCGAAGGAGAAGCTGATGATGACGAGAATACAGTCGCCAACGATGGTGATGAAAAAATTTCGGGTGAAGGGTTATACTTAAGGCCCTATAGGAGATATTAAAATAAGCTATCAGCATTTAATAAGTTATTAAAAAAATCTTTGTAACTTTTCCAATAGCTATATGTTAATTATTTTAAAATTATGTGAGTGTTGTTATTTCTTACATACCATAGTCCTTAAGCAAATTTAGTAATTCGTTAAAAAAAAAAAGATCACCGAAATGATTGTTCTTACAACGAACTATGTAATGTGTATTTTCTAAGTTATTGAAATAGGTAATGTTTTTGCTTGCTCCTGAATATAGGCAATTAAATCGCATTGTCCTATTAACATTCTGGTGCGATAGAACATATGTGTAAACTATGTAATTCTTGCTAATAAGTATTTACCCATGTTATTAATGATTTGCTAATTTGAAGTATCGTTTGCACAGTAATGATCTAAAACTGCTGTGCAGGAAAGGGTTAATTAATTGAATGCAGCTTAACTCCGGAAAAAAAATAAAATTTCGTAATCCAAAATTAAAGTTTTCATCCGCTCTTTAAAAATTATGAGAGTTATTTACTGTCCACCCTATATATACGCATTTATTCTTATGATATAAAACTACATTTTCAATTCGTTTGCTTAGAAATATTTGTCTGTGACTGATAATTTTTAGGTGTTTTTACAAAATTAAACTGCAAAAAATAGTTTAAATGTATTTCACTATCTATAAAATCATAAATTTTTTTTCTCTATCATCAATAAATTAACAAACAAAAAATACTTATTCAATACCTACCTAGCTTGCTATAACTATTGTTTATGGTAGAAAATATTGGGGGAATATATAAACATAATAAGTTTCAGCGAAGTAAGAACATACAAATTTAACATGGGAAAAAATTGTTGAGATCAGAGCATGCTTGTCTTTTATGGGTATCGTTTTATATAGGTATCGATAGTTACTAAAATTTTCTTTAATTGCAAAAAGGTAAATTTGAAAACAAAACAATAGGTACCTAATTTTCTACTAAGCAGTACTATTTGTTAATAAATATTTCAACATTAGATTAATATTTATTTATAGTTATCTTAATAAATTTACTGCTATTGTCTTTTATTGACTTCTGAATATTATTTTGACGTGATATTATTTAAAATTTTGCTAAATTTTTTAATAAATAAAACACATTTTTATAAATTATAATAATATACAATATATTGGAGTATGATAATATGAGAAAAAAACGCTTATTTAGCATTGATAAAATAATTTCGTATTTAAGATGAATTGCTCTTACTACCGTCTTTCACAAAACTAGGGGTCACTTAATACCTATAGATATATTTAACTAATTTTTTAACAATAGCAAGTAATAAATTTTTGGATAAAAAATAGCTATAAATTTTTTAGATAAGTTATAAAATATTAAAAGAAAAATTTTCTTAAAATATATGGAACATTGTGCTATTAATTTAAGACAAAAAAATATTATGAGGAGAAATTAATGTTTCAAAACTGTTTTAAATTCTTGATATTACATATTCAGTTTTAAAAATATTAAGAAATATGATTTTTTTACAATATATTGATATTGTAAAATATATGTTTTTAACGGTGTAGAAACCCATACTTTTAACAGAGTACTGTATATATGCAAAATATTATATTACTATATATATTTAAAAAAAATTCGTTTTTATTTAATTGTTGATGACCAAATATTTTTACATTAAATGAGTAAATTCTTATGTATTTTATAACATGATATCGCGTGATTACAGTTATATAGTAAAGTAATCATGAGTATTTATAAGTTATATATTTAAAAGAAAAATACACACTTAGATATTTATAACGTAAGTATGTAACAATTTTAGCTGATTTAGTTGATTAAAGATTTAGCTGATTAAATAACATCAAAGAATATGCACACATATTTAAAAAAAAATGTACAGAGTGATACATTTTTGTAAAATTTACGAGTATATATGGTGTACCATAATTGTAAATGGAATTTTTATATATACATCAAGTTTAAGGTATAATATCAAAAATTAGTTTGATTTCTTTTTAGGGGATCGGTGTAAATCAAAAGATCGGTTTTTTTTCTTTAAATTTATTTTATTAAGTATAGTTTTAAACAAAAATAGGTACACAATGATCACTTTTTTAACTTGTAAAATTTATAATTATATTAAAAATTTGTGCATATGCAAGAAAGTGTTCTGTGAGGAATCAAAGATCACCAATTGGTCGATTTGTGTATTAAAATAGTAAAAAATTATTCAACAAACACCATTGAATTTATAGAGGTGGTTTGTAGACTTTTCAAGTTCAATTATAGACGAAATATTGGAAATATTGAAATATCGGAATATTTCTGTTGTATGTAATTTACGGATCATTACATCAATCTTCTTCAATGTTCTTCAATGCAGTTTTCTTCAATGCAGAATTAAGAGAACTAAGTAAAGCGAAGCGTCGAGAGGAAATTATTAAACAAATTATCGACAACTCTGAAATGCTATGTGATGAATACGAACGATTTCCACAATACATGGATTCCATTGTTGGCAATAATTAATTGTTAACACAACAATTGAAAATTTACAAATTTCAAGAAGATCCAACGTTTTGAATTGCGATTTCAAGAAGATCCAACGTTTTTCTGAATTCCAGTTTATGAGTTAGTCCGATTGGTCCATTATTTATGATACCCAATTTTGGATTGCTTTGCAGCCATGCCAGCATCTGCTCGTTCAAATTGTCAAATCTCGCTGGTAACGAAATGTATCCAATTTCCAATTCCAATATTGTCTTCATTTTCGATGAATCGAATTTTGACGGCAATTGACTTGCGCCCATTATTTTATATACTTTTCCAATTTCCATATCAGAAAGTTTAATCCATCGTTTAACAGCACCAAGATGATTCAATTCCTCCACAAAATTTCCAGCCATTTTTTGAATTAAGTTTCTGTTTCCAGATGAAGCACCAGTAGTAATGGATTCCATTGTTGGCAATAATTAATTGTTAACACAACAATTGAAAATTCACAACAATAAGATTTAATGTTTTTTCACTAAAGTTTCGAACAAAATTGTAACTGAAGAAATTCTGTCGCGCCCTTTTATAGCAGAAAGATAGCCTGATGACGTCATTTATCACACTTTATGTAGCCATGCAGGTTAAAACCTGTTGCTTCATTTTTTTTGCATATTAGACAGAAATCTTCGCTATTAATAACAGTTTACCTTTAGTGACGTCAGCTGACAATTTATACAAGTTTAAACCTGTTTTCAGATAAAAATATACAATCATATGATAAAATTCATTTTTGCATATTAGAGAGAAATCTTCGCTGTTTGATATCAGTTTACCTTTAGTGACGTCAGCTGACAGTTTAAGCCTGTTTTCAGATAAAAATATTATAAAATTATGAAAGCAAGGCCATCTTTTAATGGCTAGTTTAACTATCAAAAAAAAAAGTTTTTCGATGCCATCTATTGACAATTTTTCAAACTTACACACAGGAATCCAGACTAGCAACGCCATCTAGTAGCGAATTCACAGGCTCGAAGGTGGCTGCGCCATCTGTTAGGGAATTTTTCAGTTCTTAGGTTAGAAAAAACTTTTGTTAGGTTAAGCTAAGTTCGCTTAGGTTTCGTTAGGTTAGGTCAAATTCCATTGGGTTCTGTTAGGTTAGAAAAAAATTTTTGCTCCACCCACCGCCGGAGGCTTCTAGAACCGCCTCGGTAGTTTTGCCTCCTGCCGAGGTCACTCAGAAAGTCGGCAGGAGGGAAGGAGGGCCCCAAACTCTTATATTCCTACTACTGTCTAGTAATTCATCTTGAGAACTAATTTTCAATAAAATATTTTTTTTTCATTTTTTTGTTATTGCAAAAAAATTTATATAAATATAGGTAGGTATACTATTAGACATTTCCACGAAAACATTTTCATTAACAAAATGAAAAAAAATATCTTCAGTGAATGGAAACAAACATGAAACATAGTTTATATCCCGAATGAATTCATACTTTTTTTTTACTAGTGTTTCCATCTGTAGTGGTAAATGTATGTATGAAATTCTTCTAACCATACTTTAACTATTCTACATATATAGTAAGTAGATCCAGTTTATTAAAAATATAATTATGACTTGTCAGCGAGTAAAATTTTAATTACGAACAAATTTTAATTGCAAAATAGCAGAAACATTTCAATTATTCATAAAAATTACTTGAAAAGTCATCGAGTAAGTTGTTAGTTTTATGTGAATCATTCACACCAAAGTGATAAATCGCAAGTAATTTACAGAGCAAAAGAGTAATAAAAATATAACGCCACATTAGAGTACATACTTCTTTAATTCATCTCACTCCAAACACACCAATAATGTGGATTTAGAAAATGAACCTCGGAATTTGATTCAGGACAAGAAAACCGCTAAAATTGGAGTCCCTTTATCTAAAATGTGATTCAGAAGAAGGACATTACTTTCTCCCCTTTATTACAAAATATGTTGGTACTCGGTAGATTCGATCATAGCAACCTCTACCACAGCAGGTGATAGATACAATATTTCGATGAATATGCGTGCGGTATGCATGATAAACATTCTATAGGCTGTTTACGTTAACAATAACAATAAAAAAATGTTGTAAACAGTATTAATTGCTGGTGAAAAAAGAAGGCGTTTACGTCATAAAAAAAAGAATAAACATCGATTGAATCTTATCAGTACCACATCCAACAAGGAAATATCCAGTTTTACACGTCACATAATGTCACAATCGGTACCAGAATACAGCAACGAAATGACAACGATACAATTTCTTGCAACTGAATTTACTTATATTAACAAAAGTCCATCAAGCGGCATACATTATGCCATCTGAATAGTTTTGACTGACTTTTAAAAGCCTGCATTTGCGTTTTTATCTGTATATCTGTCTGTTCGTCTGATGCATTCTACGTCATCTAAGAAAAAGTTTAATTCATACTAACACTCAAACGACGACTCCATAATACATACATATATTGTTGGTTAGACTATTGAGGCAAGCAAGGGACCAAACTAAAATGTCTTATCAAACTGTTCCACTTGTCGCCAGTGGGTGACGTAAAATCTCCCCACTATGTTTCGTACGTACAGACTGTTTGCAATGGTGTTAGTTTGGAGTTTTGTAGTAGTGTGCGTATTCACACACACTATTACAAAACAGCTATTATGGGACAGACCAACCTGTCCAATTTAAGTAACAATGTCTAACAATGTATTACAATGCACTGTGTGTTTGGCGACGGACACCGACTGACTACATGTCTTAAGCCGTGTCGGGCACACTCTGGGCTCACCACTAGTTACAATTTTCTATACTTACGCTGAGGACTTGGAGGCAAGGCAACGGAGTTTAACTATATACATACGATTATTCATTCAGCGTGCAATGAAAAAATAGTTTATTTCATAATGATATTCCCATTTCAGTTCACAGTTATTACAGTACCATCAAAAATTAAATTGTAACTTATACTCAATTGAAGACATGAGTGGATGAAGGTGTTATGTAAGATTTTTATTATAATTTTACAATAGAAGCGTTTGAAAGTTTTTATTTACATATACTTCCCATGCAATAGCTCATGTTTATTATTGAATTTCTACAAAACTACTGGACATAATGAAACTAAATTTTAATATATGATAGATATATCAGCAAAAATTTTGCAAAAAATGAATTTTTGAAAAAAAAAAATGTTACATATCACCTTTATCCACTCATGTTTTCAGTTGATATAATGATGATAATATGTGTCTCAATATTTTAAAATGTCTCAAATTAATTTTCAACTAAAAACTCCCACGAGAAAAATAGAACATATTTAAGATCCACAATACCTTGATTAATCTTCATTCACTATATTCCTGTGGGATAAATGTAATTTAATTTAGTGTTTAAAATACATTTCAACTACCACAGTAAGAATATTAAGAAAGAAGAAAAAATTGACTGTGGGAGGTCAAATTACATTTCTGGAATGATTTATTTTTGTCATTTACTGTATACATTAAAAGAACTTGTCTTAATGATTTTATATTAATTCTTTTGATGTTCCAACTTTTGTACAAGACAGGGACGGAATCCAGCTCAAAATAGGGAGGGAGTTACTGCAAAGTTTAAGAAAATGTATCTAACTTAGCATTAAAAGAACAACTTTGAAAACTAATATTTCTTTTCCAGTTTTAATCATTTTGATATTTCATTAACGGTTTTAAGGCACTGAAAAGTTTTAGTAAACCTAATGACGTCACTAAAATAAAAAAAACTTCCTTATTCATAAAGCAAACCACATTGGTGATTTGAATTAAAGTGATTGATTGAATCAGGGTAATTTGGGTGAGAAATTTTCACTTTTGCTATTAAGGGGAGATTCGCTAAAAAAAAAACAAATCGATTTTTTTCTTCCTAATTATGTTCCTTAAGGTGATAGAAATATTCTCCTAAAATTTAATTTTAAGAAAAAAATCAAAAATCAAAAAGTTATGGGCATTTTAGTGCACGCACTTTAGTATAATTCAATTGAAATAAAAAAAACTTTAAATGCTTTTTTCTCGAAAGTAGATTTTTTGACATGGTTCCTCATGTATCTCAAAATGTATTTGAGGTCCCGACGTAAATCAAAGTGCATATTATTCGATACCGTCATTTTGGCAGGAACTAGAATCTTTTGGTTCCATAATATATTTTCAAAACGGCGGCTGTTTATAGTCGAGAAAAAGCGGTAATTTTTGAAAATTTATTTTCAAAATGCGATTTCTCGCTGGTTTTTTATTTTTTTCTTAGATCCTAGTTAGTGCAATAAACTGTATATGTATATTTCCAGAAAATTCTTGATTTTTTTGATTTTGGCTCATTGGGGATTTTAGAACGCGAGGAACCGTCAAGGTGGAAATATCTCGCAGTGTCGACTTCAAAGCCATGACAAGAAACAATGTTGTATATTTAGTTTTTTAATAAAATATTTATTTGTATAAAAAAAATAATAAAAAAGGTCGTTTTTCGATGTTTTTTTGGCGAATCTCCCCTTAAAATGACACAATTCTTTTTATGAATGTGAATGATTCGACGAAAGTCTTTTTCTAGTTGCCTTACGTGCCTAATTTTTGCAATAATTGAAAAGAATGACCTGGAAAACATATAATCTGTTCCCATAATCTTTTAATATATAGGAAGTTTCTTTATTTTGTCCCTAATCTTTGAATGCATTTTGTATGCTAGCAATGATTATGATTGAAGATATACAGGGTGTAAAACAAATATAGAAGATATATAGAAGATTGAAGATATATAGGGTGTAATATATATATATATATATATATATATATATATATATATATATATATATATATATATATATATATAGGGTGTAAGGGAAATAACTCTTATCCTTTTGAGGGATGACGCGACTGTTAATTCCGAAAAAATTCCTGCGGTTTTAGTTTCTACAGGGTGCTATGAGTCACCCCACAAAAGGACGAAAGTTATTTGTTTTACACCCTGTATAACGAGAAATAACTTGCAAGGCACAATTTATTGTATCCAACAAGCGCAGCGTAGCGGCCTCAACGACCTCAAGCAACCAAGCTGAAGCAGCCATTATGTGGTGTAATTAAGTATCGACCAAGAAATTATATCTTACTTTATAAGTTAAAGATTGGTATAATTAGAATAAATCGACATCAATTACTGTTGTAAAGTGATTTCAATTGTGAAAAAATAACTTATAGCTTATTTGTACGAGCGATCAATAAATGATACAGGGACTGAGCTGCGGTAGGAAATTATTGATCCGAACAGCAAAAATTACAATCATGATAAATGGTCGATTAAATTCCCTTAGACAATATATTATTAATTATCTAGATGTAGGTACATAGATATTATGCAGTCGATATAATGAATCATGGTGAGAAACATTGCTTCGGATAAAATAAAGTTTAAAGATCAATGATTCAGATACAAAGATTAGAAACAAAATTCGATGGTTAAACTTTAAAATATTAGGTAAAGAATTTTTGGAAACAAATCACCAGTTTTTATTAAGGATTTTATCTATTTTTCATGACGTACGTTTCGAGACCATACAATCTCTTCATCAGGCCTTAAATGATATAAAAATATTACCAAATTTTTAAAATAAAAATTAATTAAGTACTTACAGTTTGGTCTTGAAACGTACGTAACGAAAAATAAATTAAATCCTTAGTAAATAAAAAACTAGTGATTTTTTTCAAAAATGAATTACGTAATAATAACATCACCAAAAATCCTTGATAACTTCAAAATATCGTAAGTCACAAATTTTTTAAGTCTTACAATTAGAAAAAAGTCGACATACAGATTTTGAAGTTTAACCATCGATATGCTTTGTCGTATAACAAGACGACAAGCCGACATGACGTTCCGAGCTTTTTTTAAAGATTATTCACATTCCTAATTTATTACTTTTAATTTTTTTAAAAAACCGAATTTAAAAGACTGGGAAAACATTCAAAAATTTTCAAATTTATCTATACCTACATATAATAAAACTGTAACGAGACCATATCTGCATATAGAATATTTTTTGAAAATTGTACTGGCACTGTAAACAGTTATCGATGTATATATATCAAAACAGCGATTTTTAAAATTTTTGTCTGTCTGTCTGTTCACGCATCACGCAAAAACTATTGAACGGATTTTGATGAAATTTGGTTATTACCTGAATCAACATCTAACAATAAGATACTTTTTACCCCGGGAAAATGCCTCATTCCCACCGGAAAATAGAAAATCCATTTTGAGCATGTGCACACATTACGCAAAAACTGGTGTGGTAATAACTTATGACCTGCGTCAACATTTAGGGTACTTTTTATTACGAGAAAATCTTCCCTCTCGAGAAAATACAAAAACCATTTTGAGCATGTGTATACATTACGCAAAACTATTGCTCTGTGCAAATGCTCTATAATTATTATACTTATATACCTCTCATTGATTTTATGCGCGAACGACGTCACGGGTACAGCTAGTTATGACATAAAAGTGGCAAATGTGACAAATTGACCACAATATTTAATGATTAATAAAACTGATTTTTATCGCTCAAAAATTTATTATCTACTCGAGGAGTTTGCGTGTTAGTTCAAGTAGTACAATTTCGTTTTGGTGTGTCCGATCCTTTACAGTTCAATAGTAATCAAGAAAGTCAAACTGTTATACAATGTTCTCTCTTCTCTGTCCTCCTTCCCCCCGGCCGCGCAATATCTCATAATGCAGTTGCATCAGTATCCACTGTACATAATATATTATTCAAGTTTGACAAATAATATAATTTAACTTGGTATTATTGACTGATGTAGGTATGTGATGCTGATGGAATTCAAATTGAAATCAAATAGCCGAGAGATGTGATTTGATTTGTTTACCAATCAGGCAATCGGACAGATCACGCTGTCTCCGTGCTATTGACACTGTTTGTTTGTGATGGACGCTATGAAACTCTTACGATAATTAGATTAACAATACATTGAGGCGGTGACCAACCCAACACCTTTTCAATTTGATGTGCACACACAATAAATGATTGTATAAATGGGTGTTGGCCCAAGTTTGAAAGATGAATCGCTCGTGTGAATTGTATAACATTAGAAGGTCATGTTGGTAATTATTACGTAATTTAAAGGTTATGTATACATGATTCAAAAAGGAAGGAAGGTGAAGAGAGGAGAATAATTTACGTCAGTACTTAGTCCTATTACAGAAATTTTTTTTCTTATTTAACGTGAATTGAAGACTTCTGAGAAATATCACTTTTATTTTAACAATTCGATGGGAAGGGTAGGTGTCATTACCAGGTACCGGGATTTTTCGGACAGGTCAGGACCGTACTTATTGCAATAAAATTTTGCAACTAAATTACATGAAATTGTGCACATCTGAATGAATATAATTGGTCAAAAATTACATTTTTCACCATTTAGAATAGTAACAACATTTTTTATTTGACGAAAGTAAGAAAATTCAAAAAATCAGAAAATTTTTTTGTAAAATATATTGAAAAGTTGTTGAATATTTAGACGGTCCACTATAATAGCTAAGATGTACGTATTTGCTAAGATTTTTTATTATTGAAAAATAAATTTTTAATAAGCAACTATACTTCTATCTCTCAAAATTGAAAACAATAAAAAAAGATGAATTTATTTAATTTAAATGACATATGTCACATAAATGACATACATAATAAAAACAAAAATATTTTTGAGTCAATTAAAATTAGAGTCGCACTTTTCAGTTGTGCAGATAACAAATAAAAGAATTAAAAAGGATGTTTACATAAAATACGTATAAAAAATATTTTGATACACATACGTATGTGTGTTGCGTAACTTGTGTTCGTTGTTTTTACCAAAATATTTTGAACTTTTAATCACACTGAGTGCAATCTGTATACCTGCATATACTAAACATGAAACTGTCTGATCCGAAAAGAGTCCGATACCTGGTCATTACTCCTAGAGTGACACTAACAGGTAGGCTAAACTCACTAACACAACTGACAACATGACAGTTTTTCAAAGATTTTAATCAAAGAATTCAATAAGGTAATAACTGCTTATCTAATAATTTGAATTAATTTCACTACTTATCTATCTTAAGATCACTTTAAATATTAGTCTTGACATTTTATGATTGAAATCTCGTATGTTTTTAACTAACATTCACTGAATTCAACCCAACCACCTACTGAATCACTAGAAAGAATGGAATAAGAAAACCTTAAGTACTAAAAGCCTGGTAATATTCCTCTGCTGTCCCCTTACAATCTTTCAAACTTTTTTTTTTTACTTATTACAAAAGAGGTTTATATTTTTTCGAATAAATTTGGGTTTGTTTAATGAAAATTTGTTGCCTAGCAATTTAACGAGAACAACTGTCAACTAACAAAAACGCGACAGCGAAGCTGAAACGTTTTTGGATTGACAGTTCTTCAGGTTAAATTGCTTTTAGGCAAGAAATTTGAGTTGTAGGAAACACAAATTTATTCAGAAACAATATACGGTAAGACAATTTAACGAATAAAATAAATTAGTATAATTCATATTATTATTTAATACATTGTTACTATGGTTCCGAAATAAATTAAATTTGCCAATACGAATTTTTGTTTCGTTTTTATCGTTTACCTGCCCATGAAATGACCAATAAAATGTTTTGTGCCATTTTTGTTGCTATAAAAATCTGACCTAACATTTTTCCATGCTGGTAAAAGTGAAAAAACTACAATATTCTTATGGGATTTGGTACACATGAGTTAAATTGTCTCAGAAATTCTCAGAATATGCATCCAGTATGAAGAATATTATATTTAAAATGGGTTAAGCACTGAAAATGACTCTACCTATTCGAAAATTGAATTTTAGATTGCTCGTATCTGTACAGTAGAAGTCAATTCAAAGATATTGAAAAATATAAATCTACCATCCTTCCGGTCTTTACACTATCATCCGCCTGCAATATATTCCATAATACATATTCATGGTAATCTCTCATCTTGCAAAATGTACGCCAACGTAGGTAATAGTAATATTCTTAACGACATTAGTCGAGAAAAGGATCAAGAAAAATGACGTGCAATGACGGAAAATACATTGAATTGGAACAAGACACTTAAATATACCGAACACGTTTCATGAATAGAAAAGGGAATATTTTTTAACCATTTTCAGTCAGTGTTAAGATTATCTTTGGCTTTAGTATTGATTTGACTACAATTTTGATAGAATCCGTTTCTTTTTTTTTTCGTTTCTAAAAACGAAAATTCAATTAACAAATCTCATTTTCGTTATTTAAAAAAAAAAAAAATTACAGTTTTTTAAAGGCAAAAAAACTAGCTTGGTTTACATGAGGAGTAGAACTGCGTTGACAATTTTATCTCTTAACTGACTATACGTTGATGTGGCGCTACGGTGACAAAGGTTATTACTTGAATTAATTACGAAATGTTATTCATCTCGTCGTATACAAAACCACCTTTTTTTATAAACTGTGTCGATGGCTTGTTTATATAATTGAAATATATGCATGTAGGTATCTAAAATGGGTAGGTACAGATTGTTCCAGAAATCATGCCTTTGGAGAGATTTTCCGCGTAGAGATTGGTGGTTGTTTGTTTATACCAAAAAGGCTAAAAAGCCCCTGCATACCATTACCAATATAAGATAATTTCATATTCTTTGCAAATATATTCTTTATTTTAACAAAATACTTATCTTTTTTATGGAACTATGTATATGTAACCTATACGTTTTTAAATTAGGTTTGTATACCTAACGCCAGAAACTGCACTTATTTTTAAATAGACGTTAACCAATAATAAAAACTAACGAATAATCGAGTGACGATTAATCCAAATTTTACTGTTTATCTGTTATATACATACATACTATTTGTATCATTCAATCCGTTTAGTAGTTACTGAATCACACGCGACGCGAACACCCTCTATAAACAAAAACAAACAACACAGTCCACCCATTCAGTTTGCTACCAACTTCCCAACTAAAAAACCAACATCATTCATTACAACAACTTGTGTATTTTAAGCCACTGATACGTTCGACTATTCAGGATTTCGTAGCTTTAACGAAACGAAATTCTTATGAATTCGTGATTTCTGTCAACGCGGAAGTGACCTACCCGCACTTAATCATGGTAATAATAATCAGTAAACTTACCCCTTGGGAAAAGAATCAGCGATTTTCCAGGCCGAAGTGTTTGCCATTTCAGCCTGTGCGAAACTGATACAAAGTAGGCCCGGCTGGAAGGGACATCGCGTAAGTATATGGTCGGACAGCTCTCAACGCCCTAAATGGCGTTAGAACAACGTCAAGATTGGTGCACGAGTGCCAAGAAACGTTGAATCAACTCTCGGTTCATTACCCAGTGACCTTGGTATGGGTACCAGGTACGGGAATAGATGGAAATGAGAGAGCAGATGATTTAGCTAAACGAGGCTCAACTCAACCTTTAATAGGTCCAGAGCCGGCCCTAGGAATATCATTCCAGAGAGTGAGGTGTGCTGTGGATGACTGGGCTAAAAAACAGCACGCCCATCTCTGGAAAGTGTGTACAACGGCCAGACAGCCCCGAGAGCTTATAGTACTGCCCAGTTTAAAACGGAGAAAGGAATTACTATCTCTAAGCAGGGTACAGCTGAGCCGGTTAACAGGTATACTCACGGGGCATAACGTCCTGAGAAAGCACCTGCATATCATGGGATTAGTGGAAAGTCCTCTCTGCCGAAGGTGCGGCTTGGAAAACGAATCTTCGTCTCATGTTCTATGCTCTTGTGAAGCATTGTCATCCTTGAGATGCAAGTATCTGGGATCTCCAATACTGAGTCCCGAGGACATCAGGACTGCAGACTGTAGTGCAATCCTGAGTTTCTATGACGGACTGGGCATTAGCTAGCCTCTTGGATGCCGTGGGGTACAATGGGCCCGTATTTGGTGGCCTATGTGCAACGGGAGCTCTGAATCCCGACCCACTTACAGCATTCATTCATTCATAATCAGTAAAAGGTTTAGATAATCAAATTAGCTACAGCTAAAAACTAGAAATATATCAACTAGAACAACTCTAGTTACTGAACTGCAAAATCCTGACTTAGGTAATGTGTGTTTAACACGTACTTGCTGAATTTTTTCAAATGATAACGATGTACAATCAGCGCCGGATCTAGCGGGGGCGCCAAAACTAGGTATTTCACGTTTTTTGCTCGTCACTTGGTTTTTGAGAGGAAAAAAGGTTGAATATTTATTTTCCTACAAGGGCGCCATTTTACAACGCTGCCCCGGGCGCCACTTGAACTATGTCCGGCCCTGTGTACAATATATATGTATACAAGGCAAAGAAAAAAAAATGTAATTTAAAAAATTGAAGTAGTCCAAATCCAATTACACCATACAAATTGCTGCTGGCCTACACATATACACACAGTGGGTATATAATAAGTAACTCGCCCCTTTCTACTTTTTTTTTACTCCTCATGCATCGCATCAGTTCCCCGAGTGTTCCCCGGGAGATTTTTTTATTCATTTTTAGCGAATTCCATTCTGGAAATTCAGCTATTATAGCCGGTGTCATGGCGTGACTTGAGCCCGGAACTATGGCAGAAATATGTTTTGAGGTCCCTAGAACCCAAAAATAACATTCACTAAAATTTATATATATATATATATATATATATATATATATATATATATATATACATATATATATATATATGTGTGTGTGTGTGTATGTATATATGTATCAGCACGATAGCTCTTCAGGAAAAACTGCTAGCTTTACGAAATTGGTGACAACGTTGGAAATGCAAAAATCTTGGATGAGTTCTTCAGCCAGACACGTCGGATGCCAGGAACATGGTTTTTGCTCTTGCAAAAAATTAGTTCTTTGCCAAAATTTGCTATAATTTAAAAGCTTTTGCCACATTTTTTTACACCATTGCAAAGACGGAAAAAAATCACATAAAAAAGGTTTTTGAACTATTATTCTAGGTTAGCTAGTTTTTGAGAAAATAAGAAAAAAAAGTCAATTTATTATTTTATGGAGATATCTGGAGAAATGGAGCCACGTACTTTTTGTGTTGATGCTTCAATATTTATTTAAAATACTCCTGTCGCAGCATCCTGCATAACATAGCGAATTTCCATTTACAAAAGTACGTTTTTCTCGGAAGCTAGGTTTTTGGACATTGTTCGTGAAAAAAATTTGGCGGAATGAGGCGGAAAAATCACATAAAGAAGGTTTTTTTATTTATAATTACTCTATATCAACTAGTTTCCGAGAAAAACGTACTTTTGTAAATGGAAATTCGCTATGTTATGCAGGATGCTGCGACAGGGGTATTATATTTCTCTTACGTGTATTTGTATATTTTGTTTTTTTATACTGCGCGCCATGCCAGTGTACTGAACTTACAACTTTTTTTTTTTTGATGCTCTATATTCAAATGTACGTTGGAGTATTTTATGTTTTTATGTTTAATTAATACAGGGAATGTTTTGAGTGGGAAATGGAGAACAAAAAAGCAGTTGAAAATAATTTTGAAAATACTTTTAATAAAAGTTAATGATTGCGACGCGCGAACGTACCAACCGACCATGTTAATTACAATGGGCACGACGCGTAATTTTTAATTTCTATTTTAATTATTTTTAACGATTTGCAAAAAATTAACATAACAATAGTATGTGGTGGGAGGGGGGGGGATGTAAATAAACGATGTAGTGATCTGTGAAATTTTATAAGGATTGGTTTCTGTACACAGACTTAGGTCCGAATTACATTAACGCTTCGCTCTCGATACGCTCCCACTCCATTCTCGCTCCGATATAATCTTGTTGTGTTCACATTACAGTGCTGATAACATGTTGGTACCTATTCGTTCTCCATTCACATTATAATGCCAGTCTAGGTACGCTCCCAGTTCGGTCTCAGTTCGATACAAACATCTTTTCATAACAACTGAATGCAAGCGGAGTGGAGTGGAAAGTGTTTACACTATAGGTACAAGCCATAACAAGTCTGATATCGCTCCGATAAAATATTACCTGAGTGGTATTGATATTGGAGTGGCATTGGACCGGGAGCGAACCGTGACTGATATTGGACCGATATCAGAGCGATGATGTGAATACATTCATTGATATTTTAAATTTTATATTACAAATATGAAATTGAGTTTAAAAAGTAAAACATAATATTCTGCTTTACTGTGTTTTATTAAAATAAGAAAATAAGGAACAGTAAATCAATAAATAAATAATCTTTTTTTTTTTTTAGCTTTTTCCAAACTTCTATTCACAATTGTTTAGTGGCCACTGAAATTTTTACTACTTTACAGCGACGAATACCTATTGTTATATTTTTTCCTGTTCCACTTACTACTAAGTTGTTCTACTAAGTTACTAAGTTGTTTTACTAAGTTACTAAGTTGTTTTACTAAGTTGTTCTACTAACTACTAATCTACTTATTTAGGTGTGAACAACGCTTTACTGTACCAATGTATAAATCAAGCAGCCAAATACGACCTAATAGCATTATTCTGTAATATAGTAATCAATGCAATAACCGGTGGTATCCGTAGTAACGTTTTCAAATAATTATTGTCAAAATATATTATTAACAATTTAACTCATGTGTATCAAGTTCCATAAGAATATGATAGTTTATTCACTTTTACTATGGAAAAAAAGTTAGGACAGATTTTTATAGCGGAAAAAAAATGGTACAAAACATTTCATTGGTCATTTTGTTGTAAGTAAACACGATGAAAATGAAACAAGAATTCGGATTGGTAAATTTAACTAATTTCAGAACCATAGTAACAATGTATTAAATCAGGGCTTCTTAAACTTTTTTCATTCGCGATCCCAAATAGAGATATATAAGTATTTTGTAAGGATTTATTAATTAGGTAACAATATATACACATATAAAAAATTATTCTCAATGAACCCAAGATTTCGCTAAGCGACCCCAAAAGGCGTCGTGACCCATAGTTTAAGAAGCCCTGTATTAAATAATAACTATGAATTATACTAATGTATTTTAGTCGTTAAATTGTCTTACCGTATTACACTTGAGAGTTTTATATTATTTCTGAATAAATTTGTGTTTTCTACAACTCAAATTTCTTGCCTAAAAGCAATTTAACTCGAAGAACTGTCAACGCAAAAACGGTTCAGCTTTGCTGTTGCGTTTTTGTTAATTGTTAGGTAACAAATTTCCGTTGTATATAAACACAAATTTATTCGAAAAAATACAAACCTCTCTTCTGGTGACGTCATAAGGTTTACTTACAATTTTTCAGTGCGTTAAAAAACGCTAATGAAATAACAGAATGGTAAAACTAGAAGAAAATTATTAATTTTCGAAGTCGTTCTTTTAACGCTAACTATTTCGTACATTTTTCGAAAAATTTGTAATATCAAAAAAGCATTACGACACGCCTTATGAGTTGGATCCGCTTCTATCAGGACAACCGATCAATATGAATGCACCTTTATGTATGTAAAGGTGGAGGCACACATTTACGTCACAATCTTTATTACACTATAAACAATAAAACAATTAAATAAAATTCAATTAACGCTCCAGATTTTATAGGTTTTTTTTTTTTTTTTTTTTTTTTTTAAATTAGAAATTTCCATTTAATGTTTACTTTGTATAAAATGAAAGATTCCTTCAATCGGTACCTACCGAAGCCATAATAAAATTCCCAAGCGAATTCGCAACAACAAATCAATGAACGACGAATGAATTATGTAAAACCGAACATAAAAATTTTATGTTTTATTTAATTTAATGGCTTGTTTCTCTTTACAATACAATAGCGACGACGAAGAGAGGGTGCAGAGGGCGCACTATGATGCGGATAAGATACAATACATGATCATAAAATGTTCGACGAACACACATTTTTTTTTCAGTACAAAACATTAAGTTTTCGTTAATAAATTGCGAATCATTCCAAAACAGTTGTGATCAAAATAACGATAGCAACCGCGATGAAATCTTTATCACCTTTGTAGTGTTACAATTGTTTTGTCCGAGTCTGTACGATGAATATAAAATAAATTCTATAATGGCGGTAGTAGATGTGCTATAATAAAAATTATAATTTACATCTGTAGACTACATTTTATTGAGCGAGTAGTACCTATCAAGTAAAATCAATTTCAACTTAGGATTAAGTTTATGATCCTGAATAAATTAAAATTGTGTTTTAAATTTTATGGGGCATACTCTCTCTACCAATGAATTTTTTATGTTGATTTAAATGATGCACAAACTATGTGTCTAAAAATGATAAGAGTATTCCTCTCTGAGGCGCCTCCAAGCGCTTCAAAATGTTTGAAAAGATTGCTCCATTGCCCAAAAAAAGATTATACAGGCAGAAATAAGCCGAATTTATAGGCTGGGTGCGTGATGGCAACGATATCTATAATATACAATTTTCCGGGCTCATTAACGAATATAAATAATGGTAACCGTGGAAATAAATAAATTTGAAATATTTTTAAACAAACCGTAAAATCTGAATACAAATATTTGCTATTTACAATTAATTTTTTATAAATAAATTTGAACAATTTGAACAATAAAATACTAATGAAGTATAACAGTTATATTAACAAAGTAATTAAACAATTTTCGACGTTAATATGGATATAATTATCAAGACAGTATTTCCTTCCAATCTCGGACTATGCAGAGGAAAAAGTTGTTGGTGCCGGTGAAGCACGTCAGGGAAATTCGAGAATTAAGAAATGCTGGCATGTCATTTAGTTGAATGTAGAGTCATAAGACAAACATCAATAACTTTAACTCCTTATGAAACATTATTGCATGTGACTATGTGAGTTAAAATACATCAAATAATTTTAATTCTGTATTTATGGATTGACGTGTAGATGTTAATACTGTTGACAGATAAATAGGGAATGACATAAGAGTTGCAACTGCGTTTATAATCAAAGGGAATCAATGTAAATATTTTTATTTAATATTTTTTATTATACTATAAATACATATGAGCCCGCATTAATGCTTGTTTTCTCCACTACTTACGCTGCAATCGATTTAATTGTCCCCACCATATACTTCGCACGCTGCCTATAGTAAACATTACATGCGTTTTTCTTAAAGCTGCGTAATTCGGGCAATTTTAACCCGATTGACTTCAAATTTTAACTGCAGCAACTATTTTACGGTCAATAAACTAATTACAAACATTTTTTTTTTTTTTTTTTGATAAATAATTTAAAATCGAGAACTGAAGCCAATGACCGCAGTTGAAATTATTTCATAATTTAGATAAATTAGAGTGATCGTAGAAAAAGTACACTGGGCGGTCACTGACGTCATAAAACGTCAAGTGAAACCATACTAACTAACACACACTACGTCGTACGACGTCAACAATTCCATATAATGTGTATTAACTCTTAAAATAGTATACTAGTTATGGGCATTTTATTATTATAAGTTATGATCGTTATGGTGTTAAACAAATTTAAGTAATGGCCTCGAAAAACTGCATTGTAAAATAGAAACATTTTTACTATTTAAATAAATTGAACCGCATAAATAAAATAATAAAACAAAAATGAAATGTTTAAATCAAAAATAGATAGCCAATTCATAAAATTGATGTTTTTCAATAGAAAAACGTGTTTTAATAATTATTTATTTATTTATTTATTTATATAAAAATTTCATTTTAATTAACACAGAAAAAAGTTTCTAATGAAAAAGAGTAAATAAAGATTAATCTCGGTAACCTTGACATTTTTTCCCGTTTTTGTAAATAAAATATGAAACAAATTGTAAAAAAAAAAATGTATAAGTTTATCTTAAACGTGTGATGATATTATCTGTACGTAATTAATAAACTCTATGTATCTGTCTCGTATGACTATCCAATGAGGACCCAATCAGGTAATATTCGCGTAAATTTGCTTAACAAATAAAACAAATTAGGATTCATTTTTTCATTAACTTTCAAAATTTTTTTTTCAAATTTATGTTATTTATCAATGATTCAATAATATTTCTTGAATCATGTGTATCGCCTTATGCTGCCCACCCACAGATATACAAGAACCAAATTTCCTATTTCATAGCTACCGTGCCCGCTGTCGCCGGCAAATGACGTGGACATCGCTACCCGTACCAAACGATTATCATACATACAACAAAACCCATCATTTGTATCTACACAAACATGTGAATGTTCTTGTGCAATATGGTGTATGTATATGACTGGGCACCTTGCATATACATATACAGTATATACTGTAATGGGTGACCTATGTGACTAACAACCAACAATTAGAAATAAATTATTTATTTTAAGAAAGATATCCCTTTATTTTGAGAATTGTTTTGTTCAATAGAATTTTTACACATAAATACGACACACTTCATATTTTTTTCTGTATAAATTTCACGAGTTGATTAAAAAAACAATGGCACTAAGAACGATGTGAACGATGTGACGAACAGTAACAGATTAAATCAGAAACGGTGTAAATTGCAACTCATTGCACCTTACGAACAACCGATTTTTATATGTATACTTAACCTAGTATATCTATGGGTATCTAATTGATGAGTTTAATGCTGATGGTGTCACCTAGTGGCTGATAATAGAAACAAATTCAATTGTTTTAAACAACACTTCAACCCACCCCGTATGAAATATGTCACCGCAAGCAATTTGTATGATTATGTGATTAATATTATTTTTTTTTTGAAAAATGTTAACAATGTTCTACCTCTTTAATGTTACGTCAATCTAATATGAATTTACATCAAGTACTACTATAGAGAATAAACAACACATGTGGTATATTATAGAGCAATATTATTTTGATGATAAATAATGCGTGTTAAAAACAAATATTATCTACCATAATAATATGTACATGGCAACGAACACAACAAGTGTTTTACTTGTTCTTATTTGTCAATGACAACATCTGCTACAGTTCCTTGAACATGATGCAGAAGAACAAACAACACTAGGAGGATAATAATGTTGTTGTGCGTCTCATGTTGCCTGCCTGCCTCCTGCACCTCCACCACCACCGCCTCTGACTTGTGAATGTCATTGTTTTTTATGTATTATGTTGTACATTAAGTACATACAATTGTCCTGATTCCTATTGCTCTATTCACATCATTGCGCGCATTACTTTAAATAAAAATAAATATGTTTGCTATTATTTTTTATGGGAAGGGGGGGATACGGGTTATACACACACAGAGACATTTAATATGTAAAGAAAAAACAATTTGCGCAGAGGAAAAACATCATCTTCATAGTTTCATGGCTTGAACGTGGGGCATAAATTATGTATAAATGGTTCTTTTTTCTTGTGCGAAGTTTACTGACTTTTTTGTTTGAAAGTTTATATAGGATGAGTCAAAAAAATCGCTTTATGAAGACACTGTACCCCGGATAGTTTTATAACAATGACTGTGTTACGCATACATAATTATATGAGTGCTAGTTTGGTACCAAAATATGAACACAACCCATTATCACTAAATGTTATTTAAGTTTTATATGACAAATAAGAACCACTACAACGTTTGGTTGGTTCACCTTGTATCATGTGGTATATTTTCTTAAATTGAATAAAATTTCCATTTTGTTTTTAATATCGCTATTTATATCTTCGAACAGTTTTCGATGTCTTAACAAAAAATAAAGAGTATTTGACGTACCGTAAATTTATAACCGCGTTCGTTAAATTACGAAAAAATAACCGTTCTTTTTCAAACTGCACGTTTGTTTTTTGTTTTTTTTCTTGTTCTTTTTTTTTTTTATCAAATTTTTATCATACCGGAGAACGAATTTTGGAACAATGCCATTTTTATTCGATGAATTATGTTGAGTGAAGAGAAGATAAAACCATTAATATAATTATACAGATTTCGTTCAAAAGTTTTTCTTAGCTAACTTTCGACGAAGGCATATAAATACGGCTTGAGTACTGTTTTTAAATGTTTCGTAAGTCATCTGGATTTCATGTGGGTGTCAATTAAAAAAAGCTGACGAACCAGTTGTAGAACTTCGCCGTCCCGTTTTTATCGTTTGAAACCTGCTAGGAAGGAGATGTGGGGTTTAGTAAGTGATAAAGGATTTAGAATTTATGAATTCCGTTTAAAGGTTATAAAGAATCAAAAAAATTTTTGCGATCTTAAGGATAGATGGGTGCATTTTTAAAATTGTGGCAAATTAAAATTTCTACAAATGATTATATTTTGCAAAATTTTTTTCGAAATCTTGCTGCTGGTAACTTCCAGGGGGAAAGTTTATATTTCAACTTATCACCCACCGAATGCAACGCCATTTTAAAAAAAAATTCTACGTTGCTGCAAAATTTCAAAAAAATTTTCTGTTCTGTTAAAAAAGACAAGGGTATTTGAAAAAAACACAAAAAAGACACACTTTTTTTTAAACCTTGAAAGTCTCTGGTGGCTTCACATTTTATAAGTGTAATAAAAAAAAAATTCACCTTTTCAGAGACCGTAATTAATTTTATGACTTATTTTGGTAAAAATTTTTTATCCTTTTAAGATTTTCAATATTTTTAAAATATGTTAAAAAAAAGTTTAAGTTCAATATGGATTTATATGTAACAAAGCAAAAAATCATAGATCCTTGATATTGCTCGCATTAAAGTTGAGAATTTCAAAATGCAAACTAGATCATGAACTTTATTTTATCGGCTGATTGAACTTAAACTTTTTTTTTTTAACACAATTTAAAAATATTGAAAATCTTAAAAGGATAAATGAATTTTTACCAAAATAAGTCATAAAATTAATTACGGTTTCTGAAAAGGTGAATTTTGTTTTTTTATTATAGGTACACTTATAAAATGTGAAGCCACCAGAGACTTTCAAACCAAAAAAAAAAATTTGCCTTTAAAATAATTCGACAAATTTAGGTTATTATAGATAACATAACAATTAGGAATTGTTTTCGAAACAGGACACGAAAGCTGTCCTTAGAGACCAATCAAGCGGGAAAATAACGAAATTCGCTTCCATTAAACTTGCGATATCTGTTTTTATAAAAACCCATTTTCAAAATTACAAAAACTAAATTGCTCCCCCCTCGCCCCCAAATGTCTCTTAAAATTCCGTTTATGCCACACAATCTATTAGCTAATATCTGTCTCTAATTGTAATAATCATTTAAATAATCACTGTGAAAATACATACTGTAAAATTAATGATTATACTTTGAATTTTAATAGGCATTCTATGGGTGCTACCTCTTCCTCCTCTTCCTACCTTTATGCACATCAACCCAACGTGCTATGTAAAATGAAATGAAACAAATATAGGTGTAATCTAAAGAGTTGACAGAAACAATAATGAATAATAAAAGAACTCATCATAATCGTGTAATTTTCAGACATTTTACATGCGTCAACTGAGATAACAGTGCGACGTACGACAGAACAAACCATAGTACAACAATATATCTTTTGTTTTGAGTAGACGTGCTGAAGTTACGCTTTGGTAACCTTTTTTTGGAAGGCGAGGAACGAAGCGAGCGAACAGCAGGAGAGTCGAAAGAGCTGAAGAACAATGATTACATATTATTTTAAAACATGGTAACGACACATCTTCCACTGGCAGCAGTGAGCAATTAGAGATACAAATAACAACCCAGTCATGTATTCTTAACTTATACGTCTGTTTTACTGCCGTAAAATATGTATACCGAGTGATCCAGAACAGATACACCACAGAATTCATCACACGAATAGAAAATAGAATTTTTTATTTTCAGATACAGGGTGGAAAGTAAATGAATCGTTTGCAGGGGTGACTCACAGCACCCTGTAGACACTAAAACCACAGGAATTTTTTTCGGAATTAGCAGTTTGAGAAAATCGCAAATGAACTGGCTCGACGATGTTTCCAAATTTTTCTAAGTACGTCCCTGACTAAATTATGCATACACCTTTTTCGTACCAAAGGTACAAAATAATTCTGTTGACCGAAATTCAATAAAATTTTGCAAACATGTTTACTTCTAGTGCAAGATTTTTTAGTAATAACAAGACCAAAACCAAGACTGCATTTTGCAAGACCAAGACCAAGACTCAAACTGCTCTAGCAAGACCAATAGCAAGATTCTTAATGCAAGAACAAGACCAAGACTGCCAAGTCGTGGTCTTGGTCTTGCATTTGCTTATCACTAATTTTATGTTGCTTTTTTTAAAAACAAAAAATTTATCTTAAAATATAAAATGGTCAGAGCCATATTAAAAAAAAAAATTAAGGGCTCCCTTTTTGGTCCATATTTAGTATCAAATTTTCTGTTAAAAACACTTCTGGTTCAAATTTATTGACAAATATTAATTACATGGGTGAGATGTATCCACTGTTTTCGTAGCGAGACTTATATACTTTCCACCCTGTATATCTCGTGAATTCTGATGATTTTGGAACACTCTGTAAGCGACGAGTATGTATTTTGTATGTTTGATATATTTTCTTCATACACTTGTGCTATGCTCTGTTGTAATTCATTGTGTGCTTGCGAGCATTAAATCCGTCACATATGTTTCATTATCTGTTGAAGAAGAAGATTGTTATGATGATAAAAGTTCTCCAGTGTAATTCAACGAATACGAAACGAGGTGCGCTGGTCTCCACAGGACCGATAGGCAGTGGCATCGTATCATAATGGACAAAGGGGATCATGTTCACTTAAAATTTGACAAAGGTACACCGCATCTATGTACGTAAAAGGACGCATTGTGAATAACAACTTAGTCTTTATTCGAATTAACATTCAGTGTTAGTGACGTAACTAAATTCTTTACGCTTTGCGGAGTGATACTAGCTTAAAAGCACTCCTTCCTTCACACACTCCCCGTCAATCTATTATCTAACAGCGCTCGGGGTTTTTATAACTTTTTTTTTTAAATTTTGGATACAGGTAAATCAGAAAAATATCATTTCAAGGTAGTTTGATTTCTCTGAATAGGGTCATTTGGACTTACTGTACATAATTCTGCCCGAATATATGGGCTTCCACGAGTAATAACTTAAGGACAGGGTTTGGAGAGAAAATAGCCAATGATAATTACTACTAAATATTGATAATTTATTTTGCAACGTTTCGAAACCTAAAGTTTCATCATCAGGCGTACTGTCATCACCATCAAAACTTCACGACTTCACGAATAATAACTGTTAAAGCTAAAAAAACTTTCGCACTGGGACAACATTTTGATGTGTCGCCAATGAATAAGGAAAGGAAATATTTGGGAAAAGAAGCGAGATAATTGTTTCTTTTTTTGTTACGTTTAAAAACATTTAAACTTTAAAATGAGAATATTGTATAATAATAAGTGAAACATGAAGATAAACGGGACAAAAAGAAACAATTTAATTGAATTATATACATGTAGAAAATTAAGTGCCGATGCACACATGCGTTTTTTTACCGCTGCGCGTGCACGCAGCGGCACCGCAAAATGTGATACACACATACGGTTTTTGCACGCTGCGTGCACGGTGCGGCGCCGCAGCGGTTATAAAGTACATTGAGTTAAATTGTGTGATGCATACATATTTGCGGTGCCGCGCGGCGCCGCAGCGGTAAAAAAACGCGTGTGTGTATCGACAACTAAATGATTATATTTAAACAAATCAAAAACATGTGTAGAGTCAACAAGATATGATCATATAAATTATAAAATAAAGTACGCCTGAGCGAATGCATACATACCTACTTTTTATTTGCATACGTATTTATTATCAAAACAAAGTTTTAAAGAAGATAAAATTTTGTTAAAATATGAAATATTGTTTGTTTAAATTCGTTTGTAAAAGCTAAGATCAATATTAGAGATTATTTAAAAGTTAGTAAAATATTACACATAATAAAGGTACGTTTTTCTATGCAACTACTACCAAATGGATTCTTATACAAAAATTTTATCTTACTGGGACGAAGGTTATGTAGAGAATTTCTCCTAAAATAGTTAAGAATCAGAGATATTTTTATTAAATTGGTGTGAGAAATCAATATGGCGGATTTACAAGAGCCGATACAGAAGAGTAGTAATGGGGGTCATGGCTTCAACAGAGATCAATTCAAATTTTATTGTGGGTTACCTTATGATATCAAGTTTACTAAAACTTTTAATGATTTAAAAATCGTAGATAAAATAGGTTTCCGTAGCCGTTTCTTTGATTTTCACCAAAATTAGATATACAGGACCATTAGAAAAAAGACTTCTGTCGAATTAGTCACATTCATTAAAGGAATTCGGTCATTTTGATAACAAAAATGAAAAATTCGCACCCAAATTATCCTAATTCCATCAATTATCTTAATTCAAATCACTTCAATAGAACTTGACTTGGGAAAACGAAAATTTTTTAATTTGGTGACGTCATGAAGTTTAACTAGAATTTTTCAATTCCACAAAAATCGTAAATAAAATGGGTAGAATGATGAAACTTGCAGCGAATTATAGATAAGGTTTCTTGAAGTGATTTTTTTTTCTATTTTACCAAAATTAGGCAAATAGAATCGCTAGAAAAGAAGTCCACTGTTGAATCAGTCACTAGGTCAATTTTATAGCAAAAGTGAATGGACGTGAACAGATTTCATTAACGGTTTTTCAGTGCCTTAAAAACCGTTGATGAAATGACAAATGACTAAACGGGATGAAAATAGTTGGTTTTCGAAGTTGTTCTTTTAATGTTGACTTAGAGAAGACTGGATTAACAATTATTATGAGGGCGGTCAAACTTTGTTGTTGGCGCCCTCTCGGAGAAAAATTCAAATTTCAAAATTAAAAAATCCCTGCAAAAAGCAAGTGACGAGCAAAAAAACCCCAAATTCAACATTTTGGTCGGCTCGTAGGTAGTTAGTGTCTCAGTGGCACTCACCGAGTGTAGATCAGTCAAACAATAATTGATTTGATTGTAATGTTGGTTGTGTTGGCATTGTTACATTCCCACACATAGCGTTGTGGTATCATACATATGTATGCGAGCCCGGTCACGTGACTACCACGTCTATCTTCGATTATGCACACATACACAGTTTAGCGCGTCAATACAAAGTAAACACCGTGCACGTATATAACATATTTTCTATCTCTTACTGGTTACACTGATTCCAGTAGTGGAGAGATACATATTGTATCTCTGTCCTTTGTGCATTACACTATAAACGGTAAAACACATGTCACACAGGTCGAATAAAAGTGAGCTTAAAAAATATACTGAAATTTGGAATTCTATGAATTTTTATTTGAAACTTTTTTTTTTTAATTAAGTGAAAATGTATATAAATCATCCAAACTGATGTAATTAACAAAAATAAAACTAAAAGAAAAGTTTTAAATAACCGACAAAATGTTTGTTTTCAATGAATACATTGAAAATAGCACACCCAGAGTCCATACAGGTAAAACAATAATTAATAATGTATAATGTATACAGAAGACTTGAAATACGATGACCTAATTGAAAAACTATGTCAAAGTAAACACGGTCGAACGGAACATCGGAAAAACTCAAATGATTAAAATAAATGATATAATTGCTGGACTATATTTAGCTACATTATTAGGTACTCGGATTTACACGAGTATTGTACCGACCGAATGACTATGACTGCGCTAATTGTACTGACGATACAATTAATATATGAATAAATGAAAATGGTTATACATATTTGTTTCGCCTATTTAAATTACCAATTGAATGAGTTTATCAGTTCAAACAAGTTAATTGCACAATATGCTCCATATTATTATTCAAACAAAATATTTATAGAACAAGATACCCCTGTCGCAGCATCCTGCATAACATAGCGAATTTCCGTTTATAAAAATCCGTTTTTCTGTGATTTTTCACCCTTTTAAGTGATTTTTCCTCCTCTTTCTAATGGTGTAAATAAATGTCAAAAAAAAATTTTAACTTTAGAAAATTTTGGCAAAAAACTAATTTTTTTCACGAAAAATGGTCAAAAAACCATGTTCTAGGCATCCGACATGGCTGGCTAACGAATTTGTCCAACGGTGTGGGACTAAATATAAATTTAATACATAAATTTTAGTGAATATTATTTTTGGTTTCTAGGGACCCCAAAACAAATTTCTATTATAGTCTCGGAGATTTATTTCGGAGCTCTAAAAAATAGAACTTTCTTCGGAACCCTAAAAAACGGCATATAAGTAACATACAAACATATACATATGTATGACGTATATGACTTATATACAATCTATATATCTTCCTGTACCACAAACACATTCTTTCATATAATTATGCATATAGGTATACCCCTGTCGCAGCATCCTGCATAACATAGCGAATGCTCTTTTATAAAAATTAAATTTTCTCGGAAACTAGTTGACATAGAATAATAGTTTAAAGACCTTTTTTATGCAATTTTTTTTCGTCGTTTAAATGATGTAAAAAAATTTCGCAAAAAATTTTAAATAAGTGGAAATTTTGGCAAAAAACTAATTTTTTGCAAGAACAAACACCATGTTCCTGGCATCCGACGTGTCTGGCTAACGAACTTGTCCAACGGTTTGGGATTTCCAACATTTTCACCAAATTTCGTAAACCTAGGACATTTCGTTCGAGAGTTATCGTGCGGACACATATATATATATATATATATATACATATATACATATATATATATATATATATAAATTTTGGTGAATATTATTTTCGGTTTCTAGGGACCTCAAAACAAATTTCTGCCATGGTCCCGGGTTCAAGTCGCGTCATGACAGTGGCTGTAATAGCGAGCTTCCATTCTGGAAATTCGCTAATAACAAAAAATTTTCGGGAAATGGCGCACCTACACCGTTTTGTTTCACAAGATACTTAAAAATTCATTCTTCACATTATTTAATATAAACTATAAGTCAACCACGAAATTACACTTGATTATTCCTCAATAATTAGTGACGGATTTTTAAAAAATTTTTAAAGATAACATTCTATTGAAAAATTATCAAATAACAAGAAAAGAATTACCTACATGTAAAAAAAAACTGGTGATATGGGGTCACTTTGCAACGCATTGTACTTGCCTATAATTAGGGGCAAGTAAGAACATTGCCTACATTGGGTAGTTCAGAAAAATGAATGAAAAGCAGTATACAAGATGCACATATAACATTTGCATAATTCATTGTAAAAATAATATCACTTTGGTGACGTTTTTAACGAAATATTAAAATTGCTAAAGAACACAAATGTGATTATTTTCAACTACTGACGACAGGAGCGTAACTAGATTCATTGTGGCCTGGAGCAACCCAATCCACAAGCTGATTTTGTTTCGTTCAAGACGCATTCAAATCATTATAAATCTTGAAACATTTCTTTAACATTTTTCTAAAAATTTTTTTTGATCGTTTTAAAATTCTTTTTTTTTCAGCTATTTTTTTACCATCAAAAAAACTGTGAAACTATTGATGCTATTTGTATTTTACAATGAATTATGGTAGTTGTAGCCTGTATGAAATTCCAAAGTAGGGAAAGCGCGATACAATCGACAACCACTTTCGTTTCGTGGCCATTTTTTGATAACCACCACAAGATTTTGTAACGTCGTTACTATGAATGATTTTAGGAAGTTACGAGAATAATTGCTGAACAACTGATAATAAAAAGACTAAAGTTAAAATTCTCATTTAAAAAATTATTTTATTTATAAATAACCTTTTTAACAAATAAAAGGTTATTTGGCTTTTAATGTACCAATCCAAATTAATCTGTTACAATCATCTCAATCATTTTTGTGTAAAGTTGAGCATTCACTATAGGTCCATTTTACCGATCTAGTGGACGGATCTGTATTTATTCAGATGTCTGTTCCCTAAGAGCGAAACCACGCTGCGCTACCGACTTAGTGGACGTTCAGCTTAAAATTCCGATTGAAAAAAAATTTCCAAAAAAAAATCGATTTTTATTTAAAATTTAGACCAGACGTTACCATTAATACAAAGTATGTTTATAACGGACGCTGAATCATAATATTCATAGGTACTTCAAAAATTCATTAGGAACATTTTGTTAATTAACAACAAAACATGCTAATTATAGCTCTCTTAATTGAATACATATACTACAAGCGATACAAGCACTGCAAAAGCATATTACTGTAAGCATGAATGTAATAATATTATAAACAAAGGAATCATTATAGTGTTATGTACATATGAATAATATTATGTTAAACAAAAGTGTCTTCGCTATATGTTGCTACGCTAAGCTGATGCTGGCTGGTGTTAACACTCCTTGATGTGTTGTTTAACGATAATAATTAAATTTTGATAGAATTACTTTAGTGAAAGATTAGATGCATATGTAAGTAACGTACAAATGTTATGTGCGTTATTCCGTTTAAGAATATTCTAGAATAAAAATCATCTTGTAACTAATTTGATCAAAGTAGTAATTCTTTTAATAATTGTTAGAAATAGGGTAAAAGCGGGTATACTCGAACAGTTTTGATATTTTATATCTAGCGCAGGCAGACAAAAGTAGTTAAGTCCAAATTATCAACTTTATAGTTGAGAGTAAAAACTAAAATGAAATGCAGGCAACATCAGTTTATTTGAATTATCTTCAAGTTTATATGACATTTTGTAAATTTTTTTTAATCAATTACTTTCTTAACATGTAATACAGTAAATCATAAAAAAAATTAATTTTAAACCTTAAACTAAAAATTTTGAAGACATTTTTATGGACTTAACATATAAAAAAAACAACAATAAATTTCATTATAAAACCACTTGTAGACTTAACCACTTAGAACGGGTAGTTATTGCCATAAAAATACATTTCCAATTTAATTAGACTATGCATTTAATTATTATTTTATTAAGAATTTTAAAAACTTAACTTCATTTGTTAGTTTCTGAATTTTTTCTTGTAACAAGATGTTAGGGGTGGAATTGACTTTTGCCCTTTTGGAATAATATGAGATAGACTCTCTTGGTCCTTATTATAAAATAATAAAAAAATTTAAAAAAATGGACTTAACTACTTTTGTCTGCCTGCGCTAGATATATTAATGAAGTTATTTCTTAAAAAAATCGATAAATATCAAAACTGTTCGAGTATTGAATTGCGTTCGAGTATGAGTATAAGGACTATTATGTTATCGCTTATAAAATTCATATCATAACAGGTTGACATGATTTTGATTTAAAAAAAAAAAGAAAAAAAACTGTCTAAAAAATAGCGTTTGTAGCTTGTGGGAAAATACAATGTAATAATTTGTTTCCATTACGAAATAAATAATTTCTAAAAGCCGTCAGAGCAGTTAAAAATTTTGCCAATTTTTTAAAATCTATTTAATATTTAAATAGTGTTATTGAAGACATCATTGAAGAATGATTTTGTATTTAGTGTGGTGTGAATCATACATCAAATAGTCATAAATTTACTCAAACATCTCATTGTCAAAATGTTAAATATTATATATGTAAAATGTGTAAATGATTTGTGACGTTGTTAAATGGATGTTAATTTAAAATTTTATGCAAATATTTTAAACATCAATAAAAACACAAATTTAAATAGTTTAAATAATTTTTACTACAAATATTATGTATTAAAAATTCATTATAGTATACAATATTATACAGTCTGTTTCAGAGAAATAAGAACATAGTAACAAAATTTAAAAATTATAGGGGTCAGAAGAGGCTCTTTTTTTAGAAACAAAAGTATTATTAGTATTATTACAATGAATGTAAAAAATCATGTTAAATTTCAACGTTTTTCCTGCTACTGACTTTTATACAGGGTAGGGCGGGGTAAAAAAAAAGAAAATCAAATTTTTTCATTTTTCATGTAGAAAATATTTGAATTTAAAAAAAAAAAAATACTGTATGATGTTAAATTGTTTGTATTTTGATTTTTTGCATGTTTTTTCACTCAAGCTAATGACATAAATCTATAAAAAAAATAAAAAGCTTGTTATTTTTTTACCCGCCGAATGGGGTAAAAAGACAGTGAAGGGTAAATAAAAGACAGACCTCTAATTACTGGGATACTGCAAGTACATGATTGGAAGGGTAAAAAATAGACTGCTTGGGTAATTAGCAGTACAACACTTTTTACTTCACAACTCTATCTCTATTACAAAATTTTTTTTAGATATATTTAAATTTTACGTATTTTACCAAAAACTTGAGCTAAGATTAAGCAGTAACAAAAGTCAGAAAAAGTTAATTGATGCAAAAGTTTGACTCATAGGAAATTTCTTTGGACTTATAATTTACCTCTTATAATTTATAATTTATCTCTTTTTTACCCGGTCCAACCCTAATTGTTTTAAAAATTTGAAACATTATTTTTCTACAATATCATTTCATTTTATATTAAATATCTAATCAACATGAAATAAAACATCTACGAGCACAACAATTATGTGTTCCGAGTTCTTTGAAACACCTTGTCTTTTATTTTTTGGTGTCATTTAATAATAAAATTAATGCATTTAGTGATTTAAACCGTATAAATAATAGCACGATACTAAATTACAATTAAAATTATTTTTAATTACATAAATAATTATGGCCAATTTAGTAATTTGAATTGTAAATACCGTATCCTAATTAGATATCTAAACTAGATGTGTAATTTTACTCAAATTGGTCATTAAAAATGTCCATAATGAGATGATTTACATAGTTACCGATAAAATGATATTATGTAATTGGAGCGGTCATAATAGGACTGACTGGCTGATGGAGTTTCTCAATCGGACAAGAAAATTTCGAATTTAAATAGGAATTAACAGGAGAGAAGTGTGTTTTAACAGTAACAGAAAAAATTTAGTGTCTCATTAAGCTTGATTCTCTGGCATAGCTGAAAACTTTTAATTTTTACGCAATCTTAAAAAATATAAGCTACGAAAAAATGTGAAATTGTTTCTAAAGTATTTATCGTTTTTACTTACTGACAGTAGACAGAAAACGAAAGATTTTAACATACAGTCAATCCTCTTATAACACGGTTTTGATAGAACGCGGTACTTTGTTACGTTAAGACTTTGTTACGTTAAAACAGTGTTTACTGTAGTACGTACTTTAAAACAAATAAAAGTTACAAAACTGTCTCTGTTGGATGAATACTTTAATCCAATTTATTTATCCGACATAATAAAATAAATAATAAAGCATTACGGATAATTTGAGATAAAAGTTTTTAATTCATTAAGTCGTTGTGCCAACATTTTTGAAATTTATTAATAAAACGAAACTTAATTTTATATGCGACGTTTTCAATTTTATGAATAACACAGCCTCCCCAATTTATCTCCCACGAATTTCATTTTGTATCGAGCTGTGTATTTTATTTTTCAGTCAAAAGTAATTAAAAATTGAAATTAAAAAAAAAAAAAAATAGGAAAAAATAATTCCGACTTTTTGATCCCCAATTTACAAATATTATTTTGTGCGGTTTTTTGTTAAATATTGTTTAAATATTATTATCTTTGTAACCATTAAATAATATTCACATCGAATACATAAGTAACAAATGATAAGTAATTAATAAGTAAAATAAATGTGGTCGCTTATTAATATTATGCAAACACTTCACTTGAAACGGCTGAAAACTATAGGTACATATTATATTATAAACAGTAATACTAAATACACGAATGCCTCACAAAACGGAACACCAAGAAAGGTATGTCTATTTGTATGTTACTATAAGTGAAGCGTATATAGGGTGTTCAAAATGTACATATATATAGGTACACATATAAAGACAATAAACGTAACGTAAGTGTGATAAAAATAAAAATAAAATAAAATAAAGTTTTGTACATACCAAATCCGTAATAATAAATGCACATATAACAATATAACTTTTTTAAAGTTAAAAATATTTTTAAATATTCATGTTACAATATCGTTTCTGAGAAAAGACGTCGTGAAGTGTGCACATATTCTGTTCAAAACTAAATATGTATTTAATTATCTAATATATTAATTTATTATTTTGTATAAAAAATACATAAACATGACAATTGGAAGATTTGAAAATAATATGTACAATGGACATATGTGACTAAAAGCCTATCAATTAATGTTTAAATAAATCAGAATATACATATGACATATCTTATATAAGGATACATAAATTATGTACGTATTTCTTTTATTTAAAAAGTTGCATTATAATATCATTTTTGTAAGTAAAAATTTTGAATTAAAATATCTAAAGGAACATGCTGTATACATTACATTTTAGCAAAAATAACCTGTGATAAGGTTGACAAATAACGTTCCATCTCTTTCTCTTTATTCAGTTTGTGAGGGAACCTTATTGTGAAGCAAACGTGTAGTAGTACCCCTGGGTATGAGTGGGTTATTCGTATTAGTTTGGGGACGTAATATGTGTTGCCTATTTTCAGGGGCAAGTACAATTCTGTTCAATTAAACAGACCAATTAAACAGTCTTGTTTAGCTAAACGACCGCCTACACGACCCCATTTACAAAATGTACTACCTGGATCAATAAAAATAAATAGCTAAAATGAGTGTGCATCAAGCCAAATTTTCACTTACCCCTGAAGATAGGCAATGCGTGAACAAATGTTTAATAATTATTTCATTATTGATGTTACTGTTTCCTACAACTACTTCATATCGGAGCGGTAAGTATCATAGTCTGTTCAAATTATTCCAATAACATTCCAGTCCAGTGATCGAAACCAGTGCTGGAATGTCACCGGAATAATGTAGACCGGCACTGGTATGCGCTGGAATGTATCCATTCCAGCAAGCAATCCAGTCCAGTGACTGGATTGATGGTCTACACTATTCCAACGCCACTTGAATAGTGAAGACGGCCAATCTAGTGCAGGATTAAACATTGAACAGTGAATAAGCATTGTGGTTTTTTGTAATGGACCATTGAATGACTGGAGTAATGTAAACGATATAATCCAGTCCAGTCGTGGACTGGATTAACTCACTGGATTACTGAACTGGAATAATATGAACAGGCTATCAAGGTACTCCTGTTCTACTTACTATTTACTACTTACCACTTCGGTGTGAACAAAACATTAGTGATAGGTATATTTTATTTAATATTTACACGACTACTCTTAAAAGTTCCACATCGTGTGTTTTATTAAATTATGTTATATTTCTTTTTTATCCGTATATCTAACAGAGAAAGAAATTCTAAAAAAAAACATAGGATTTCTTCTTTGTAAATTTGAAACACAAACATTGAAGAAAATAATATTATGATAATTTTTCAATTCTTCGTACCGTGGAGAAAAATTATACGAACACACGAAACCAAGATAAGCGAGTAATCGATCTTTTTTAAAATGTAAATTTCATTTAAATTTGACTGAATTTGTCAAATCAACATACAAAAACGTATGTACGAATTTTGAATAACAAATAATATATTAGCCTAATTTTTTTTCTCTGTTTTACTGTAATTTGAAATGTATACTTATGTTCAAAAAAAAGCAGGAAAAGCAACCATGTACCATGACAAACAGGACCAGATTTCGTCGGGTGAAGACAAAGCAACCATACGTAACATAAAAAATAATGTCTTGTAAATTTACTTTTACATTGATGTATTTTTCGATGACATTTGTATGAATATAGGTAAAAGATAACAAAATTATAATAAAAATACAATAAAGATATCTAGTTCTTTTAACAGACGCCAGATCTGTTATTTGATCTGCTATTTTTGAACGACAGTGTCAGCTGCTGAATCTACAATACATGAGAGATAACTGAAAATCAGCTTAGTCAAAAATATTGAAAACTTCAGACGTGATACACAATTTCTTATACGCTTGATTGTTTCAAACATTATTTGAAGCGGAAACATCAAAACAACAATTTTTACCATTTTCAAATTAATTTTCGTTAGTTCTAATGGCATCCAAATTTATAATATCAATTTACCATATATATAAATTTAACTCCTTCACTTAATGGTACCATTAAATATGTATGCAACCTACACTACATAAAAGCACGTACTGTTGTCTAAGTTAAAAATAGTATATTTTTCATGATAAATACTGAAAGTGGTTTTTTGAAAACATAGCAATTGTTCAGCGAGAGAAAGTTACACAACTGTTATGTTCTGTAAAAAAAATCTATTTTACACGTGTTGCATACAATATTTTGTGCAATTCTAAATTAAAATGAAAAAAATTTAATGGAAAATGGAAATATTACGATCTCAATTTATTGGATTAAATATTGATTTTATATTAATATTAGATTATAAAATATTTATAATAATTTTAATATTATTATTGAAATATTTTATTATTATAAATCATATTTGACGTGACAGACAGTTGTTGAATAAGTTCAATGTTTATTTTTAATCAATTGGGAACGCATTTGTTGTATGTTCACTGTTCCTATACATATAAGTTGATTGTTGACAAAACAACCGAAAATTTTCACTAATTTGAGTGACGTGAACCCCTCCCCGTGCTCCACCAACATATTTAGGTAAATTTTAATGTCATATTAAATAAACATTGTCTATTTCGTGCTACATTTGAAATGTATGCATGTCTAATAGAGAAAACAAAGAAACATGTATTTTACGACTATTTATGACATCTGTACATATATGTTTGACTTATGTGTGGTTAAGGCTCTTTATGAGTTATGTTTTATAATGTTTGTAAGAATCAGAGATGGGAACAAAAGGTCCCTAACAGAGTCGCCATATAAAATATTTTGTACTGGGGGGCTACGAATAGAACTGGAGGGCTGTCATAAAACGTAAAAATATTATCAATCTTTTTAAAAATCAGTTTTACGACGTTTTACTATTAATACCACATCGTTAATGTTATTTTGTGTCTGTTTGTGTTTTTTAATTGCCAATATTATGAATCATTTTGCTTGTTATATGTACATACATATTTTTATATTTTTGTAATGAAAAAACAAAACCATGTTCAGTCTTGTGAGCGACCTACTAGAGTGATACAATCTACTAATAAAATCAATTTTGTTTACGTTAAAGCAGGTATAAAGAAGGTGACATGTACATATTATTAAAATAATCACAACGGAAATAGAGATATTGTTTACAATATAAATGTTTTGAATTCGTTTAAATTAATTTCTATTACAGTCGACCACTTATTTATTCAACATTAATTTTTTTAAATTATTTTTAAAATTAAAATTATATATTATATTATGAAAAATGGGTAATTTTTGATTTTTACTGATTTGTTCTTTAAAGCTTCCTTAGGCTAGTCATCAAATCCAGGGGAAAATCCTCAGCCTTCTAATAAAATTTATAGCCCCCCAATTCAAAATATTTTATATGGCGATTCTGTTCGGGACCACTGTTCTCCCAACTCTAGTAAGAATATAGAAATGTTCATGTGCATATGTTCGTGGTGTTTACTTTGGACCAGTTTTTTTTATAGAAAAATTTTTTTCTTGTTTTGTAAGTATTTAATTAATAATTACATATTTATATTTCCTGTTACGGTAAAAAGATGGTATTATTTGTTCACGAGGTGTTAAGTTTCACAAGTACCTACAAGAAATGATTAAAATAATTGATGGTAATTTTTTTCTTTTAAATACAGTAGAAATACCACGTAGCGAAATTCTGGACGAAGGTAAACTCACTTCCGTGACCATTTTTACAGTGTAATCTCGTTCCCGGGTCTCCTAATGATCTATACAGACTCGCTCTCTACTCTACAGGTGGTTAACAAATGTTTTTTCTATTAAAGCAGTTAAAAACAGAATTATATTGGTATATACATATACATATATATATATATATATATATATATATATATATATATATATATATATATATATATATATATATATATATATATATATATATATATATACTACTCTACACAAATCCATGAACATCAAAACTATGAATAATTTAATTTAGATATTATACATACATAGTATATTGTTAAAACTAACTGAACTAACCTAACTTTAACTAACTTCACCACCTAGTTTTTATATCAAAGTCGAAGTATATGGTCAAAACTAACCTAACCATAACTAACTTCACCACCTAGTTTTTAAAGAAAATCTGTCTGATAAAAATAATTTCAAATTTGATAAATCAATAAATTAAACATTAGCAAAAAAATATTTTTGCAAAAATACTTATATAAGCATTACTTCTTGTCTAGACGGTTCCAATATTTTTAAACTACCGCGTATACCCATGAAAACAAATACTGGAACCTCCCGTCGAGATGACGCACCCTTTGCTGACCATTTAGGGAGCGAGTTTACATAGGTAATAAAAATCAACGAAGTACTACTGAAGGATTTGGGAGCGACCCTACCTACTCCGAAAATTCTAACGTTATAGTAAAATTTCAATTTTTCTGAGAGCCAGACCAAAAAAAAAAACAAAACAGTTTAGTGGTATCTTTCGAATTCAAGAACTAAGTGTTAAGTATCAAATATTAAGTATGAATCGCTGAAAAGCACTTAGGACGATTAATTTAGTTTCAGTCTTCAAGCAATGTAGCCGACTTCAATTGATGCTATTGCTGGAAATTTTACTAAACATTTTAAACGCGCTCTTCTCGGAAACGAGTTTTTGATCGACATAAAATCTCGGATTCTACCTAACTGACTGCTTTCAAATTTGATATAATGCTTTCTCTACACTCTTCGACGAAGTTTCTCGCCATATTTCTAACAATAAATTGGATTATATAATTAACCATTCTCAATGATTAACCGTTTTATCGACTTACGAAACGGATACACAACGAATGCCCTTATACATATATTACGGAAAATTTTTCTGATGTGTTTTCGCTGAAAACTTTTTTTTTGTATGAAACTTTTTTAATATTTGCCAGTTTATTAGTAATGTAGTTAGTTAGCTACACATTTGGTGTGGTAAATTTTATTCAGTTACGTGTATTATAAGTTTTTCCAAACTGTATAATCCCATTTCTCGATTATTTACCACTAGGCGATAACAAATTTTTCTTCGGTTCTGTTTAATTAAAATGAGATTTTCTCAAATGAATGGATTTAAGGAAATTATAGGATATTACAAAAAAAAGTTATACTGCTATGGCGTGATTCAAGAAAAAACTTGGGTCGGAATTGCTCCTAAATTTTGTGCTAAATATCGACACTTGGCTATTTTGGTCTAATAAATAAAAATTTAAATTAATTTATTAGAGGTTATTTGCGTCAATTTTTTTTTTCTGAAAGATAAAAAAAATGTAACGAATAGCTGAGTGGCTCAACTTTGAAAAAATTTCTATCACATTTAAAGCCTTTATTGATCGTTTTTACTGATAAAGACCAAAAGAGCAGAAGATAAAAGTTATTTTACTTCGCTCAAATATTACTATAATCTATTTCACTTAAATTTAAGCATGATTCATCACTTACGAATTTAAGGAATTCTCGATTTCTTAGCGTTATCTCTTTCATTGTTACAAATGCGTGAATTTTGCAGTTTGTTTTTAGAAAAGAATAGAAGATTGATTTGTTTCGAATATAAGAATTATTTAATTTTTTAACGATGACTTATGCCCAGTTGTATTTGAAACGAGGTGTATCAAAATATTTATTTCATTCAATAAATTCAAAATTAATATAGATTATTATTTTCAACTCGAAACTATAAAATCAAACAAATTAATAATATCGATATGGGTTTTAATAGAAATTTTGATATCAAAAGAGATTACACTATTCTATAATAATAATATTGAAAATTTTGAATGAAATAGAGCATAATTTTCGCACAATACTCCAATTAATTATTAATTAGCGCACGTATTTATTATAAAAGTGATATTAATAGCCTCATAAATTATTATCTAAAATATTAGATCTAGATTATTATGTAACTATGTACGCAAATATTCCATGTATACATAAATCGGATACAATGTTAAAACACGGTGACGGTACATACACAACTACAGTTGTGTTCATAGAAATCATAACACTTAATGATACACAACTATATTTTTAGTAGTAGGAAGAGGAAGAAAACAACAACAGTTATCTCGCTCTCTTCATTTTGTACTTCGAAAACCTTAATTTGGTAGGCAAAAACTGTAAAAATATTATAGTAAAAAAAATTTAAATATTTTAAGAGACATTCAATAGGAACTTCAAATTCAAAATTTAAGACAATTCATCAGAAGGCTACATTATATTTGGAAACTGATAAATAAATGAGGTTATTGCACAATATCTCATTGAGAAATAGGTTGATCTCCCAATCGTAAAAAGAGGAAGGACCGATTTATGTAAAGTATTTTATCAAGGCCGAAAATTAGTAGAGAATCTACGAAAACACTGAACAGAAAAAAAGCTTAAGAAAAAGATATTCTGACTTTAAGAGGGGTAAAGTTTTTTCTAAATTCTTAGAAAAATGTTCGATTTTCACGTATTAAGAGGTTACTATAATATTTGTAATTTAAAAAATTTACTAATAATTTTTAAATTTTATCGAAATTTTCTAAAAAATTTACGATAAAGAAATACAATTCAACTTAAGTATCAATTTAAAATCAGTTCCGATATGAACTGGATTTAATGTATGAACCTTTCTGAAATAAATTTTTAAGTAATTGTTAGTTACCTCCTATGAGAAAAAATCAAGATTTTTCAAGGAATATGTATAAAAAAATTGTTTTCCTTTCTTCTGATGACAGACACTCCAATGTAGCAATTTCTATTATCAACATTGAACGGCAACTTTTTTAACTATATTTATTTACCTACGCAATGTTGCCAGATTTTATTACTCTCAAAAATCCACTAATCAAATTTATATTATATTATGATTTTTTATGAAAAAATTGTTTTTTTTATTACAAAATGAGCTTTTTCAATGCAATTTTAAATTAAGAAAAAGAAATTTAGTAATTAAATAATATTAATTTTCGACAATAAATGGCAGACTTTTTTCGAACTTATTGTTAGTAATACTTAATCTCTACCGCTCCATCCCACCTTAAATCGATATCAAAACTTGGACGTATAAAATAACAACTAACTATTGTGATTTCTATATCGACCACTGTCCATACCCATACCTATAGATATATCACACATAACTAAAATACATATTGTACACAATTATCATCAAACAATTCAATTTTGATTATTATATAACAAACTAATTTGAATGCAACATATAATTTTATTATATAGCATCACTATATACGAGTATTATTGGTAGAGAACAACCAAACCTAGCAAGTAGTGTCTATTAATTATCATGCGACACATTTCCCGACTGAATATATTATATATTATTACCCAGTAGCCAGCCAACTAGATGATAATACATTTCATTCGAGTGTTTACTTGGCTTACTTTACACGTATGCAATGTTAACGGTAATAATAAAATATAGTTTTGTATTGTACGTATTGAAATGTGTGAAACATTATTCATTCCTGCTTGTTTGTATTAAGCGCGTTTATATTTTAATTTATATATGTTTGTTTAAAATTAATACCATAGAGAAGGAGAACGTGACTGTAATGGAAGACGTACCGTAAACCGGAATAAATCCACGCGAATTTAGACTAAAAACATCGTGTTTTTTGTATTTCTTTTACGAGTACCTAATTCATTAATAATACACCGATATTCCGTTAACCGTACGACAATACATAAACGTCGTACCCTTAAAGGAATCATTTTCAGGATGTTTCTCTAGACAATTTATTTTTGAATAAAAATTAAAATATTTTTATAAAAATAAATTTTTAAGTCATATTTTCTAGCTACATAAAATTTATTTCTAATTGTTAGCTTGGAAATTATAATATATATATATATATATATATATATATATATATATATATATATATATATATATATATATATATATATGTGTGTGTGTGTGTGTGTGTGTGTGTGTGTGTATTAATAATTTTTATTATTACTATTATCATACATTTATGTGTTAACATTCAAAATAATCGCCTGTATATGTTAAAAATTTAAGACTTGTTTACATAAAAATCTTTGTTTACAATCAAAATTTTCTCACGTAGACTGTATATGTATATACAAACACACACAAACCGTACGCATAATGGTAGTACGGATAATGAAATGGTCGTGTATATTAAAAATTTATGCAAGCATGCGGTTACTTTATTATAATATCCAAAACTTTTAAACATCTTTGGTTTTTGAAAGAATAATACAAATTACATATGTAATTTCTACTCGATGATAAATTGGAGTCCAAAACTCCAAAGAGACGATGATAAAAGAGTGAATGGATATGTTTATAAAAATCTCGAATAACTTAATCTTAACAGTGGTCTGTTGTATGTTCCAATACATTCTTCATCAGTTTCTACTAACTCCACATTCGTTCCTTCAAACTTAAAACAGCGTCTATGTTAATCGACGTCCTTTCTCTATTCACCCCTCTTCCGTTTCTATTATACTCCTTTAAAAAAATACATAAAAGTTTGGTGTTTTTTTTCTCATACATGTTTCAAAGTAAACTAAAAATTCGATTACACAACAATTTACTTATTATAAGAACACCAAAATAAATAGTTTTTGGATCAAGTTTTAAGAAAGAAAAAATAACACTGTCTAAAGATGTTAACTTAAATTTTAATTTTAATACTTTTCATCCAATTAAAACTTAATTACTATTGATAATTAAAATAATGATTATTCTACTTTAGTTTAAAAATGACATATCTTCGTCTTTACATATGAATAATTTTTTTCGATTTCTCTTGATTTATTCCCATTGACGGTAATTTATTCTAAAATTACGAAAGGATACAAATACAAAGTATTTCACATTAAACTGGATTTAGTCAAATATTCGTCATTTGAAATAATTTTAATAATAAAAAAAAAAGAAAATTGGCGACCATTCTGAAAAAAAGTGATAAATTATATACGTATAATAAAAATATGGTAAATATGGTATTATCAGTAATGTTAAAATTAAAATCTATATTTGATTTAATTTTTTTTTTATAATGTTTCATAAAACGCACCAAGTCCAAATGGATAAAATTTACCGACCCTATACACAGTCAGTCATTTTATTACTTTTGCATACATAATCATTATTAATATTACACGTATTATACCTATATATCATATATGAGTCGTTGAGTTTCAAAACTATCTAATTGACGATTTTTTCAAAATTGAGTTAGAATCGGTTTATTATTCAGGAGGATAAACTGCACCAAAAAATACCAACTAGACGGTGCTAAGTCAACTTTTTCCCCTATAATTTTAATGACAAAAATACGAAACTGTTTCAAAAGTAACTAACTGCAATATTTTCCAACTAAAAAAAACATGGCGTTGCAAGCAACACAAATCAGTTGCAAAACTATCTATTACTTATATAAAAATGGCGTCATTAAAAAAATCTGGAACAAAAATAGCTAGTTAGGTAGTCAATATGTAGCACTGCAGGGCCTGCAGAAGATCAAATAATTGTATGTGATAATTTTATTACTCTCTCTAAGAAAATATTTACCATTGGAATAACTAGAAAAAAATACAAAGAAATTTGTGGAATTGTCAAATATAACAGGCTGCGAATGTGTGCAGAATAAAATTGTGTGAAACATCGTAGTTCTGATTTGAATTTTACTGTTAAATTACAGTAAAGAGACTTGTTTTATAGGAGAATATTCTACTAAATTATAAGAAAATATCTTAGTTTTCATAAGTTATAATACAAACAACGTTGTACGATGTAAATAGGTAGATTTGTACGAATGTTGTTTTATTTAAAACTTATTGAAAGAATAATAAACTGTTGCAAAAGTGTCTAATTGTTAGTGTTACTGCTGCAAAAGTAGCTAATTACAAAATCAACCGTTTCAAAACCATCTAATTAAAGCATACTGCTGCAAAAGTAGTTAATTGTAATTTTTAATCGTTATTTACTAATTATTGATGAGAGGTATCGTTGTTATTATTTCTTTATAAGAACTGTATGATTTTTCCTAAAAATTTAATGGTAAAAACCACATCAAAATTATAAGTGAGAAAACAGTTTTTTGTGTTTCCTGAACATTTTTAGTTGTGTCAATTAGATGGTTTTGAAACTCATCGATTCATATGAGCCCAGGCATATGAACGTTTCTTTTCGTAAAATGTAAAATTCAATAGGTAATACAATACAATATGTACAGTAATATACAAAACAACTGTCAAAGTCGACAATAGAAAACAGCTAGATCGAAAGGCCACAACAACAAGAAATCCTACCGGACAGGGAACACAAATATTCTTCTCAAGTATCAGTTTTTTAATACCGATATCTTTTGTCTTTCTACAGAAATTAATTAATCATAATTATTAATTCTGCCGGTTCGGTGTAACAATAATTTTATCCACAACTGTAACTTGTGTACACGTATATCTATTATTATGTAGATATTTTTCTGTATAGAAACGTTGTTACATTTAGATGTACAATAGAAAGGTTTTGTAGGTTACATCAGACATCGTCGTATCGTATACCTACGTATTATTACTATAGACCGGATGAAATAATTTTTCACAGGACCGGCTTAACGATTTCAGTGTAATACTGTTAGACTGTTTGTATTTATGTATGAGTCTGCTACAACAAAAATAACAGAATCCTGAAAATTTATTGAAATTCAACATAGAGAAGCAGAAACTTTTTAGAAAAATTTTATTATGTGAGATTTATATCAAAAATAAAAAGGGGCCCCAAATTTTGTTGAATTAAAGTTTTGCAATATTTATTTGTCTAACTAGCTTGCAGGTACATATAAAACAAAATTTATTGTCTTCTTTCCCACCGGCGGCTGTCTTTCAGTATCAATTGATAAACAAACTCCTTATCTCTTTTTAACTTTTTAAAATTTAATATATGTACCTTGTTTACAATTTTTTAAAATTTTTAGTTTTCTACATACGTACATACACATACAATGTAAATCAAGCAATATTTAATCTAGTTGTCCATTTCATTCAAACGCATAAACAAAACATCATTTTGATGACATCGTACGTGTCGTACGTATAAATATGTACGTATGTATTATTTGTATTTAACCACAGATACTATTGATATTAGAATATTTGTATGGACCATACAATAGAAGTTTTTTAGATATTATTTTTTTGAAGCAAAATCGTCATACTGATTAACACCTTTTATAATCTACAAACACAGAATACCTAGAAACTATCGATGGTAATGAATATTTTTTAATTTTTATGTGATTTTTGTTGTAATTTGAGAGTATTTATTAATAAATGTTCTAAAAATATTTATACTAACAAATATAACATCAGTTAATCTAGAAAAATTTTAAATCCCGTCTTGTTTAACCATCCATATTCGTCAACACTTTAGTCACTTTGCATTTTCATATAGATTGTGTATATAAGTGTATTCCCACTATTTATTCAATGCTCAAAAGTATATAAAAAAAAAAAAATATTAGTTAGCAAAAATGAAATAAATACCTACATAATATTCACAACACATTCTTAACGTTACACCTTTTTTTCTTTTTTCTTAATATGTATACTTTTATTTGTGTATAGTTTGTTGGCAAGATATACTAGTTTTGTATGAACATTCTTTAAGGAAAAATTAGTAATATTTTCTAAAACATATTATGTTAATTCGATTTAATTTAATCAGTTTATGTATGTATGTATGTAAAGGAACATTATTTGTTCTAGCAGACTCATACATAAATACAAACAGTCTAACAGTATTACATTGAAATCGTTAAGCCGATCCTGTGAAAAATTATTTTATCCGGACTATAATTATTACATATCGAATTGATTGATAACGGTATTATGACCGCACACTTATCATCATGTGAACTGTGCCGAATAATAAATAGATAATGTAATATCTGAATATTATGTACATATATGTATACATATAGTATTTTTATGTACTCAATACATATCTGATATAGTGATATGTATAGTGTGTACCAGAAATGATTTATTATAGATATGTTTCATTCTGTCATGTTTTTTTTTTTTTTTTTGGTGTTTTTTAAAGATAAGCAGATTAAAGCGGTGAATAACTGAATAAGTAATATATTAAAATACATAATTTTTTCTTGCGTTTACGGTTAGGTGTTAAAACACGTACGGAATATGTTTACTATGAAATGGGTTTAAGCGACCGACTTAATCGAATGACCCAATATTATGTGAATCGAAAAATTCGAGTACGAACAATTGGTATAAGTAATTTAATTGTTTATTTCTCTACTAGCCGTATATCCGATGGGATTTCCCATCGGCAACATTTTTTTATTAGGTACTCACTGCTCACTTTCAATGTTTTTCAAAAGCCTAAATACCAATTTCCACATTTCTAATTTCAAAAACTTTCCATACGAACTTTCAGTTCCTGTTTTAATCCCTTAGGGAATAAATTTCCAGAAACGTTTACGTAACTGACTTTTATTTATAATTAGTAAGCCCTACAGATCAATCTTCGTATCTTCTGTGCTAAATTTCGTCCTTTTAAACCCAACAGTTTAGGCTGTGCGTTGTCTGTCAATCAGTGAATAAAATTTTGTTCATTTGAATAGTCATAGTAACATATTTTTATATATCTAACTTCAAAAATGACGAATTTTCATAAAAATTTGCATTCCCTATTTAACCCACTTAGGGGGCGAATTTTTAAAAATCCTTTCTTAGTGCTCATCTACGTTACATAGGGAACTCCTGTGCAAAACTTCATTCTTCTAAACCCAACGGTTTAGGCTGTGCGTTGTCTGTCAGTCAGTCAGTGTTAGAAATTTATTAAGTAGATAACTGCTGAATTATTGATTTAAGGTAGTTGGTCCGAAAAACGATTTTTCAAAGGATTTTAACGAAACTTCTCTAGAAATTTATTTAATTCAATACCAATAATACGAGCCTATACCGAATAAAAAAACTGACCGCCCCAATTTTGAGAAAAACGGTTTCAAAGTTTTGTAATGAAAACGTATCAAAGGAATTCGATAAAAATTTAATATGTTATAAAATACCAAGTTACAAACCAAATTTAATAACAAATAAAAATTATCGCCGTTTTTGAAATATAATTATTTGTAAAAACGTCATTGCTACAACATAAGCGCGCGGAAATTCAAAAAAACAAGTGGTTCACAAATACAGTAACTGAAGAATATTAACACATTATTTAATTTTTGATCAAAGAAAATTTTTTCGCTGAGCTATACTTTTGCACACCTGACTATCTCGCACCAAATACCTTAAGAGAAAACTTTTTTGATAAAAAAAATATTTTACGAGACACTATTTGCACGAGTGCAGCAACTTGCATTTGACTAAAAATTCGTGTTTCTAAACATGATTTCTGACGTAATAGGTAAATTAAATTTTCATAACGCGGTAATAATATTTATGAAGTTAATTAAAAATAGTTAACTTTGAGTACTTACTCGTCTTACTTAATTACTAGTGTCGGTAAATAAGTACCTACTACCACCACTAATCGAAAACCGTAATATCTGGTAATCACTTACCTGAAACGAAAGAAAAAAACCAACATTAATATTTTTGTTATTATAAAATAATTAAATAATGTTTAATGAAAATAATAAAATTGTAATAATATGGAGCGGCAGCAATACAAGAAGTACACTTTCTATATAATTAAGAAATAATTAAAAAATGTACTGTTTATTTTTCTAATATCACCACAAGGTGTATGTACATTGGAATTCGTTCCAGTAAAAACTTCCTGTAACGAAACTTAAGGGTCCTCCGTCTATTGTAGAATTTATTGTTTAAGGTGGTAACCACAAAAACTAACGAAATTTTTATACGAATTTAATTTTGTCCATTTCTTATGGTCTAAAAACACTACTATATGTTTGTATAAATCAGTGAAATGCCATCAAGCTGTTTAAACATACGGTGACTGGAATGAAATTTCCAGGGAGCCATCTATGAAGATTGACCGACACAACCCCTAAAAGTTCGATCAAAATCGGTCCAGTAGTTTTGGAGTTATCTGTAACTAAAGCAACACAAGTTCTTCGTTTCTATTTTCTTCAAAATAGTTCTTTGTTTGAAAAAAAAAAATAAATCAAATGTTTTTCGTCCCAAGTTTTTTTTTTTTTGAAGTAAAGAAATCGAAACTTTTTTGAAGTAAAGAAATACTTTTTTTGACTACTTAAATAATTCATTTCTGATTGTGAGTTAAAAAAATTTCTTTTTCTTGGTGAACAAACACAAATGGATCGACCACAGAATTTGATACAGAAGGAAAAAATTTTTACCTTACAAAAAAAATTAAAATTAGACAACAATTACATTGCGCAATTTACACATGCTGGTCCACAGAACGTTATAGAAGCAGTGTACATATAAAAATCTGTCGTTCGTAAGGTGCAATGTCGTGTCAATTTACACCGCTTCTGATTTAGTCTGTTACTGTTCGTCATAAGGGTCACATAGTTCTTACATTCATTGTTTTTTTAATCAACTCGTGAAATTTAAACAGAAAAAAATATGAAGTGTGTCGTATTTAAGTGTAAAAATTTTACTGAACAAAAAAATTCTCAAAATAAAGGGATACCTTTCTTAAAATAAAGAAATTTATTTTTAATTGTTGCTTGTTAGTCACATAGGTCGGCCATGGCAGTATATACTATTATATATATGCAAGGTGCCCAGTCATACACACAGCATATTGCACTAACACATTCGCATGTTTGTGTAGATATAAATGATGTGTTTTGTTTTATGTATCATTAACGTTTGGTAGGGGTAGCGGTGTCCACGTCATTTGCCGGCGACAGCGGTCACGATAGTTATGAAATAGAAAATTTAGACCTTGTATATCGATCACTTTATTAAATGTAGTTTCAAGAAAAACGAGTATTAAAGTTTTCATTTATCACTCTCGGATATAAAACATTGGAGAATTAAAAAAATATTAAAAAGAAATAAATCGACTGAACAAAAAAGTAGATCAGACGATCATACCCTTCCGTTTCTAACACGGTTACACATCTTCAAAACTTATCTTTCTTGTTTTGGGAAAAACTACAAAAAAAGGTACAGACGAAGTACTCTTCAACAAAAAAAAGAAAAAAGAAATTTTCCAAGAAAAGCAAACGTTTTTTGAAAATTTAGTTATAAACCATACAAGAAAAAATAGTTTTACGACCTTTTCCATAATGTAATAAACAGACAGAACTATATGTATTCCACCTACCGGGGGATATAAACTCGAAATTTCATTACTAAAACAACAAACTTCATTTTTAAATAACATTACATATAATATGTTTGTATGAAATGTCATCCAAGTAGATGTCTCCAGTTTACCGTTTGTTATCCACATCCATTCAGTGGAGTATGGTAACAGTGAGGTTGAAGTTGAAGTTGTTAAAATTATAGAATTTAATTTACTTGAAAACGTGCCATACTGTCGTGTGCTGCCGCCTACCGTTATGTGGTATAAGTAGTTTTTAAAATTGTAGTAGTTTTGTAAACTTATTTAATTTGTACAAAACATTTTGAATGTGTTCCATCACCCGAAAAGTTTTTGTTGGTTCATTCCACGATCATGGTGAAACAAATTTTGAAACAACGCAAATTCATATTCACTCTATGCGTACCTACTGTTTCAAGTTGTAATACCATTATTTTAATTTTGTTAAATTTAAAATATTGTCTTGTTTCAATATTTACAGTAAACATGAGAAAGAGAAAAGAATCAGATTTTATCAACAAATCTTCAAAATTATAAAAATGAATATATCTCTGGACTCAAGATGGAATAGAATATAATACGCAACTATAAAATGGGTTGATATGATACTGAATCATGGATATGTTTTGTAGTTCAATACACACAAATACAACAATAAACATAAGGTATTTAGACAGATGGAAATCATTTAAAATGATTTAATTTTAAATATGTACAGTTGAACCTTTTTTATGCGGTGAATAGGGACCGCATAAAAACAATATATTAACCCCTTTAGGACTTATGACGAGCTGAGCTCGTCACACTAATTTTTAGAAAAAATTCAACTGAAGAGTGTGCATTGACTTATATCGGTAACTGGAGGCTGTATAGTAAGAGCGGTCATATTGTAAATAAATTAAGCAAAACGTACCAAACTTTCAATTATACTTATAGAGATATTATTTAAAATAATCTAAAATATTGGAATATACAACGGTACTAAAAGAGTTAAAAAAAATATCATAAATAGCGATAAAAGGTTTAGTTCGGGCCGTATAAAAAAAGTTTCATTGAAAATACATAACTCAAAACGCTCAAAACCTCACGATTTTCTTAGAAATTGCTTTTCTAAACAAGATAAAGCATTAATTTACACGTGGAAACATTTTATTTAATTTTTATAATATTATGAAAATTGTGAAAAATACATCTGTAAAAAAAATAAATTATGGTAATAACTTATATTTTTATGCAATGCACTGATTAAATGCTTAAAAACCATTAAAAGTATTTTATCAAAGAAAGTTACTATTGTTAATGTTTAAGTTTCCTACTTTCTCTTGATTTTGATTCACGTTATGCCTTTTAATAATCGTTTTTTTTTTTAAAACCACGTAAAAAATCGTATTAAAAGGACCGCATAAAAAAAGGTTCAGCTGTTTTTAAAATGTAAAATTACATTTTATACATTAAAAAAAACTTTTACGTTTACGAGATGTTCACTACCCCACCGTCACATTTCTTCAATACCGCTTATTATTTTTTTTTCGCCACTGCTCGAAATATATAAGAGGGAATAAATAAAACTTGTTGTCTGTTGTTAAACATTGATTATATCAACAACAAACAAAAGTATCCATCATTGCTGCTATAGTGTGTTCCCACTTTTGTGTCCTTGCCAGTCGCGCATTTAGAAATGGAAACGATAAATAAATACAAGGATATTGAAAACAGACAAGGACATAAAATCAAACATTTTATTTACACTCAAGTACCATTGAATATGTCACATATCCGCATGTATACTTCGATTACTTTGATTTCAATAATAGAACTATTGAGTTTGTTGAAAAACATTCGATTTTTTCGAAATTTAACCATTTAAATGCCCTTGAAATAAAACTTGGACGTTATTTATAACGTTTACGAAAGTGATTGGTACTGTTTTACATAAAATTAACCGTACAACTCGGCAAGATACTTCATTATTGAAGTAAATAAACCGACCATTAAAATGGAAAACCTGGAAACTTTTATCATATTGTAACTGATAATGGGTCCCAATTACGGTATTTGTATTGATTCGTTTCTTAAAAAATTTTTGAATAAATAGAATTGAAATTAGGATCATTTATATAGGCGATAACTTTGACTTACGAATTGAATATTTACACATATAAAACAAACATTGAGAATTGTAAAATTCAGATACGCGAACTAGTGATCAAGAAAGTAACTACTGCCAGTATTCACGTTTTTTTCATCATGTTTCGACAATACACAAAATTTATGCCGTTTAGTTTGCCTTCTCTACTTATTATTTCGTAATAAATATTGCTATAATGGTGTGCTTGCAGTATGATTTACGCCCGATCCACACTATAGTACCGATATCGGTACGCTCCCGCTTCGGTCTCGCTCCAATGTAATCTTATTGTGGTCACATTACAGTACTGATATCATGCTGGTACCTATTCGTTCTCCATTCATAATTGTAATTTCGCTTTCGGTACGTTCCCAGTTCGATACAAATACCTTTTCATCACAACTGAATGCAAGCGGAGCGGAGTGGAATCAAAAAAGTGTTCACACTATCGATATAGGTCTGATATCGCTCCGATAAAATATTACCTTAGTGATACTGGTATTGGAGCGAGAGCGTATCGCGACTGATATTGTACCGAGAGCAGAGTGATAGTGTAGATCGGGCCTTAAAAAGACTAAGAAATATGTTTCTTTCTCTCTTGTATCTATATTATGGAATGAATCATTACCGTATTCAGTAAAAAAATATTTGTGGCTACAAAAAACTTAAAAACAAAGGAATTTTAAGATATTGTAGTTACCTTATAACTATTTGAACTGTACTTTAAGAAAAATGATCCCAATTGTCTTGAAAGGGTTAAAATTTTTAACAATTTTTCAAATCCATTTTGAACAAAGGCGATTATATAATAAACATTACGTGACAGAATGAATCAACCTACCCAGATTTCGTTTTAATAGTAGGTAGGTACTATGAAAAGAAGAAAACAATAGATTTACACTTATGCCGCTATTCTACTGAACGAAAAAAAAAGACATTTGTACGATGAACATGAGTGGTAGCAGAGCGTGGTGTAAGTTTTATTTGGACGGTGTGTGTGTGTGTGTGACACTTCACGAATTCATTCTTTGTTTATCACAACATAACATTACGTGCTTCACGAACGGCAGGCAGTGGCGGGCCCGATCAATAAAAACACACGCCACGTAAAACTTGGTCGTACGTAGCACAACGGCGAATACTTACGGACGGGGCGACCACAATACAATATAAGAATATCCCATTGACAATGTTATATTATACGAATAACAGCACTTGGTAATCACTTGAGATTTTCGCCAATGATTACCGACCGACATGTAAAAGTATAAACAGGCATATCGTATGGGGAACAACGGTAACTGTCACCTCCTAGTCACCTGAGCATTTCGAATTTAACTTTATCGATAACACAATAAACTGTTACGTAAATACATTTTGTGTAGCTACGTCGATATGTATACGATTATAAAAATAGATGTATCATACATATGTGGAAAATTTTTGTATTACGCATTTTCCAACATTTCCTTTCGGTTTATTTGAAAAATTTTAAAGCTTCTACGGTTGTCTGGTGCGGAATTCTTTGTGGGAGATACAACATACCATGTTTAATTTGATATTAATGGCCAAACAATTAAGGTATACCACTTGTTTGTTTGAATTTCCGCTCGCTTATGTTGTAGCAATATAAAAGCGTAACTAATTTGAATATGTGATTCATAAAGGCGATTGGTGGCTTTTACAGATGTTTTTTTCTAAAAATGATTTTTTCTTTCTTCCTTTACTTTTTCTGTTCTCTATTGCAAGTTTGGTCTTCAGATATTTTGTTGTTTCACATTTCCGTTTTCGTATATCATTTTTAGTGATATACGTATTTTCTTTTTTGCAACCAACGAGTTGCTATATTTGACATTGTTTGATTTGATTGTTTTTGATCCAAAAAAAGGTTTTTAGTTTCTTTTGTTTATGAAAAAAATTTTTTAAATTTTTGCATTTTTATTTTTATTGATTTTTATATTCTTGTCTTGATAATGGTGTTTTGAGACACCGAAACCGGTCGACATGTTGAATATTGGTTAAAAAATTCTGTTTGGTTTTTTGCTGTTCTTAATATTGAGGTTTATCGCTAAATAAAGTCAAATAATGAAATTACAAGTTTAAAATTTTTTGGCGAAAATAGAGGTAACAATTTATTTATATAAAAGCGTTGGAAAGCGTTGTAAACTGATTTCCATGAATTATATTTCAAAAACGGTGTGGTCAATAATTTTTATTTTTTTTAAAATATTGTTTGTAACTTTGTATTAAAGTTTAATCAAATTTCATTGACACGTTTTCATTTTATTCAAAAAGATGTCAACTTCTCATAAGAGTCCGTGTTAAAATTACAAACTTTGGAATCGTTTTTCTCAAAACTGGAGAGTAGTCAATTTTAATCGGAATAGGCTCGTATTATTGGTATTGAATTAAATAAATATCACGAGAAGTTTCGTTAAAATCCTTTGAAAAATCGTTCTACCCACCAACTAACTTGAATTCAGCTAATATTACATTTTTCAACAGCAATTTTTAAAATGAAATTTTTAGTGTCATTTCAAATAGTTACTGTCAAAATTTAATACTGATAATGAAATTGAAACATTTTGTTCCAAATTTAAAAAAAAAGAAATGCCATTGATTTTATTTTCAAATACGTATATCGCGCGTACTTTTTCTCAACTTCGTATCTGAAAAGTCCCAATTTTTGGAGACACAAAAAAAACGTATCTAAATCTGTGTTTTCATCATTATGAACTTAAGATTTATGCTAATTACACCCTTTGATGTTGGCTACCTACATATATAAATATAGATAAGTATATATACAAATAGGTAAATACAATATTTAATGTTTTTTGTGTGTCCTAAAACATGCAGGAGGTTGAGAAAGAGCACGCGCGATATACATATCACACCCCGCTAGTTGCTTCAATGAAATAGCCGACAAACAGGTTCTACACACTCTCTATTTACTATATTATTATATAGTAGTATTTTTTTATCACCTTTTTGCAAGCATGTACAATTCAATAATAATTTTACTTGTAATTAACTCCCATATCATTTAATTTAGGCAAATAAGCTGCAAGCAAATATGTAAATTTAAAAAAAAATTACTTTTTTTCAGAAATTCTTTAAATGACTTACCTAATGGCATACGAACACGTCAAATTCCACTTTAGAAAAAGTGAACACGAGAAAAAAATTTATTTTACAACAAAAACAGTGGTGCACATTGTATTATAGTGTTAAGAAACAAAAAAAAAAAAGAAAAAAAACAATATGATATTCTAGCTGTTCTGGCCGCACACAAAAAAAAAATATAATTTAAATATTCACGCAATT